>VXBR01002375.1:1019336-1061756 GCA_013400215.1 Cisticola juncidis
GGAAGCCCGCAGGCGGCAGGCAGCCCGCGCTGTCCCGCTGTCAGCCGCGGAGCCGCCGCCCCGCATCCCCGCCCTCATCCGCATAATTTATTCACCTAGGCGAGGGGCGGCCTGCGGGGGTCTCTCTTTGCGTGATATGGGCGCGGCGTGCAGGACATCAGACTCACAGATTAGGAGGGCGAGGGTCGCAGGGGCCTGGGGAGGGGGCTATCCGCGCCGGGCCGTAGCGGGGAGGGGGCTGCAAGTGGCGGCTGTCCGCGCCGGAGCAGCTCGGGAACACCGAGCAAATTTACGGCGGTTTATGGCTGGGCTGTCATGCCCCGGGTGCGGGCATAAAGCACGGGAGTGCTCCGTTGTCCCGTTCTTTTTTTAGAGTCGGAGGATAAACGTGTTTAACTCCCCCTCGCAGGCAGGCGACACGAGGGCTCACTTCCAAAGAAGCAGCCTGCACTAACTTCCTATTGTATGAAGGTTTAATTTCAACCGATTTTCTTTCTGCTTGTTTATTTATCAAGTTGCTTCTTCTCTGTTCCATGCACACCAGGCAGTTTTTATTGTGCCTGGTTTGGCTGACTAGAAAAGGAGCATCAACATCCAAGGAACTGCAGGTGTGGCCTGCTGGGAAGGTTGGTGGTTTCTGGTCCCTTCTTCTCTGCCTCCTAACGCCAAATGCTGCACTGACCTGCTGTAATTTGGTTCTCACCTTGGCGTTACTGTGGGGCATCTCCTATGAATCATTTCCATGTGATATTTTTTGTGCTCAGTACACTTTTTGAACCAGAGAAACTTCTCGAAGCAGGACCAGATATTGAAAGAACACATAGCTCACCCTGTATGGCATTTACTCATGTGAACACTGACTACTTACAAGATTTGGGATGAAAAAGATATTTGTCCAACGATGGCACTTCTCAAACAAGACCAAGAGTGTTGGTTTATGCTACAAATCAAGTTTCCTTTTGGAATCATATTTGTGCAGTTTTATAACCTATTGTTTCCTGAGTAGTCAAGCAGTCACAACTGCAGTGAAGACATGGATCCAAAAAAGCTCTGTGGGTTTCAGTCTAATTACTTAGAATTACTTACCGAATTTCATAGCTAGTCATTTATTTTCATAATTTGTCTCTTCTTTCCAAACAAAAAGTTTTGTGTACTGTATTCAGAGAGAAGAAACCATGATTACATAGCCCTAGGTGATAGTTTCTTCACAATGAACAGTTACGGGTTTCAAGGGACAGTTTACAAACAAATTCCACCAAGCAGCACATACCTTATGGTCAGGACTTGTGAATAATAACTGCCCTTTTCAAAACAAGGACTTGCTCACAGGCTAACTGTCCTTAATAAGAAGCTGAAATAGTATTTGGAATTAATAAACTGAAAACAGAAAATAAGTAATACCGACATGCTCTTATTTGGCGCACAGCACGGGCTCCCTGGGTATGGTATGAGCAGTGCCCAGGCTGGCTCAGAGTGGCTGGCAGCACACGAGGCGCTGGAAGCCATTGGCGCCAGCTCCCCTGCTTCACATTACCCCCTGTTGTTAGTACCCAGCACCATTACTCACCCCTGCTCGTGGTGACATCCAGCAAAATCACCCTGCAAACCCTCAGAATATGGTTGTCATTTTCAGCAGGGGGTGAGTGAGGCGCCACTGGGAGCAGGACGGCTGCCCGCACCCTGCTGCTGCCTCACAGCAGCACTGCCTCATTTGGGGTGTGCAAGTGGGTGCTGCTTGTCTGGGCCAGGGTGGCATTTTCTCCTGAGGTCAGCTCTTCTTATTGCAGGGCAGTTACAGACACGCTTTGGCTGCTTCAGTGCCGCACGTGGGGCACAGAACCACATACCCATAGGTCAGTGTGATGTGGCTTGATGTTTTGCTTGGCCAAACGATGCAATCTTTCTGCCCAAGCAGCTTTCTGTACCAGCATCGTGCCATCCTTTTTGGACACAGAATATTCTAAATGGCCTGAGACAGAAAGGCCCTTTATACATTAGTTTTGCATATACTTGCCATCATAAAGATTGCCAAAGGAGCCAAATTACCATGTTTCTGTGGGGCACAATCCAAAGCCATTTTCCTACTGAATAACAAATCTCATGCTAGATGTTTCCTATTTTGAAGAGGTGTGATGGGAAACCTTTCTTTTTTCTGTCTGGAACAAATAGACAAATCCGCAAAACTAGAATCAAAGCTCAAACCAGGAAAGCAGAACTCTAAAATATCGAAACATTGCTTTTGTGCTCTTTCTCACAATGGATAGCTATATTTCTACACAACCGGGAGAAATGCTAGCCCTGCCTGGTCTCACCTCTGAAAAGAGGTGAGGTTCATGCTCGTGTACATGGATCTGCGCAAACATATCCTCAGACAAAAGGAAACATGATGAAGAAGAATGAGAGGAGAAAGACCAGTGTCAAGTCTTCCTCCTTACTCCAGCTTAAAGTTACATTTTTCTTTTTGCTAAAGCTTGCCTCAGGGAAAGATGTCAGCTAAAAGTTTGTTAAAATGCTTGGAAATTACTTGATAATGGCAGCATCTGAGAACACACTTTCGCTTTTTTTGTAATGTGTTTTCACCTAGAAACAGATAACAGAAAGTCTTTGGAAATGCAAATCAGCAGTATCCTCTGCTTGCAGCAAAACCATGGTGATTTTCCTGATGGGAGGCATTATTTATCCACTTCACAGCAAGGCTGGTCCGACACAGACTGGACTGGACTGGACTGCAGAATCCGAGCAGCAAGCTGAATTATGCACAGTCTGATTAAATCTAGCACTGGAGTTGTTTGTGTAGGCGGAGAACATAACACAGATGTTTTACCTGTTATAAAAATCTCCAGTCACATCTGCCCGAGCCGAGAGCATTAAAGCAGCCATACCCTCCCATGCTCAGTTACTTGATACCATCAAGTGGACAACCGGCAGCTTTGCAGTACGCTTGTCCCATCTAAACACAATAAACCAGAGGAAAAAAATGTTAAGGCACAGCATTTGCTGCTTTTGCCAGCTTTCCACAAGCGGGAGGCAGAGTGAATCCAGGACATGCGTATGTTCAGTGCCAGTGGGCCTGCTTCTTATTTCACGGCCATGATGATGCCAGAAGAAGGCATCTACTTAGGATCATAACTAAGATTAAAACCAGATTGCTGTAGCACTTTTGAGAATGCTATCCATGCAATGAAAGAACAGAGTTTCTTTTTTATTTCCCTCTCTCTGTTAAAAAAAAAAAAAAGCCATTGTATTTTTAACCTTTTTTACTGGTGAAGATTTATAAGTCTTGAATTAGAGGGAGTAACTTGGTCTAACGAGTTAAACTTCTATTCCAGGAGTAAATCAGACAGCAGTTCATATGGGCAGACAGTAATTTATTTAATTGCTTGCTGCCAGGAACTGTATCTCAGATGCTGGTCCCATTTAATACCATGCAAGTTTAGGTTACAAAACACTTAAAATGCTTTAAAAAATTTTGTATCTGATAGCCAGAATACAGCAGCTTGAAATAATACCTGTACACCAGATATTTTGAGCTGGCCACTAACATGTACAGGTAGAGTATAAGAAATGACAAATATGTAGCACTCCAACTCAAACAAAAGTTTGAGTAGCAAAAGGAGAAGAATTTTAAGTAAGGTCTGCTGAAGTGCTGATGCACACAGATCTGAGGCTGCCACGCTTCCCAGCAAGAGGGAAATGCTCTCACTTTGAAGATTCGAATCTCTAAAGGCCACGTTTTAGCAGATCTTGTGTATTGACCAGGCCAAAGATACTGACACAAGATGCTACTGTTTGCACTTCATGGGTCTGTATTTGAAGATGTGGATGGTGTTTACAGATAACAGTTTTCCACCAGACAGGACTAGTGTCTGGAGTTCTTTCCATATTTTTATGTCTACAGCATGCTGTATTCCAGCTGACCGATCCACAGTCCACTACTGGATTTCTTTACCAGATACAACATAAACTCATGACTAAAACTGTGCAAAAACAGATGAGTGAAAAGCAAGTATTCATCTGCTGAAACAACAAGCCATGTTCAACTTGTGATATATACTGCATATATGATCAGGAAGGGCAGAAGGCAGAAAATAAATACAAATAGGGATTGGAGTCTAGGACCTCGAGTCAGAGCTGAGGTGACATACACAAGATAAACGCTTGAATGATTTAAAATGGTTATGCAAACCCTTCTTCTACAAAGGTTCATGCTTTCAGATGCAGCTTATATATTATTCATTCTGTGTGGAGCCAAATTGTATCTGCATTCTGCTTCTTCCTCCCTTCATCTCTCTCCTGCTCAGTTCAGCCTTCAAACTGGAGTGCATCTTGCACCCTAAGTCAGATTTTACTCAACTTTTTTATACTTATATAGGGAAAATGCAAGGTGGAAGCAGAATCCAGCACTTCTTTAACGTCTTAGCTTCCTGGCAGGTTAGGTAGTATGGTATTTCTCATCAACATGCTCACAATATATGCCAAGATAGGTCAGAATCAACAGAAAAACAACTTACTTCACTGTTTTGGGAAGAATGCTGGAAAAGCCTTTCACTTTCAAATATCCAAATTGATTGCCTCCTGTCACTTTAAATTTAATATAACCACATTACAGTATGCATGATGCAGTATATTAATATACTTAGCAGATGGATAACACTTGCTCCTAATTTAATACTTAGATATATTCACTTCACATCTACTGTACAAACACTTCATATATTTGAGTCTTTAAGTCAGACTTATCTTCTGACTAGAGGCAATTGAGTCACATGAGCATAGGATTTAGTTTATTAGTTTCATAACCTTACTGGTATTTTGGCAAACCTGATATTAAAAATAAAATAATAAGGAAAAAAACAAAAAAAAACCCCTTACATCTGGATTTTAATATATTTCACAGCATTTCCTTTTTCAGCATGACAAAACCAGCTCTCCTAGACCTACAAACCAATTCAAGACAAAATTCAGACCCAGTGTGTCATTCTTTACTAAAATTCACATGAATGTGTAACAAAACACTTCATAACAGATAAACCAACTGTCTTACATTTTTCATACATTCAGATACTTGCTTTAAAATGCAGCTAATCCTTGGGAAGCTTTGGTAAGAATTTTACTGAATGAAGAGCCATCATTAGAAATTAGGAAAGGAGACCAGACCTGAGAACCTGAGATGGGAAAAAAGTAGACATCCTTGCCCTGGCTCCAGGCCAGTTAATATCCCTTGGTTCCCTGGTCTGTTTATTTGTGTATGAATGAACACCACTGGAATTCCTGGGCCGTGGTGAAAGGCTGGGAGGACAAAGTTTGGACGAAGGGTTTCTGAGCCTGCAAAGCCCGGTATTAACACGTAACTTCACTCACGTCTGTAGTCTGATCCAAATGAATAGGATTAGTCATGGAAGTAAACTTTCACATGTGCTGGAGTATTTGGAGGATATAAAAATGCTAACACAGGGGACAAGATGAATCCAACACAGAAAGCTAATTTTACAGCAAAGAAATTCTCTTCACCTCGTTAATTCCAAATTTCTTGTATGCAGAAGCAGTTACATTTATGAAGAGGTTGTTTTTGTTTTTTCTCAGAGAAATTACTACAATAAAGAGTAAACTGCTGAGAGATCTCAGTGGAAACCACCTCTGAAAAAGGCAGCAGTAACTCTGAGTACATTTTTAGAGCCCCAACACAGTTACTAGAAATGTAAAGTTCCTGCAGGATACTGGCAAATATAGAATCATTATCAGCAGATAAACTAACACTTCTATAAGCCCTGTCAATTATTTACATACTTAAAACAGGTTGAAGCTTCTGAAATCTACAGACGTGAGTCAAAGATGGGCAAGATTATTGTGGAACAAACAATTAGGAATAAGAAAAGGCAGAAGACAGGAGAAGGAAGGTTGCATTGCCAAATTAAAAAGAAGGAGGCAGAATTAAAATCTAAATAGTTTTTAAGAGCGTGAAGGAAATTGTTGCAGCAGGAATTCTTCCGTTGTTCAATGGATGGTGTCCCCAAGTGACTTAAAGACAAAGTCTGGTGATTTTCCCCTCACCTCCCCACCCACCCCCAATCTGGAATTGGTATATTTTAAATAATTTACCTGGAACAAAATTTCTTCTTATAAGAACTACATATCTGACTATCAGTGCATCATTTTACACTACCATCCACAATTCTGCTCATTGCAATGTCCTTCTCTCTCTTTAACCAAATTACTATGATGCTATCAAATTAAAGCCCCTATCAGGATGTGCATGACACTTCTTGAGGTTTCTGGTTTATGTTGCTAGGCCTGAAGAAAGCAGTGGTGAGCTCGGAAGATTTATCTTTTCAAACTAGTTGTTGAATCTCTCATTATTTCAGAGAGATCTGGGAACAGATGTCTACATGCTCGCTACTACCTCCCCAGACAGTCACATCACAGAAAAAAGCATCATATCATTCAGCAAATTGTAAAAAAAGCAAGTGGTCTAAGCACAAATTCTCTGTGATAACTCTCAAAGCTGTTGTATCGTGAAAGGGCAGTCTGAAAACTAATTTTAATTTTAGATTTGGTTTCCTGTGTTACAGAATTCAATGAAATTTTTAATAAAGAATGACTTATCTCATCCTACTCCTCTGAGGACAAACAGAATTCAGTCAGAAGATAGATTCTAGATAAAATACAAAAAACATCAAACAGGTCAAACTTGGATCAAGATAAATCACAATTCTGTTACTTTTTTTCAGAGCTAATGACTAATTTGACTAATTCTGTCAATGGTGGTCCCCTCCACAGTTATTCAAGTACATTTTCAAAGCGTTCTGGCAATATCAGCTGAAGATTTTAATGCACTTTTGAAGGACATTCAAAGTGCATTCACTTGAAGGAAAGTTTGCTGGGAAATTGTTTGCTCATGCAAAATTGCCAAAGGAAAAAGCCTTTCTTTCCTGATCATGCTCAGATCAGTTGTATAGAGTATCTCCTTTCCTGAGAAGAAAAAATGCCCAATTGCATTATGTTGGGGGGGACAAACAGATGGACCGGGACCCAACAACAAACAAACAAACAAACAAACCAAACAAAAATACTTCTCTTAAAGGGTTATCAACATCTGCTTCTTATTTTCTCTGGATTAGAATGAAGTAAATCTTAAGATGCCTGTAAGTGTACAACAAAGCCTACACAACAGTGTTACTCCAACAAGGTGTAAAAGATGCGTGTATTATAGATTTTACTTCTTTTTCAGAGGTTCTGAGGGGACATCTTGGTTTTCTTACACCTTTTATCACCACCAAACTGCCAGCTGTCAAATCACCCACTTTCCCTGTCTTTGCAATGAGCTTCAATCTGCCACTCTGCAGAGTGAGCAGAGCACGTAGAGATGGTCAGCAGGCTTTCCACAGCTCCTAGGCTTCTCTTCCTCTCTACAGAGAGAAAGGAGGGGGGAAAGAAAATCTCAATCCCTTGAAGGCTACAAAATTGTGAAAGCTTTTAAAGGGTATTTTGTGGGAAATGGGATGGTCAACCATTAAGCCTCATTCCAAAAATCAGTGTTAGAGGTCTCTTTCTCATGTCTTTCCATTTATGAACAGCACTGATTTCTTCCATGTGAAATTACCGGAGGAGGAGGTAAGATAGCTGCTATATCTAGACAAAATTTAAGTTGCTATGAAAATTACAGATCTGAGATATCTGAGCACAGCCTCTGGGAGCTGCAGAGCTAAAAAGTCAAGCTGATGGACAGAAAAGTCCTTGAAACCTTATCATGAACATTTAGGACATTTTTCCTTGCCAGTGAGTAGAGAGATAAAGGAGGCCAGTCAGGAGATACTATCAGCTAAAGAATCCATAGGTCTCCTGTAGATTTCACAGGAATAAGCACAATAAAGTAGCCCGGCTGCTTGGGATTACAGGCCCCAGCCTTGTGTCTGCATCATCTCAGCTCCATCAGGCTGCCAGCTGCCAGAGACTTTACTGAATCGTTCAGGGGCCTAGATTCCTCAAATTGCTGTCACTTCTTGTAGCTCTCATATTCTTTACACCACTTGTATTATTTTTATGCCAAAGGTAAAGGAAAAGTATTTTGTCTTCCCGGTTTTCTGCGCCTGTAAGCAAATTTAAGTCTTTGATGATAATTCTGGCTATGGAGCTCTACCCTAGTCAGTACTGACATAAGAGAAAGAGGGACTACTAGGTAACGTCTTAATTTACCATCGTAGGTATTAGTCAGTCCTGGAGCTCTTCTGCAGGGCTTCCATTTTCCACAGCTCTGCTATGCCTCTTTCTCACCCAGAGCCATCCACATGTACACTTTCCAGAAAGTTGCACTGCTGCATTTTAGATGTCTGTTTAGATGTCAGCACCAACTTTCCGGCTCCTCTGCAGACTTTCCAGGATTGCACTGTCAAAAGCAGTCAGCCGAAAGTTACATGTGAGTTAAATGTTCTCTCAGTCTCTTGGGGAGTTCTGAGTCCCTTTCTTTGCAGGTGAGAAGGAAGATACTGGCAACTGCGTGTATGAGATCAACAGCAAATGTGAGTATTGGTGAGGGCTGATAAAGGAGAGGGCTGTAGCAGAGGGGTAACCCCACATTAGCATTGCAGAAAGCAACAATGAGGGAACAATGAGCAAACAAATGGCCTTTTATTGTTAAGGACAATGCTCCTAAAGGCTATTTCTAGATGGAGTAGAAGTGGGACCAAGAGAAGAGAATGGATAGGATTTGATGGTGGGGATGGTAGCATTATGGATGAAAAAGCAAAGGGGCATAAAAAAATCTATGATGGTAACACAAAAGACCTCATGTTCATATATACAGGGACTGTGAGGAGATATAGGAACTTTAAAGCTTATATTTTACCAGCTAACTGGAGGACATGATGAAGACATCTTACTTGGGTTCAGCGGATCTCAAGATGAAGGTGGTGTCTCTTGCATGTGGAGAGATTTCCCTGCACCAGTGCTGTCAATGTCTTGCAGCAATAAAGTGTTATATGGACTTAAGAAAGAGTGCCTTCCAGTTCAGAGCTTTGTTCTGGGATGGTTAAAACCTCTAAAAACATGTCTTTCTGATGTTTCTGGTTAATAACAGCTTGAGTCTAAAATTAAAACAGTCCTTGTGTTAGAGGGACAGAAACAACCCCAGTGGGCTTTGGGAGCAGCATTCCCCCAGTGAGACAGGAAAGGGAATGTTTTGATCACTGCAACTGAAATATTTTCTGCTTGATGTGGAAGGCCAGGTGGGTGAGCAGAGCAGCAGAGCACAGAAAGGCTCTCTGGAGAAGGACGAGTTATTTGGGGGGTTCAGTCTCCTGAATCAAAGAGAAGAAAAAGAGGTTTGGGAAGAAGTCCTCTCCCAGGGTACTTACTTGTATGTCTGCTTTCTGACACATACCTACTCAACATCAGCACTCCAGTGGTTTTTGCCTGACATCATATTTAGATAAACTATCCTCCTGAAACAGCAGGATGATTTGTGCATAAGTCTTCATTTTTATTGAATGTGGATGTCTACTCATTTAAGAAACCTTGGGCTCTTAATTTTCCGTTTCATCTTGCCCTTGAGGATACTTTGGTTCTGCTGAATTTTTCTGTACTTGTCTGTCCTCTGTGATTGTAAGTGCTTGAGACTTATTAAATATAAAAGCTCTTTGATATCAGCTGGAGCACAGCTGAGGATTAAGCCTGCCCCTCAATGCTCTCTCTGCCTGCTGCTGTCATGTGTAAATCCTGTGTAGGAATCACTCCCTTCCAAAGAAATCAGCTGTAGCCTGCATGAAACATAGCAGATGCTTCGCAAAACAGATCGGAAAGGAAGTGAAGATACTTTTTCCAATGAACTTTGTGATGAATATAAAATCCGCCATCAGAGCAGCTCCCCACAGGAAACCAGCAAGTAGGCATCCACGACTCATTCATCTGTAAAATGCCTCCTGGAATCTTTAATGGCTGTGAGCAAGCACCTGTCAGCTCTGTGCCACACGGGGAGAGCTGGGAGCAGCATGGTAGCCGTGGTGCCCACAGGAGCAGTGCTGGCAGGCTGTGCCACTCCTGACAGGCCCATTGCAACCAGCTGGGTGTGTCTGGGAAATGCCCCAGCCGGGGGCTCAGCTAACCCCAACTCAGCCACTGAAGTCTCATGACATCACACTTCTGCATCTGTATGACTGCAAGCAATGATGCCATAATCTCCAGAACATAAGAAATTCTTAGACGTTTCTAGGACCAAAGTAAACTGGTAGTAATTGTCATCAAAAGACAATGAAATCTGGCTTTCTTACTTTTTCTGGCGATGCTCGAATATTTCACTGCCAAGGTTTCCTTAGCTGTACTTTACGCTTTAGTTATTTGAATCTGCATTAATGTGTCTGTTCTGGAACTAATTTTTAAGTGGTTTACCCACAGGAATACCAGCCCATACGCTTAAAATAAAATGGGGGATATATATAAATATATACACACATGTAGAGAAAGGGATTTTTTTTTTTTTTTTTTGCAAGTGATAGCATGCCTCTTTGCGATTACAATGTGTAAAAAAACACTCCAAAGCCTTCTTCTCCATCCATATTTATAGGAAAAGTTCCATGCACTTATAAAAGAGTGAAGAGTTCTGAAACCATACCATAAATCTGCTGTAAAACTTCATGGGCTACAATCGTGATGTAAAGTTTCTTGGACCAGTATGATTGTCCAAGGGCCTTTGCAGCCTCTTGGTTAGGTAGCTGTGCTGCAGTCTAGTTGCTGCTCATAAGTCAACCAAACTCCTGCTCTTCTTCTCAGGGGAGCTGCACGCTGCCCTAGTGCTTTCATCTGAAGGCTATTTTGTTTGGGTTTTATTTTTTGTTCTTGTTTTTTTCACTAGAAGCTGATTTGAAAAGATATATTGACAAAGAACTGCAGATAAGCTGTGGGAAGGCTTGCTGCTGCTGCCATTCATACGCCTTTGAATCACGACACTTTGGAGCAATCAGTTCTTCAAAGGAGTCCGCCCAAATGTTGCTTCTTCCAGATTTGATGTTAACATGTACTGATTAATTACAGTCAGGGACTGGGACCCATCAAAATCATCCTCTGTTTATGTCACACCTTCACTCTTTCCTCATAAGGCTCCTGTGATCCTGCCCCAATTAAAGGCTTGTCTCATCTTCCCCCTAGCTCAGAGACAGCACCCTTCTTTCCAGCAGTTTGTTTCCTTTCCGACTGCAGCTGCAATGCCCCCCCATCCCAGCTCTGCAGGTCTCTGTAGGGCTGTACTGCCAAGCACCCGTTGAAGACAGACCTGTTACGTCTTCCTGAACACTTTGAGAAGGATTGTAGCTCAGTAGAAATGTTTGCAGTTCTGTCTCTGGAGTTATTTTGATGGAGGCTGTGTGAAACAGTGATGTGCTGATGGAAAGAGATGTGTGTTTGCAGCTATCTATTGGCAAGAGCTCTTTGTGGGCCGCACACCCAATGGCATTGCTACAGGCCAATGAGATCTGCTACAGACAAAAATTTACCTGAATTTAGGGTATAATTCTCACACCAGCTATCCCTTTATTTCCTCTGTTTCCTCTGTTTTATTTATAAGACGAAAATATTGATCTTGTTTTGTTTTCCCAGTGGCTAATTCTCTGCATCTAAAGTCTGCATGTTTTTTTAGAACTTAAGCAATTTGTTTTGTCTACCCCTTGTGCTGATGTGAATTTTGTAGGATCCTATTTAAGGCCACTGTTCTTCCCCCATGAGCTGTGTTTTCAAGCTCCATTAATATTAAATAGGATTTCAGGGAATACATTGAGGGAAAATAATCCTCTTTAACACCTCTTTTAACATACCTACTTTATTTTATTTTTCTCACCTCTTGAAGCTATTTTCTTACTTCTCAGTCTACACGAGCATAGACCACATCTCACCCTTCTAACACAACTCCCTCCCTCCCCTCTTGAGGACTCTCAAGGATGCCAGGCATATGGCTCTTTGTGCTATTTTCTTTTTCACTTCCATTTAGGAGATGCTGTCTGCTTCCTCTCCAAACCCATTTTCATTCAGAGACCAAAACTGCTTCCCCTCTGTTTTGATCTGAAAAGGAACATGTACTTGCCTGAAGCCATATGATGTTCTAAAACTTCTATAAAGATTCGTTTATTTACTAGCCTTCTTTGAGCTTGAAAAATACAAGCCCTTTTTTTTTTTCCCCCCCACAGTGTCTTTAATCCTTAAGTACTTCACAAGTTACAGCTCTAGCACTGACAGAGAAGTGCCGTGGGGTAGGGTTGGGCAGCCCATTTGGAGTAGATGGCTTCATGTGGGTCCTTTTGGGAGAGGAAGTGCTTTCCCATGAAGTCCAGTCTCAGTCCATGGACAGAGACGCTGCTTGTGGCAGGCAGAATGAGGGGTTAATACCCAGCTTCATGTTCTGTTTCCTTCTTGAAAGGGGAGCATGAGCCATCAAGTGCCATTTCTGCATATCTCCAAAATAATTAACAGCATTTCTGTACTCAGATGAACCATTTAGCTCCAGCCTTTGATTAAATTGTTTTTCCATTATCCAACAATGAACTGTTAAATGAGTTGGAAATCTGTTCTGGACTAAAGATGTCTTTTCTATAGTATTAATTGCTAACAAAGTGGAACAGAGTACTAAGGAAGAGGAGGATACGTCTTTTGCATGGAATTTAGTTTTAAAGGAAAATGACCTGGACATATATTAACCATAGCTTAGAAATCTTAGAATGAAGGTACTTAACATTTGAGATTTTGAGGCTGTTGCAGTTTATCATATATGGCTTCTTCAGTTGCATGTAGCCAGCTTCCAGAAATGTCTGAATGACTGCACAGTTTACAGTTACCTGGGTAGTATGCTGGTCATAATTGCTGGTCATAATAATCACTGGAGGGTAAGAGAGAACATGGACGCTATCTTTGAAGATATCCTTTCAAAGGTGTACATAATAAAGAGGCTGTATGAGCCATACACAGGGACACCAGTAATTGTCCCAGTGCTGAGGGGAAGACTACCACATTACTGTTTGCTTTTTACTCTTTTTTATTGTTTTTTCCCCTCTCCTGTTAACAGTGGCCTTGTAAGCACCAACAAAGCGCTTTGGCTCACATTCGCTGTGCAGCTGGCACAGCTGTGCTGTGGGGCTGCACTTGGCTGGGTGCTCTGCTGCAGGCAGCTCCTGTTCAGCAAGCAGGGCACCTAAGCCACACTCACTCAGGGTGACAGTACACAGAAAACTGACTCTGGAAGTAGCTTTCTGAGCCATCACCTCTGAGTCAACACACTGACTTGTCCTTGGCCTCTGCTATTCCTCCTCAAGTCAAAATACACAATCATTCATGACATGGGCTTCCTCTTTAGGCTTTGTTCATGTCTTTACTTTTCTTCTGGGTGTGCTTTCTTCAGCTGTTGAGTAGGACTGTGTAGCCAGAAATCTGGGAATGTCTCAGAGTGGTACATTTTTCTCTGGTCTTTTTCTGCAAGACAGCACATGGGTGGCAGCTCCTTCAAAGGAGAGAAAGGGTGAAAAAAGTTCTTGTCCTCCAGATTTCAGAAGAGTTTGAAAATATTAGCACTAAACAGCCTAAAGTCTCAGACCATTATTGAATTTGCAAATAAATTCTTTTTATGTGCTTTGAAGATTTAGAGACAGTCTCATCTTCTTAGTGAAGACCTGCCACATTTGTGCCTTTTGAGTTCTTCCCATCGGTTAAGCAGGTGATTTACCTTCCAGTTTTTTCTCACTTCTGCTGATACCACAAACACATTTACTAAGGCAGGCAGACACCTCTTGCACATCAGGAGGCAGAGGGGTTTGTTTTGTCTGAGCATTATGAAGAGCCTTGTCATGCCTCACCTGCTGGCCATTGTAAGGAGCTCAGACTGGGAAGAAGACATTCCTGGCATGCAGCACCAGGAGGAAACAAGATTACTCCTTTACCAGGCTGGAATACTGGGGGATTATCTGCAAGATCCAGGGGAGCCATCAGCCAGTGCACTAATCAATGAAATGACATAATTGTCAAAAAGAGCACAGAGCATTTCCATACTGCCTGCTGTGCTTCCCAGGCACGTGCAGAGCTTCACAAACATGTCAGTATGTACAGTGGCACTGAGCACAGAGAGGGAAGGCAGGAGCCAGTCAAGGTTTTACTGTGTTACCAGATCATCAGCAGAGAGGCAGAGAAGGAAAGGGACACCTTTGGGCCGTGTCCCTGCCTACAGTGACAATAAAAGGTGCTCAGCAGCTACAGCCCAACCGGGCTGGGTGGACATGAATGGTCCAGCTCAGCCAGGAGTGTGCTTTTCAAGGGAATTGCCTGATTACCTTCTATTACCATGTGCCATTGGCAGTCTGGGTGCACAAGGCTAGATGCCTCCTTGCTGGAACAAAATGGGATGATGTGGCTGGGGATGAAGCTGAGAAGGAAGCCCCTCAAACTTGTACAGTGCCAGTGCTGTGCCAGAGCATCCAGGACCCTAACTTGCATATTTGCAGGGATCGTGGCAAGGAGCAGGTCTTAAACAGGTAGGTGTTTCCAGGAACTAAGGAAGGTCTTGATGGCTCCATGTGCTGTAGAATGCTTAATGCAGTGAAACCATTATGTTACTTTTAGGTCCAGTTTTCACAAGCAAGGTGTGAACACAGGCTTTGTTTCTTAGAGCTGTGACTCTTCCTCTGCAAGCTGTTCTAAGTATGTGCCTCCATGTTCAGTGTGCCAAAAAAAAAGTTCTGCTACATTCTGATTCCAGTTTGGATTTTCCTTCTGAGTTTTAAGCCAGTAAAGTGCACAGTTGCAAATCTAGCATCAGTGTTCAACACCATCAAATATATGATACTTCATGTTGCTTTGGTCATCTTTCCTCTTCCCTTTAAGATGTTGGCTCATACATTGCTAAGAAAATTATAGAGAAAGGAAAGTCTTTGAAATAATAATTATGAATAATTAGAGAAAGAATAATTAACATTTTCCTTTTTTTTTTCCTTTCTTTTTTTAGGGAAAAGCCTATATTTCAGTTAGGTTTCAAAAATAAGCCTGATTTCTTTTTTCTCTTAACAAGAGTGCTGATCATGCTGGTAAAAGTTGAGCAAGCAGTACTGGCTTTATTTAAAGCCTCAGCTGCTCAGGTAGCCACCAAATATAGCTGAGCTCTTACAGGAACTGCTTGTAGGATTCTAGTATTGTTTAGTTTGAATACAAATCCTAGTTCTAGGGTTTCATACCACAACTAGATTTAATGCAAGTGAGATTCTGATCTGGAGCCAAGCTCCACATCTGACCAAATCCAAATATGTCAGAATCCCAAGATGTATTTTAAGTGTATCACATAACAGCCTCTCAAAACATCATAAAAAGTTATACAATAAATATAACCAAATAGGAATGTTTTCACAAATAAATGAGTTCTTGTGCCATTGAGCCCTTCTGCCATGGTGTTGAGGGTCAGATCCTTATCCATCTGTGCAGAATAGGTTTGCATCGTGCTTATGAGCTTGGGCTGTTCCAAAGCCACGTTCGGAGGGCACAACATCAATTGCAGAGACGAGAAAAGGAGCCAAACTTCTCAAATGCTGCAACCAGACGGCCCAGCACGAAGCTTCCGCGCAGGAGGGGCCACGTTGAGCTCTGCTGATCCTCCGGCCAGCTGCGAGGCACCCATTTGTCTGAGAGATGCGGCACCGCGGGCTCCAGCGCTGCTCTCCCCTGCGCTCCGCAGGTTACCAGGCAACACCGCAGCTTCAGGCCCGCCTCGTCCTCCCTGCGCGGCGTGGATGCATCCACACTGCCGCTGGAAGGGTTTTGGAGGAAGGTGGGAGGAAGGTGGCCGTAAATGAAGGAGATTTATATATATCCCGTACCCCCTAGATTGCTGTAGATCAGCCGCCTGGTACTTGTAGATAGTCTTCAAGGAAAATTCAGGAATCTGAGTTCAATCATTTCACAGCAAATGGGATTACTGTGAAAGGAGAAAGATTCCAGATGCTAGCTCTCCTCGCAAAAGAGCTAATGCTCTTGCCTGATTTTTTAGACTAGGCGATTGTAGCACCTGCCATTCCTGAGCTGTGCAATGACGCAGCTCACCCTTATAGTGACCTTCAAAGGTGAAAACAAAAAAGAGGAAACAGCTTGTGTGCAGAAATACCTATAACACATCTTGCAAGAAAAGACCCCAAAGAGAACTTGCCTGCCGGCTATAGCTGATGTGATGGAGTGTGGGGCTGGAACTTCACTCTGGATTCTCACACCATTCCTCTTTTACAACCAAAGACGGTGACTGGTTTCTGCTTTTTCTTGGCTATTTTTCCTATGGTTGTGTTCATAGTCTGAATAGTTAGGATAGGGATCTGGTGCAGGACTTCATACTGCCCACTGCCATAGCACCACAAATGTGCACAAGAGAAGGAGGAAGGACAGCCTGGGTGAGAGCTGGGGTATGTGCCTTGCAGGGAGCTTTCCCTATGCCCTCTGCCAGGGTAGCCAGTATATATATGGCCAGCCTGCTGATCTCAGCTTTATGCTTCTGCAGAAACTTCTCAACCTGGCCAGCAGTGCCAACTCCTCCCCTTGAGCTGTGAAAAAATATTTCTGCAGACCATGAGGGATACAACATGAGAAAGGGAGAGGAGAGGATGCACTTTCCTCTATACCACATTCACGTAGTACAAAGTATAATTTAGCTCTTTGCTTCATAGCTAGTTCCCTTAGCTGCCACACAACCAAAGAATCCCACACTGTATTTGTTTTCAAGCTTTCTCAGTCGTGTTATCACCTATCCCTCAAAAGAGCTCCCTAATGTGGACATACAAAGGATGTCTGTATCTAAGACACTACAAGTGTCCTATCACTTACTGGACTCACCTTGCTTACAGGCAGAATGGGCTTCAGAAGGACCCTTTTCACACTGTATCCTGCAGAAACTCGTGTGGTATGTACCTATTAAAACCTCTGTTCAAGCAAACAAAGAAACATTATAAACTATGTCAAGTTTTCATTCAATTTCCAAACTTGAAAATGTTTGCAAAAAGAGATCTGATTTCAGCAAGCCGTATTTTTTGCATTTTTTTTAAGAGATCTGTTTACCACCTAAAAATGGTCAGCACCTCTCCAGGAGGTGCTCCAGGATAAGGAGCCTAGGCCCCTATTCAGGATAAATAAGGATAACAGAGGCTGCATCCTAGGGGAGCCTCACCTGATAAGCAGGATCAGCAGCCATGTCTGTGCTGCAATGCGGCTGCGTGACAGGGCAGGGACACAGCACATTCTTCTCCCTGCCACAGGCATTCCTGCAGAGGCAAGGAGGCTTGGGGGCTGCCAGCTGCTTGGCCCTTTGTTGCTGGAAGAATGCAGCTGAATGTGAAAACTTGTCACCAGGGTGAAACCACGATACACCTGTCCCTCCTGTCAGTCTCCTGCAGCAAAGTCTCATAAGGACTTCATAACTCAAGCCATAAAGATGGGATTTAACTAGCCTTATTCTAGAATGCAGTATGTAACATCTATGCTCCATATGTCCCATGATGGGAATGTCCATTTAAACCATGCTATGTAAACAAGACAACAGCTGTGGAATGACATGAGCCATCCTGCAGTAATTCAGAGAAGAGTTGGGCAAAACTTTAAAGGAACTTTCCTTTTTGTTAAGTACCTATGCCCAGAGAAACGGAAAGAATGTGTGATGGGGACCAGTGCCATCTCCTTTTTTATTAAGTGGCAGAGCTGTGAGAAACCTGTTCGAAGGAGGAAAATGAGTCCTCCCGGAATGAGAAAAAGGGAAACAGTTTTCCTTTTTCATGTTGTTAACAGTCTTGTGTCTAGCCTGGAAAGATAACACCTTGAGAAGCTACTTGCACTCACCTTTTATAGGTCAGCAGCGAGGGAGCCCTGGAGGAATGTACTCTGCTAAATGTATGAAAACAGCTGGCTGCAGCTGAATTAGTTGTTTCCTCCCTGGAGATAAATGTTTGTCTGTCTTTCCCCCCCACCCCATTTTCTTAAAATCTAAATTAGTCTGCCATAATGTAGAGAAATTTCCTGATATGTCTAGTGAAATATAGCAAATGAAATAACAAGCACTGCTCAGAGCATTACTTTTTCTGTTTGTTAGCTGAAGTGAGAAGAAAAGAGTTGCGGTTTTCCTTTCATTCCTTCAGTTGGCTTTTTTTCCACATCCAAACAAATATATTAATCTGTGGTTAAACAAAATGTTTTATTCTACTATAAATCAAACATCTTGGTTTCCCCTCCCCCCCTGCTTTCCTTTATTAAACTAAGATAAATTGAAACTAAGCATCTCTAAATTGCAGGTCAAGATGCTTGACCACTCTTTAAAAAAGCAGCCCAGTGGTTTGATTGATTTGACTTTAACCTGAAAATAATTAGTTTTACTAAACTTTTATTATTGGTTAATGAAATTTCTAGCATTGCAATTTTCTTCTGTTTCATATATATACTGACATTTGTAAAAGACACTAAGATTTAATAACCTCCTAGGCAAATATTGACCAAGACAAGAGGTCAGTGTTAAACTGTCAAATCAATAAATCCAAATATTCACACTGGCAGTGATTAATATGCTTATACTTATTTTTTAAATAAATAAATAAATTAAAAGCCAATATTATCAAAGAAATTAAAGTTGCTAAAGCTCAGCAACACACTTATTCCTCACATTGTTTACAAAACTAGTAGTAAGTGTTTACTTGAAACATGGAAATTAAAACTGACGACCACCATAAATCTTACCTACTTGACCTAACCAGAAACTAGGAACCATCATCATATAGACACTTTTCACTTAGATATTTAAAAGCTGTATTTGAGTAAGGCAGCTTGTAATCTTAGTGCCTGAGTGCAGGCTTGCAGGGTCAAAAGTAAGAATTAGGTACACTCTCTTCAAAGTGTATGCTCTGCCAAACATCCTGACTAAACTTACGTGCATTGATACACTGGTAGCTTTGGAAGGGAAAAAAAAACTCTCAGTGAGGGAAGGAGACATTTTATAAGAGCAGTTTCTTCAAAGCTGTGGGTAGAAAGCCAAAATCTACATTATGAAGGTTTTCAGCAAGGAAATCAGTACAAGGTGTCCATCTTAAAGAGCTTTCCATCTGTGGTTGGGGAGCAGTAAAGACTTCCTAGCAATGATTCCAACTTCCCCTGAAATCCAGTATTTATGATGGCCTTGTGATAAAAAGTTAGAATCCTGCCTGAATTACAGGGAAGTGGGCATACACCTCATCAAGCTTTCAGAGAGGATTTTGAGAAGAATTTCCCGCTCACTGAATTAATAACCCTGTATTTGAAAGAGGTACAGAGCAGAGGCTGGGAGCAGATGGGGAACAGTCTTCTTTCTCTTTTGCATAGCACACCCTTAAACACAATATTTAAGGTCTCCAGACTTTTATTCTTTATTTCTGGAACTCTAGCAATCTCCTGATTATCGATTATCTGTGAGATGGAAGTGCAAATCACCACACAAATGAGTACACCAGGGACTCTTATTAACAGAAGAGCAACAAAGGCTCTTCAGGAAAAGACAGGGGATGCAGGAAAGGAGAAAAGATTCCCTAGGGTCAGTTGCAGGGTTAGCAGAGGGAATTCAAGGCTTGGAGCTGAACCATCAACAACCTCTCTCCTCCCTCACAATGGGGCATTGTTTAAGCATTTTGGTGATGTCCACTATTAATAATGGTGTATTCTCTTCAAGTAACATGCCCTAGAAATTTTATGGGTTAGGCATCAAGTCCCACTTACTTTAGCAGGGGAGAAAGACAGAAAGTGTAGAAAAGCTAGGCTTGGTCTTGCATTCCTTCACCATTGAGGGCAAAGGAATAACGCAAAGCATGCAGGAAGATGTTCTCAATAAGGTGTGTAATCTGGTTGTGAAAAAGGGAGGGAAAATACAACTGTAACACTACCAGTTTTGTCCTAGCTTTCAACATTGGGATCATGGCTGTATTCTTTGCCCTTCATGTTAATGTAGTGAAGTGGACGAGGTCTGCAGAGCACCGTTTATTTCAGTTGTCAGCTGTAATCACAATCACCATCACTTGTGCTGTGGCTGTGCCCCGTGTAACAGGATAGGGGTCCCCCATTCTCCCAGATCCTGAGGAAGTATAAAGGACATCAATCCTGTCCCAAGCAGTTTACTATGCAACCACCAGGCAACAAGCCGAAGCAACAGCATAAAAGCCATCAGTGAGGCAGAGCAGGTGCTAAAGGGAAGTTTACAGCATTTCTGGGCTACAATGATTAACTTTATATCCAGGCAAAGGTGTCCGTACAATTAAGAATTGCTGAGCTTATTGTGAAATGAGCAATTAAATCATAACAGCTCTGCTCAGGCACAGCTCCCTGTGGTCTCCCGAGCGTGTTTCTCTTGGAGTATGGGATCAGTGAGTTCACGCTTAGATTGCATTAAGACTTTGTGTTTGTCAAACAGCTCTAAAAGGGCTGCAGAGGAGGCAGACAAAGATGCAGAAGGCAGACAAAGATGCAATTCGTTGTGGAGGACGGAGGAGGGGTAGCCACAGAGGGAATACCAGCTGCAATTGGAAATATGGCCGTGGGTTTAAGTTGAGCTTTCAGCCTATGCCATCCACATTTTCAGCTTAATGCTGAGAGCTCAGAGACCATTGGTACTACGTGTGAGAGCAGCTGCAGGAACTGAAGGTTTGCCTGGTGGGTAGCATGCCACAAATGACTCCCAAGGACAAAAAGGAAGATAGATCCACAATCATATTCAGAAGTGAGGCAATTGAAGAAAAGTAGCATTGCAAGCACACAAAATCAGTAGGTGGATAGACAGCAGGCTTGTCTACAGGGGAAATTTAGTACCAACTAAGCTAAGGTGTGAATTTATACAGCCCTAGTTACTCCACACTAGCTTCCTGTGTGGATAGCCTTAATCTGTACTAAGAACACTCCTGTGAGCACAATGACACATTTACTACTACAGGAGTTAATAGAGAGCAGCTAATGTGCTGCAAATTCACACCCTGGCGAGCAACGTCCCGCCTGCCCCTGCTGACTGCACAAAAAAAGTAGTGCTTTTTTAGCAAGGGGCATTTAAGCCAGCTACAGTCAGGGAAAGCTTTTC
Source organism: Cisticola juncidis (assembly GCA_013400215.1). Taxonomy (NCBI): domain Eukaryota; kingdom Metazoa; phylum Chordata; class Aves; order Passeriformes; family Cisticolidae; genus Cisticola; species Cisticola juncidis. The sequence continues at coordinate 1,040,401 of VXBR01002375.1, forward strand.
CTGATGCCCTCTTGGGACTGGGCTGCCTGTGCGACCTTGTAGACAGAAATCATTAACAAGGATTGAATGGGAATGCTTGTGAAACAAATTAGTCTGGACTTTTTAATAAGGTTGGTAGAGTGTCCTCATGGTTTTTTTTATTTTCATCCCTGAGTGTAATATTTTATATTATCAAATAACTCTTTGAATATAGATATGCTAATATGCTTTATGTATCCTACAGATATGATTCTCTTTCACCATGTACAAAAGTTTATCTAACCTCTTTGTCAGAAAGAATGAAACTGAAATACAAGTGAAATTATGTACCTGAGGTATATCTGGAAAAAGAGTCCTTATCTTCTGATAATAAGTCCTGCTCCTAGGAAGCCTGGCTGTCACAAAACAAATTATTCTGTTTCTGTGAAGGGCAGAAGACCTGAAGTTTTGGTCCAGCTATGAATCTGGATGCAGATTTTGCAGCTGAGGCACTGCAGTATGCAATGAACCTAGTGAAAAACTGTGCTTGTTGGAATGCATCAAAAAAAACACTTATAAGGAAGAGGCTTTTAACAAATCCCAGTCACTTCTGAAAAATGTTCGCTTTAATCCTACTGACATTACTGAGACACTTAATCCTGGAATTGTCTCACTTACTTGAGTACATATGGGGGGAGAACAATCTGGTTCCATGGAAACAAACATACTCTTTTTATGAGTGATAGGTTAAGCATGCAAAATCTGTCATTACCATAATGAAAAGAGTGATGCTTTATGAGGAATACTGATGCATCTGTACTTATTCCATCTTGGAGGGCATGCCATTTTTTTTATTGAAAGCTGCTGATGTGAATAACACAGAAAGGTTTCTCAACATTTCCTGTTTTGCTGAACAGTGTGTCACATTGTCACATCACACTGTTATATGATCTGGTAATGAAACACCATAATGCACTTGTGCATGGAAACAGACTTAAGGATATGGAGACTACATTAGCCCTCAATTATCTGGCCTTGGATGGCCTAAAGCTCAACCTTCTGGATGCTTTTACATAAATGCAAAAAGTAGCTATCAGAACTGACAACCATCACTGGCTGCAGGAATGTAACAGCACCTTCTGTGAAGGCAGACAAAACCAGAGTGCTGCTGTACATAGAAATACTGGGTGCTTATCAAGAGACATCACACCTGCTCTGAGCTATCTGATTTTGTCCCAATGTTTCACAAGTAAACAAGCTTCTGTAAACCCTCAGCTGTGTTGTGTTATGCTGCAGTTATATATAGAAGCAGCAGTGTGCTGCTTTGCAGGGATGAAACTGTTTTATAAGGGGATGCTCCAATAGCAAACATCTGTCCCTTTTTACGGGCACAGTTTAAGCCACTGAATTGATGCTTCTTTCCCCTCTCTCCTGCAAGCTATTCCTCAGTTTGCCAGCCATTTACAGTCTCTTCCAAATGTCCTTCTATTTCCAGGCCTGAAATCAGTCATGGCACTATTCAATATGCTGACTTTTTTGAAGCTTAGCATCCGAGATGTTTGCTGATTCCCTTCCAGCTCAGAGTGGATAGGTACAAAGTGGGTAAATTCCTTAGAACTCTGAGACATACAGTTCAGTCAGGCAGGGAATGGCTGTGTGTTACCATATCCCATCTGCAATGCTATCGTTACATGGTTGAATTGCAGTTTCCATTATAAGCCCCATTTTCCAGGGTTTGTATCTCATCCGTAACTGGCCATTAAGGTTGTCAGCCTAGCGATGAATATTTTTCTACAACTCTGTTAGAAAATTATCCTAGCTTGCCCTTTTTTTTTTCTCCTTTAAGAGCTGAAGTCTAAAAATAGATTTTAGATGTGGGCTGTGAAAATCTCAACAGATCACAATGCCCTCACCAAAATACCATGGGTACTTTGACGCACACACTCAGTCAGCAAACCAGCACAGACTGAAACCTTGAATTTGAATTAAGGTTAATTGAATGTCTTTCTGCATCTTGTGTGCCATGCTGCTCCATCCCTGGCCTTCCAGCTCTGATTAGAGGCACTGTCTATATTTAGCTTTCCCACACTAACCCCAGTAGTTCTGCGTATTGAACTGGATCTCACATATTCTGCATTTAGCTTAGTCTTGCTCAATTTCAAAGGCAGAAAACCAGCACTGCTAAAATCTCTGTACACCTCCAAGGAATGCAAAATAAACTCCATACTTAGGCTGCAGTTCAGAGCACTACGACTGTTGAGGGTCTCAGCCTCTCTCTGCTGCCTAACCTCATTTGACTGTTCTTCTGTGCCTCCACTGACCAGAAATGGAGACTCACTCTCATGGGAAGGATTGCAAGGAGGTACTTTCTATCCTACTTCCTGAGGGTAAAGGGAAAATAGTGCTCATTCTCTTGTGGAGTCTTCAACTTCTGGGATCCCTAGAGCTTTATGAAACCTAGGTCCAAGAAATGCAAGCCATATTTTTGGTGATCTTTTGTCTTGCTCTGGCCTGGGGTCTGCTCTTTTTACTGCATCACTCAGACAATGTGTCTTCAGATGGTTTTCTTGAAATTGTAAATCTGTAGATTGGAAGGGTCAGGTCACTCCCTCTTGAGCTTGCCTGAGCTCCTCTCCAGCCACAGAATTCCTCATTCAAGTAATGTGGCAAGCTATCTACCATGCTGTTGAAAAAGACTTGCATCCATCCCTTGATTTAATGGTGTTTCATGGTCTGCTTGTTTATTGCTCCCTTTGGAGCTAGGACCTACATTTGGTATCCTTGTAAAATGCTGTGAACTCTTGTGATGAAGTCAAGCAAATGGCAAAGAGGCTGATAAATTAATAGCCTTACAAGTTGTCTTTGGAAACCAAGATTCAGGTGGAATCGTACTATAAAATTTTAAACTGTCAAGCTACAGTTCAAAATTGAAGATAGTAGGGAGCCTTGTGAAAATGTGAGACTACTCTAATATTCAAATATGGCGTTAGTAGGGAATTTATATTTCTCCTCTTCCTACAGTTTACATTTTCCCAGCTCAACAATACAGTACACAGTTCCCACCATGTATAGCAACGACATCCAAAAAGTTTGCTACCCCTTAAATCCTCTCTGTCCCTTTGTCAAAACTTGCTACACCAACGGCAGAGAGAGCATGGCAGGCAACACATCAGCTCCACTGATGCCGCAGTGCACAGTATATCAACATAAAGCACCATTGGTTTTAGTTTATGGTAAAATACTGAGCAGTGCACTGCTGCTGAGGAGCAAGTACAGCAGCTCCATCACTTCTGCCCCGGGAGCAGCAACCTTAAAAAAAAAAAGGTAGGTCGGCCAGCTGGGCCAGCTAGGATTTAGCTGCCACTGTCAACTCTGACAGGGGTCACACACCAGAGACCTCAATTTCACCTACATTATCCACTCCTGCTGTATTAACTCATTTCTATCAGCTTTTACTGTTTTGGCTAACATATGTGGATATCATATTGCCTATTGCTTAGCCAAGCTTGAGTCAGACCACAGCTGGAGAGAATTCAGAAAAAAGCAATACAATGAGTTTGCCACCAACTCTTCTGGCAATGACATACCCAGGAACAGGGCACAATTACTCCAGGATCCTTCAGAGAGGTACCACTGCCTTCTCACTCCTCATGCATAAGTAAATCACATTCCTTTAAGTAAAATCAAATTCACAGTAGAAAACTGAAGCCTTTCCCAATCTCTGCCTTTTGCTTGTTCAATTTCTGAACTCTTATTTCGTTTTGGAATGCCACTGCTAATGTAAAGGAAATTAAATATCAACATTTCTTTCAGCACTTTTTAATCATATCCTTTGTGGCTAGAACTTAGGCTGTTAGTAAATGTATGTTAAACCTCGAGGAGATTACAGCACATCCCTGGGATCTCAAGAAACTTCAGGGAAATACCCATTCATTGTCCCACTGTTGTGTTAGAGCTACCTATGGTGCTAGGAAACAGAAAATTAATACTGATTAATTCATTTCTCTAATTTATACTCAATACAATAAAATGCTAACAAACTGAAATCTAAATTTAGGTAGGAATGAAATTTATTCCATACAAAGATCTTATCTAAAGGTGATAAAATCATCTTGTAGGAAGAAATTAAGCAAAATAAACTATCTCTAAATCCATCTCATTCCTAGATTCACAAAACCTATTCAGACCTGTCCTAAGTGAGCCCAACTCCCTGAAAATAACAAATAGATTTTTCCTTCTAAAAGGTCTACAATTTCAATGTATTTTGTTCTTCCTTAGATTTAAAACTAAGCAAACTTCACTAAGGAAAACTTGTGGTCCTAGTGGGAATACAAATAGAAATGCCTCCAAGAGAGCAATTGCCTCTACTAGAAAATGAAGCAATGACCTACTAATAATGTGACTTTGAACCAAACAGCAACCAGTATCCTGAATAATTCTTCTTTGTCAGATACATTTTATTCAGGAGCCTTTTGGTATTTTTAGTTTTTGGGGCAAGACTCTCAAATAATCTATAGCCAGCTGTGAATTTAAAATACTGCTCAGGCCAAATGTATCTGCTGACTTGAAGTGTGTGCCTCAATATTTCACCCTACTCCCTGCACTGCTCCTCATTATGAGACAATCCAGGTTCCTCCTTTTCTCCTCTGGAATGATGAGTATGCATTCCTTTCAGAGACAGCTAGCAATTTAACAAGGTGGGAAACCACCATGGAGCTACCAAGCCAGCAAAAACCATTAGCCAACAGAATGTCTTCCTCGTATGCTCCTGTCTTCTGAATATATGCACCTGAATCACATTAGCAAAAGTGTCCTACACAGGGATACGCATTCCTGCAAAGATCCTTGTCTGTTTTCTGTATGCAGAGTGCCAAGAACCTGCAACATCCATCACAATATTTGAACTGAAATAAACAGGGACAAAAAAGGGTTTGCTATTATAACTAAGCTGTAAATCAGTAGAAGAGAAACAAGAATGAAATTGTGAAGTAAATTCAGAATTGATCTTTTGTGAATGCAAAAGACACCAAAATAGATTCTTATTTAATCAGAGGCTAGAAGAAAAGTAAAAAGCAGTTAACAAAGTTGTACATGGGTCTGGGAGACTAATTTAATTGATGGAAATATTTTATGTGATTTTCTTGTTAAACTCACATACCCTTACAGCACAAAGTAATTATTTTTTTCACATGCACTACTGTAAAATATTTAGTGCAGATATCACTGTTTTCCACATATATCTATTTTTAAGGTATTTTGCACCTGAGGTGCAATTTCTATTAGTACTGAAGCTAATTCTTCACATTCTACTAGTGGGATTTTTTTCTGTCTGTGAGTGGTTAGAACTAGAGGTTCATGGAATATAGTGTATGAATATGCATCATACTGGTACTAAACTTTACTATCACGGGGTTTATTAAAGTTTTCTTTATGTACCTGCTTATTTTCATTAATTATTTCTTCAAGGTTAGCACCAAATACCAGTCATGTAACTCTCAACTTTTCCATCACTGGTTTTATTTAACATATACTTACCATCCAGCAGTAAAGAAAAGGTTGTGTAATGCCCCTCAACACTTAATACTAATGTGTCTGCATGATACCCACCAAAAAGTGAATAGGCCACTGCTGGTTTAAACCTTTGGAAGATAAAGTTTAAATTTTTATTTCAGAATATAAAACCTACAAAACTTATCACCATTTAGCAAAAGAGTACAAGTCTTTGTGATCCCTGAGAAACTAATATTGGTACATTCCCAACTGTGACCCACAGGAAGGGAGGAGAGCAGGCTCAAGGCCAGTTGTTAGTTTTACTGAGGATTGGTTCCTGAAGAAGTACTACATGTCACCTCCCCAGCTGGGGAGTGAGGCAGTGAACTGCAGCTGCCCCCTGGGAGACCTGTAAGGTCTGGCAATAAATACCAATAATACAAAAAAAAAAAATTCCCACACATCATCTTGAGACCTCAGTGAAATCTGGACAAGCTGTGCTTAAAATCCTCACCCATGCCAGAATGCCCACTGGAGCACCCCTGCTCTAAAGTCTCAGAAATATCTGTACTGAGAGGCATCCTGTGGGTTTGCTAGGAATTCAATGCTCCTCTGTCTTCCATAAAATAAGGTAAGCAGCTCCCAGCTGCAACACAGAAGTCTAAATATCCTCTAAATTTTTTTTTTTTCTGTCCACTGCAACTGAGATACACAGTTTTCCAAACTCTCTTTGTAGGGCCAGAATATATGTTATTGATTCTTTATTAATATCTTTGCCTAGCAGAGCTTTACTGATCATGCAGGATAAAGAATCCAAAAAGTAAGGCTTAAAGGTGGTGGTAGATGTTTTCTTTCAAGAAAAATGTTATAAACAAACTGTATGCTATCTGTAACACCTCATTTTCTCATTTGTATCTGATTCCTTCCTCATGAGAAAATTTAGAGGGAACTTTGCTACCATATTTGTGGTGAAGCCACAATAAATCCAACCGGATATTCTCCTCAGGGGAGAAATCCAGGGGGGAACGATATAAATTGCCAGCAAAAGCAGAACTATTTCAGGGTGGTCTACTTAGAATTAGCTTCTCTGCATGTTGATTATGTTGTTGACAGTTGGCCAAGATTTTTTTTCAGAAGTACCTAAAGTTAGCTCAAAAGGTCATATTTGGGAATGCAAATAAATGGCCCAAATTACATATATTCTGTGTTCCAGCAGCTCAGACAATTACAAAGGAAGCATGCTGCTTATTCATCGTACTCAACATTTTCAAAATCTTGACCTTTGATTTTCAACCAGCTGTGATGCAGTCTCTGCATAATCTACAGCTCTTAATCTATTCCACCAAGAAAGGAAGTAAAACTCTGTACACAGGAGACTATAAAAGGCATAAAAATTAGGAGATGAAGCTACTTTCTCCAGAATGGCCAATCCAAGATTAAGCTGCCAACATTCCCTCTTTTGAGATGCCAGCCTGCCAAGGCAGGAGGGATTCTTTCAAGTCTTCCTAAAAAACCCCAGCGTGGAGGGTGTTAGCTTTGCTCCTTGGTATCATGTTGTTGAGAGAGCCTACTGGAAAGCAAGTGCATAGAATTAGATAGTGAAGGAGAGACAGAGGGGTCTGAAACACAAGTGATGGGATCACAGTGGGATAGCACTGAGGAAGCTGGCACAGACCTAGAGAGCTCTTTGCAGTAACAGAGGAGAGAATTATTACAAACCCTTGTCCTCATTCCACAAGAGCAGTTGGTAGCTGTTAACTACATGCAGACTATAAAAGGAGAATGAGAACTGGCTACCTTCAGACAGAAGAAGAATGAATAAAATGCATTAGGTCTCCAACATATGAAGAATCAGAAACCTATACAAATAAACTATTCCTGCAACAAGGCACAGTGCCAGCAGCAACAGGCTGAAGTACTAGTCTGCTCTGACAGCAATGAGAAATGGCAGCTACTCAGAAGACATCACCTTAAAATCATAACAGCAAAAACTGCCACAAATGTGCATATGTCTGGCTTTTTTTTAGGAAGAAAAATATTTTGGCCATAGATAGTTTCTGGGTTTGGCTTTTGGGTAATTGAAGAAATCAGGCAGTGATTTAAGAGGAGTGGATCACCCAATGTCTATACACAACTTTGCTGTGCTAGCAGAGCTTACTTATCTCATCTCTCTTGATTTTAAAAAGACTAGTCATCAACACAGCAGGATACATGCAGAGAACCAAAAGGTCCTGTCCCACAGTTCTTCTGTTTGCATGAGCCTGCAGTAACTCACTTGGCTGAGTGGTCAGTAGAAGACTGATAGGAGACAAGGCTCTGACCCAATCTGGAGAGTCTCAAGGCAATTAAAGGACAGAGAAGTACGCTTCTATTCATGTTAAAAGCATTTGTAAGAACAAATTCCTCCTTCTGTGAAAATGTGTTTGGATACATGTGTGTATTAAAAATAGAAAATAGACTCCCTATAAATTTATGCATACTGAACTGAACATTGTGGTGGGGTGCAATTAAAGTAAACAGTGGAACATGGGAGAGGAGAGAAGAATGGATTTGACCAGAGTCTCCAGTTAACTGTTCCAATTCCTTACTTCCTCTTACATTTTATTTTATTCCTTCAATCAGGCTGTGTATTTTCCTTTAGCTAATTAATCATTAGCGAAAGATGCACTTACTTCTAAGGAAGTTTAAAGTAGTGCTGTCATACTTCTATAAGACAAAATAATCCAAATTCAGCTTCAAGAAGCTCCTGATTGCTCTGAGGAGCACTAGGAATACCATCATCTTCACATTAAAGGGGTCTCCATTTCCCCAGTGCTATCTTTGAAATTAACTTCATACAAAAGGTTTCATATAACATGAATAATCGACCTCTCTGCAAGAAGAACAGCATTGGCATCAACCACTATCTTTAGTTTCTTTCTCACTCTCTGTGACTGTAGACTGGTTAATCAAGATTCCTGTCCAACTGAGTATGTCTTCTACTTTGATACTCCTAGGAGCACTGTTAATCCTCCTTCCAAAGGAGACCAAACATTTAAGATTAACTTCTATAAGAATTCTCAGTGAAATTATCACAAGCAGCCAAGGGACTTTTCAGGCTTGACACTTGCAGATCAAATATCCTATGATTTGTTTGGTGACACTGTCCTGAATGTCATCCTGTCATTTACGGATCGAGTATAAACATCTCATCACAACCTCTCACGTGAAAAGCACCCACCACTTCCTCCTTCAAATCCCTCCTTAAGTGCATTTCCTTTGAAAGGCTTCCAATGTTCCTCTGCTCACAATAACATCTGCACCCACTTTATAGTAAAGTAATATCAGCAACTTGAGCCTAAAGTAGACTTTGTGCTGCTTGTAGAAGGACTCAGTCAGTTCACAAAGTCTATATACATCTTAAGATCATCCCCTTTCCTTTCCCCCAAAAAACAACCAGAAACTGATATAAACCAGGTTGAAATTTTGATGGCAGACCTTCCAGCTGGGTCCTGCCAGTGGAAGAGCTAATTAAAACAGCACAATCTTCCAACCAGTTTCTAAAGAGGAAACAAACCCAAAATACTTCTATTACACATAGGAACACTTTGAAGCCTCACAAGTACACTCCTCACACAAGGAATATCTGTAAACCTTAAAAAATAGAAACAGCAAAAATTAAACTATTCTTCTTTATGCTCCCTGTTCTACAAGGCCCAGTTTTCCTGGAAGCTTATGACTTGTCATAAGCATAAGCTTTCTGCTCAAGTACAAGTTTTTCAGCTTAGCCATTTAAATTTGAAGTTACTTTATTATTTCAGTATATATTTAACTCCCTGTCTTTTCCCTGGAAAGACCCACAATTCTAGTTGGTCTATTGACAAGCCGACCTGGAGTTATGCTGTAACACCTGATTACTGCTGACCCATGCAAAAATATTAAATGTATCAAACACCATGAGATTTTACCTAATCAATTTCCATCTCCCCTGGAAATTCAGACTGCCCTGCTTCCCATATCTCACTCCTGCCTCTCTTCCTGATAGTTTTGTCGTGGACCGATGCCTTGTTTCCCACAGATGCAGCTCCCAGAGGGCAGCTGCCACACCTGCAACAAGTGGGATCTGGCAGCAACAGTGATGAAAGCTGTGTGGAGGAAGTCACTGGAGAATGTCCCCTAAAATGGCACTGTATACATTTGTTTTAGGAGCACAAAATGGTATACCCAGAGGGAGGGTGAGGGTGCAGCTGACTGCACAGGGAGTTGAGCCTGCCTGGGAATTGAGATACTTATTTATACACTATTCTGGACTTCTAATTCTATATATTTAGATACACAAATGAATGGCCTCTTTTTCTGCAATACTGAGAACTGCATTTACTAAATATGGAAACAGGGATCTAAAAATAAACACACAGGTATGAAGACATTAGCCTTATTCTAGAAAATAGGGGCAAGACAACTGCAACAACTTAAATGTCCAAAATACTCCTAAAAAGAATATCTTCTCTTATCCATCCCTCAAAGACCCCTGAGCAAAACTAAAGAAGACAAAAAAATCTTCACAAAAATTCCCAAAGTTGAGAGACCATGTCAAGAAATGCAGGGAAAGATCATTAGTTATAAGTGGGATCCCTGCAGATAAATAACCACTTATGCTGCCAGAGGACAATACAGATTTGACGTTGTTTTACTAATTTCCACATTTTTCAGTTTATGGCATCAACCATCACAAGCCAGCGGAAAACAATACTATCTGATGGCAAATGACCAATGTAAGCACTCACAGCATCATTCACTGTGCGGGTGATAAAGCCACACAGCAGCTGGAATTTTGCTACAGTGACAAGCAAATATAAACACATAAATGGAGTTTTCAGTTACTCTTCATATTTTGGAAGACTTTCAGCAGAGCTCCAGTAAAAGCTTTTCTAACACTTTAGTTTTGAGCTGGAATTACCATTAAACCTATCAGGTTTCTTCCTAGACATAGAAAATCCCCTTACTTGAATCCCAGGTGCATTTCTAATTTCTCTGTTTAATTACATCCCTGAATTTTAATTTCATTTTATCCTGGAAGGTTTTGTCAATATATGTTGAAATCATATTATCAAGTGGTCTAAAATCTTCCACATACAAAGACACAGACATCTTTGTTACTCAAATCCCAGCAGTCGTTACTCTAGATCAGAGAGTTAAATTCCTGGGTTAGTAATTTCTATCAAACTAAAAGGCAATGCCTTTTTTAAGTGCCAAAGTAGTCCTCACAAATTACTGCGAACTGTGCATTACTGTTTCACTCAACACAACCGTCTTGTACATATTTTTGTCTCAAATTTCCCCTCTACATACCTAACAAAAAAAAAAAAAAGAGCCATGGCTCAGCCTGGAGTGAGGGATTTCTTCCTTCGTTTTTGACTCCCGCGGTGCCGGGTGCATTCCGCGTACAGCAGCATCTCCTAGCGGCCGTCCTGCCTTTGCTCCGTGGGAAAGGTGGCAGAGAGAGCAGTTTGTGATTCCCAACATTTCACTGCATTTCCGGGTGCTTGTGCAATAAAAGGAATGAGTGAGACGGGACCAGGTGTTTATAATAAAAAACAGTATTTACATCTCTTGAAGTGTGGGTTGCCCCTGAGTTACAGCACCTGGCAAAGCGAGGGTTATAATCCTTCCTGCGGAAAAGAGGCAGGGAAGGCTTTGCTAAACAGCCCTGTCCAAGTGTCCTCTGTGGGAAGAGTTTCTTCAACGCTTGAATCTGCTATCTGATCTATTTTTGTGCTAATTTATACCGACTACGAATTCCTGACTTTTATCAGATTAAATTCTGAGCAGTTAATACTGAAGGTTGTATTCCCACTTTGTCTGGGAAAAGTGCTGCATGAAGTTATAGGAGTACTGAGGACAGTTTCCAGAAAGGCAACAATTTACAAAGGATTGCCAGAATGCTTCAGTACTTTCTGCAGACAGGACACAGAGGACAGAGATGCATAGGGTTTCAGTGCAGTAGAAGTGGCAGAGAGATTAGAGATGCTGTTAACGTTTCAGCTCTAATCTGTAGTTAGCAGGCTGGAGCTGGGTCCATCAGTGTGTGCAGAACCAAGCACAGTGTGTCCAACCTTATAAGATAGGGGGAATCCTCTGAGAAACTGGACACCAGTGCATTCCATGTGGCCACTGCCACTGCTGGGCACAGCACAAAAAGTCCATATTCAAGAGACAGTTACTATCCAGAGCAGCTTAAACACCCGCTTAGCTCCGGTTGAAGTCAAGATTAAATGTCAGGCATATGTTAAGGGACTTCCCAGAGTCAAGTAAAGTCAATTATTTGGAAGGGAACTTGCCCACTGAATTCATTGCTAATCCTGGTCAATACCCCAGCCTGCAAATGTTTAGAGCTTTGGTATTGTTTTCTCTCAAGCCTGCTGAAAAACATTAAAACAGACTAAGTATTCAATCTCCAGAGGTCAAAAAAGAAGCAAAGAAGTAACATTGAAATTGTGCAGGAGTGCAATCTTGCACAGTTTTCTTCACAGATAAATCAGAGTATTTTTTTTCCATATGTGTTTTGATCTTGGCTCCACTACAATATTTCTGGCAAGGGAAACATCATACAGCAGTAAGAAAATCATCATTATTCATTTATTGAGCACTCTCTGTGTGATTGACATTTACAGTACCGGGAGGGAGATATAGGTCCTGTCTCAAGAGTCTTGAAGCCTGGAAGAACAACACAGCTTAAAGTCATTGCCCAGACAATCAGAGCCAAAAAAACCTTAAAAATTCACCATTTACATTTAAAAGTTGCCTTTTTTTTTTTTTTTTTTTTTTTTTTTTTTTTCTATAGATAGGTATAAAAAGTCTTGGAAGATGAAGAGTGTTGGGGGAAAAATGTAGACTGATTTCACTGCAAAATAGAAAAGGCAGATAAAATGCTTTTTTCATTGCATCCAGAAAGACTAAGTACTCTTGAAGAACCAGGGAATGAAATCTTCAAGAGGACTGGAAATCTTCAATAAGTAGAATTCAAAAAAAGTCCTGAAAATAACTGAATATATCATCAGTCTGAAGTAAGAATTAGAAACATATTAAGTGTTGATATGTTAAAGCCACAAAAGCTCTTCATCCTCTCTGCCTGTCTCCCTACCTGTATTGTATTCTCCTAGGTAAGTAAATTCCATCTAAATCTAAATCTGAACTGGTTCTCTTGTTTCTCCTCAAAGCCCAAAGAATGCATTGCAGTACAAAGGGAGCAGGATTATCTCTGGATTCTTTATGAAGTGGAAGGAAGCGGCTGGAGAGCAATCTATTTTTTCTGAAGTGCTGTGCCACCTGTCAAACTAGGCAAATAAGAGCCCCTGTATACGATTAGGTTTTACTGGTGATGTTGCTTCAGTTCAAATATTATTTCTAATTTGGGATATCCTACTGGTTCTCCTCTTAAGTGATTGTCAGTAATCCTGCCATATTGTACATTACTTCTGACATTTTGTATGCTAATTGAAAAAAAAAAAATCAGTAAACTAGACATTCTCTTTTAAATTCTGAAAACTATCAGCTTTATTTTTTTTTAATTTAGTATTAATCCCTGCCACTGAATAATGAATGGCATTATTCAATATCATTGAAGATCAGTACAATTTCTAATTTAAATCCTTAAGGATTAATGACCTCAGCACATTAAATGTGAATCCTGGGGATAGATTCATGTCCAGAGCTACCAGAATCCTTGTCAGTAATTCCTCCTGCATCTGGGAAATGCAAATACCTGGAATTATTCTCAGAGGGCAGTTTATTTATGGTCCCCACAGAGCTTGATCAGATCTCTTAATGAATGTATTTACTTGAGGAATAATAAAATAAAATCTTTGAGCAGTTTCTCAGCCTGCTGACTGGTCTCCAAGGAGTAGGGAAAAGATGTCCCTCAATTTTCTTGCTTTCTACACCCCACGTGTAGCTAAAGCTTTTGTTCCTGTGGCATAACACTGGTGTGGAAAAACCAACTGTGCAATAAGAACAACAGAAGTTGTCACAGCTATAGGAAGTTAACAGCATGAAATTTTGAACAGGAAAGCTAAGTTTAACCCCAGCTGCCCTTTTCAAGTCTAGACTAGAGCTGGAAAGAAAAAAACTCTCTTTTATGATGGTATTTGCTGCTTTCTGAACAGCTTCAGACTCTCAGAGGACAGTATGTGGATACTCCCACTTTCAGAGACCTCAGAGCATGCCAGGTTAATTTATCTCCTAAAAACATAATCCCCCACTTTCAGGAATAAGCAGACTCAGGGAATGGGGCCTGTCCAGTTGATTTTTCTGGCAGAATTTTTTTTGTTTGTTTTTTGTCCTCAGAAACTACACAGGTACATATTCAGATATTTGTTTAACATCCTTAATCTAGAGGGCACTTAGACCCATGGTTAACTTTGGATACGTGTTTCTGAAGCAGACTTGTTTAAATACTAAAAGAGATTCAAGGAAATGGCTGGTTTGATCATCTGACCAAAATGCAAATAAATAAACAAACAGATCTTTTGAGTCATATTGATATGACAAAAAAAGGCTTCCTGGTATCAAGGAGAAAAAGGGTAAGGGGATCTGAACTCTATGACTAATAGACTTGCATTTCATATAATGCCATTCCTTTCATCACCTTTCCTAATACTGCATTATACAGCAGGCACAATGCTAAAGCAAGTGCTTTTGAAACTGAAAATATTCCATAACATTTCTAAGTGCTGTCAGGCCAGAGCTGTCTTGTTTGCAGCTAAGTAAATAATTTGTCATCAAATTTTCATCTACTTGTAGAGCTAATCCCAAACTGGGATCTCAATTACAATGAAAGCAATTTGATAGAGGTCAGAGGAAGACCAAAATGGACATATTTCTCACTATGGACCAAGAAGCAGCAATGTCTTGCTGTCCCAAGTCCTAGAAACCATCCACAGAAAAACAGTTTGCCTTACAAAATAATGTCCAAAAATTGTGCTACTTGTTCTTTGGTAAACAAAATGGTTCCTGCAGGTGTGATTTGAATCTGCACTATTTCTAGTACAAAGTGAAACCACACAGCACAAGCTGCTCTCAAAAGATAAAGTAGCAGAGACCTACTTTCACTTCTTTTTAAAGCAAAAGCATCACACCAAAAGTAAGTCGATTTTTGTGTATGAATTTACATTCTATGTTAGAAAAATATGTAGGTTTAGGTACTCTATTATTAAAAGGAAGTAATTGACTTTTATTAGTACTTTTAATATTTCATATTAGGGGGTCATAAATGTGCAGTCTTAGTAAAAGATGTGCTAAACAGACGTGTTCACGCCACTGCCCCCTGTTTCAGAGAATTTGAAATTAGAATGTCAACACTTATTTCAACAGAAGTCATTACACAAAAATAAAATGTGAATTTCACCCACTATGAAAAATGAAATTAAATCAGGAGACAATAGCTGGGAACAAGCCATAAACAGTAAAAAGCCAGCATTCAAAAAACCTCAAAGAGAGATTGAGTGGTAAGGTGGTCAGAGCAGCTACAAGCCCAGATGTATTTTTTTTCCAGATGGGCAGTTTACATGTCTGAAAAGTTTATAGCTAAACAGGTCTTTCTCCGTGAATGCTATTGCTTAGCTTGTGCTTGAAAATGAAACTAATCATCACTGTTTAATCTTTTTTAGCCATATAATGTTATATGAATCAATCCTTAAGTTTTAAAATTATATTTATTTATTCTTCTGCACTGAAGATTTGAAAATTCTTCTGCATTGAAAATCACTTTCCAGGTTCTCTTGGCTGAAAACAACACTCTGCTACTCATGAAAATAGTTTGACCTTAAATAAGTAGTACTTGATAGGGTACTGCTGTAGATGGAAAATATATCACTTTATGTGATGCCCTTGAACAATGTTTTTTTCTACCAATGCAGAGCGTCATTTGCCTCCTCCAGGTCTCACAGGAGGACAAAGGCAGTCAATGCAGAATCTGGCCTAGGTCAGCCTCTGTCCATGATATTTAATTGGCATGACAAGATTCCCAAATACTGCCAAATATTGTGAGAAGAATTTTTAAATTAGTTTCAGAAGACAGCAGTCTCTTCAGATAAGGACAGACACCATTCCAGCTTTTAATGTTGTTTCAAACCTACACAAACTGCAGAGTTTATAAAGTGTTACAGCAAAGTACTTCAGGTTTACAGCATTAAGCTGCTAATCCACAGCATGGGACTTTTAAGTGTGCTTCAATGGTTTAATTACCTTCTATTTTAGTTTTGGATGGTCTGATCCACAGTTCACGTGAGCCCATCTCATTGCCATCATTTGCGTGAGAAACCCTTTGAAGCCAAGGGTGGTACCATGTGACTGAGCTCCTTAGGACGTGTGATGGATATAAACAGTGGAGCCTGTGCAGTCAGATAATGCAGAGTCTTCTGGTTGGGTCTGTTAGTTTCTTACTGATTATGTAAAAAAAGTTACATGGGGGATCAGTGACGTACACATCCAGGAAAACTATTTTTGGACACCAGTTCCCATATGTGGAGCATGTTTCTCTTTTAAAAGTAACAGCAAGATTTGCTTTGGGTGCAAGTGGCACATCTGGAGCCACAGGAGAAGAAGTGAGCCCAGTGGTTTAGATGAGTCATTGCTCCCTCTTAATGGCAAACTATAAAATATCAAACTGCCAGAGAGTAGAAGATCTTTCAGGGATTTATTAGTTTTACAGGTCCTTTAAAAATTACTGGAAAACTATAAAATTTTAATAGCTGAAAACTGAAAGGGTTTCATGGGCTAAAACTTCACTTGTTTGGATCTCATCATCATGATGCCTCTTCAGCTGGGATGTGGCACATCAGCTGCAGAAATTTCACAGATTGTCTTGCTTTTGTTTAGCTGTGCCCCAAGGTCATATGAAAGCTTGTGGCTAGAGTTTCCCTTTGAACATAATTTTATGAAAATATTTAGATCTCGGGATGTAGCTGAGGTTCTTCTTTAGTGGTAGCTTGCCTGGTGATTTCTAAGCACTGTTGCCATAGACTGAAGTTTGCAGCTGATGAAACCACTCAGGAATATTACAAGTCTACATACAGACATGTTTATTTACTTTCTACTCAAGAGGTTTACCAGGCATAATTGCCAATCCGGAGTATGAATTAAAGTGAGAATTTTTTGTCATATATCAAGATTTGAAGAGGTATCATGCAAATTACGGACTGGAGTATGAGTAGAGACAACACCCACCATTAGGGGTTACAGAATGGAGCTACTCTGCCTTCTGGTCTCAGATGCAGAGGTCACAATGATTTGCTATACCCAGCAACTATCAGCTCTAGCAGTTAACAGAGCTCATCTCCTTGGTCCAGCAAAGAGCTAAATAATTATTTTACATCATCTACATCCACCCTAGGATGATGTCAATTAGACTGTTTTTGATGCCAACGTAGTCAAAAGGTAGCTGGGTCACCACCACTGTGTTGGTAGTCACAGACTCCTTTATCCTATAATTTGTATAGTGATTGGGAAACATGATATCCAAATAGAGTATGAATGTGGAAAGTTTTCCTTAGAGCTGAGGAAATCCCAGCCAGGTAGATCCTGCTGCTTTTTGAGCCTTTTACATTACAGGTATAAATGCCTCGAGGGGAGGGGTGGGGGGAAGGAAAACAAACAAACAAACAAACAAGCCACCAAATCCACCACGCGAAAATTAAGCACAGTTCAGTCTTGTGTACCCAGCCAGAATACATGCCAGGTGCTTCAGGCAGACAAACAGGCTCACTGCTGAGACACAAAACTCTGGAGTTATCTGGATAGTTAATAAAATAAACTACATGGAAAGTAAATCTGTACATGTGTAAGAAAACTCAGCAGCATCACAACTGATATCTTGTTCTCTGGTATGTTTTAGAAGTTTGAAAGATTCTTATTTTAAGTGGAGCATGACTACCCTGGGGCCTCTTGTACTAATTAGCCAGCTGCAAATGAAGAATAGCATAGCTCTCACCCAGTGGATGCAGGGATTTATCCCTCGGCCAGATGTAGAGGTCATCCAAGCAGAGGCACACTTCACAGTGACATCAAGAGTCTTGGTTTGCCATTCTCATTCTGGAAAGCAATCACACTGCCGTGACTAGAGGCAACTTATGCAAACACAATAATGTTGACACAATTGGAGACTCTCATTGTGGAAATGCCTTATTATTTTGCGCTGAAGTGGCCCAGTTTCTGCTAGAAATACAGGACAATAATTAGAAATTTATTAGTAAGACAGAGTGACCCCTTCATTTTGTTGATGGAGGTTATAAAAGCACCCAATTTTGTCATTCTTCTGAAGTGTGTGACAAAGCAGAAGAAACTTGGCTTAGTTATGCTAAAGCTCAAAAGTATTTCTGACTCGGTTTATAATGATTTGTTCCTAGGTTTTCCTCCTCATAAAAATAACCTTTTTTTTTCTAGGTTTGGAAATTTAATGCCTCATTTACCAGGTTATGGGTAATAAGATGCACTTTCATATTTGTTCTGCAAACCCAAATGGCAGAGGGACTTTTTTTGTGTCCAACAAAGGTCAAAATTTCTCTATTAGTAATTAAGTCTCATGAACTGGCCAAAGAATTTATAACTCCTGTAATAAGTTTGTTGCTAGTCTAGGTGGAAGCAACGGCCTAGTTGAGAGAGCTCCAATTTTATTTGTTGCACGGTAGCATAAAAAAAGCAGACATTAATATTAATTTCTTGCCAATGCTTTCAGATTCATTATAAATGGGGAAAACAAAATTAATGGATTTGAGTTTATCGTGAATTTCCATTAGAGAATTGTGTTCTAGCTGCCAACTCATCTGGATTTCCTGGGAATTAATGGGCTTAACCACAGTGTCATTGTTGTTTTTAGAAAATAATTGATCAAGCCGTGTAAAAGGTTTTGTAAAAGCATTCTGAAAATGGGAAAATTCCCAGCTGCCTCCTCTTACTTTTAGCACAGTGATCTATAACTACTTCTGCTTGGTCATAAATTGATGCATAATTTTCAAAGATTGTGATGTAGGATATATTTATGGTTTCACAGTACCAGGAATTTGGGAAATGAGACTTTGGAAAGGAAAAACCTTTGTCAAAACACAGATTCTTATGTCCTGCATGCTGTAACGAAATATAGTTGCACTACAAGAAAGCAGTTACACATCTTCTCAAACAGCATTGAGAATAAAAAAACAAATCAACTGCTTGTCCACATACTAGAATTATTTTGCTGCCATGCATTCATTTCTCAGAAGTACTTTGTGTAGGATGTAGTATGGATGACAAAGGAAGGAAAGCATGGGTTACAATGAAGGAAGAACAACTTTAACAGCAGAATTTGTTAACCCTGTCAGAACAATACACCCCTGGAAGGGGCTTCAGGAGGTCATTGCTGGTTGACAGTCAGAATCTCAAAATGTTTGTGTAACCCCTGCTAAGACTCCTTCTATTACAGCAATGTCACACCACATCCATACCACTTAGTCCTTTAGTATCCTAATAATGTTTATTTCTTAATAACTTACCTGAATGTTGCTGCATTTTGAGCCCATTATTTCTTGCTCTAGCTTATTAGGTCATGGAGAAGAAACTATTTCTCTCACATGGATCTACAATCTATCAAAGAACTAATAGAGGCCTGCACAAGACACCTCAAAATAGTCGGATAGGGTATGAAGGCTGAGAAATGTCCCAATACAGTCAGTTCCTGCAGTATTTAAAGATGCCCTGAAACAGTAGCAGTTAGAGCTGGCTTGTATGCTAAGCATATAGGCAAAGTAATTTGAAAAGTACTTGAGGACAGATAAGCATAATAACCAGTAGGAAGAACAGCATACAAACAGGGGAGGAACTTGTCAAATGTGTGCAAAAAGTAAAGGTGACTCAGTGTAGTTGGATTTAGTGCTGACAATATAAATCACCAGTACATAATACTGCTTTTGACTTTTTGCATAATTAGTTAAATAACCTGAGTAATTAACCCAGTCTTGAGTAGTGTCTGAGTGAATGATAGGTGATAGAGACAGACAAACAGTCAAAATTAATATGGTTGATGTGTGATTGACTGAGGAAGGTGCTAAACTGAACAGAAATCCTTTGTCAATGACAGCCAATGGGGAAGGATGTGCTGGTTTTGGCAGGGGATAAAGTTCATTTTTTCACAGCAGCTGGTGTGGACTGTGTTTTGGATTTGTGCTGCAAACAGTGTTCATTAAACAGAGATGTTTTCAGTACTGATGAACTGTGCTTACACAGTGTCAAGGTCTTTTCTGCTACTCATACCACCCCACCAGCAAGAGAGTTAGACAAGCACAAGAGGTTGGGAGGGGACTCAACTGGGGCAGCTCATCCCAACTCCCAAGGGATATCCCAAGGGATATTCTACACCATGTGGTGGTGTGCTCAGCATATAGAGCTGGGTGAGGGAGAAGAAGGAAGGGAGGCATATTCAAAGTATTTGTGTGTTTGTGTTTGTGTTCCAAATAACCATTACATGTGATGGAGCCCTGCTTTCCTGGAGGTGGCTGAACGCCTGCCTGACCACAGCAAGTAGTGAAGGAATTCCTTGTTTTGCTTTGCTTGAGGTGAGCAGCTTTTTGCTTTAACTATTAAACAGACTTTATCTCAACCCATAACTTTTCTCACTTTTATAGTTACGATTCTCTTCCCCATTGCAACTGGGTGGGAGGGGGAGTGAGCAAGGGGCTGTGTGGTGCTCAGCTGCTGGACGGGGTTAAACCATGGCAGAGGTTCTCTAACACCTGCCTTCTGCATAGAGAATACAAAGTATATATTCTGCAGAGACTGCAAAGTCTTGCCTTAACTCACCTTGCCATTGCCTGTCTCTACGGATAGCATATATCCACACTGGAAACAGACAGAATACAGTGCACTCCTAACATTGAAAGAAAAGCTTGCCTCAGCTCACCCCATCTCACTAAGGCTTTTCTGTCTGTACAAGAATGATTACAGAGGGAGAGCTTTTACCTCACCTCACCTTGTGAGGCCTTTCCCCCTGTGTTCCAGGGTATATTTATGCCTAAAATAGCATATATTATCTATACAGACAAAAATGTCTCAGGGAAAATAATGACAAGTGTATCTACTGTATATGTGTATGTCTGTGCCCTGAGGCAGGGACATGGAGCAGCCTCACAGAATCAGTCAGATTGAAAGGGACCACAGTGGCTCATCTGGTCCAACCTCCTCGCTCAAGCGGAGTCGTCCTAGAGCACATGGCACAGGACTGCATCCAGACAGTTCTTGAGTATTTCCTGATAGTCAAGCGAGACAGAACCCCACAACCTCTCAGAGCAATCTGTCCCAGTGCACAGACACTCAGCTCCTCCTCGTGCTCAGGTGGAACTATGCATCAGTTTCTACCAGTCGCCTTGTGTCCTATTGTTTGGCACCACGGAGAAGAGCTTGGCTCCATCTTCTTGGCACCCCCACTTTGGGTACTTATACACTGTATAGCTATGTATTTGGATATATTTTGATAAAATCCCCTCTCACTGCCTCTTCTCTAGGTTTAACAAGCCTAGCTCCCTCAGCCATTCCTGATAAGTGATGCTTCAGTCCCTCAATCACCTTTGTTGCCCTCCACTGGACCTGCTCCAGTTCTATGGCTCTTCTGTGCTGAGGAGCCCAGAGCTGAACACAGCACTCCAGACACGCCTCCCTAAGGCCGAGTAGAGGGGCAGATCACATCCATCGAGCCTCCTCACCTGCCCCGGCATATCCAGAGTCACAGATAAGGCATAAGGCCCCGCCACACACAGACTAAGCGGACCGAGGGTTCCCTCCGCCGCACCAGGACCGGGTGAGCTGAAGCCCTCGCGGGATGCGAGTCGCGGCTGCGCTGCCCGGCCCGTCCTCTCTGCCTTGTCCCCCCTGCCCGGCCCTTCCTCCCTGCCCTGTCCCCCCTG
>VXBR01002375.1:1061780-1113331 GCA_013400215.1 Cisticola juncidis
CGCGCCGCGCTGCCAGAACGGTGAGGGGCCTGCGCGGGCCCGGGCGGGCGGGGAAGGGCCGCCTGCGGGGTCCCCGAGACGGGCCGCGCCGCTCCCGCGGGGGTGAGGCCCCTGTGCATGCCGGGGCCCTGCGCGCTTTTCCTTCCTCCGGGGGGCCGGGAGCGGGCCCGGTGGATCCGGGAGCGAAGCCCTTTGCCTGAAAGGCAGGCGGGCCCGCCAGAGCTGCTCGAGGAAGCTGCGCGCCCCCGCGGCGGCGTGCGGAAAGAACTTGAGGAGGGGCAGCCTCTCCCGCTTGGCTGAAGGGGCGAGGCGGGGGGGAGGGGGTATCCGCGCCTTTCTCTCCTCGCGGATCTGGATCTGCCCGGTGTTGTGGCGCCCGTTCCGTGGCGTTTCGGGAAGGCTCTGGAGGCCGAGGCACCTCCAGGCCTCGACGCTGGCTATCGTGCGTGAGAATGTGCGGAAAGTCGCGTATTAGGGGCGAGAGTACTCACTTCGTGGCTATATGTGAACTTAAAAGTAGTGGGTGGGTAGGCGTTCATACAACTGGATCCTGGGATTTGAGTTGAAAGGTAGCATTGGACCTGTGAAATGTGGGTCACTGAAAAACAAAGGCAGAATAGTTTAAAGTCACAAAATATTGACTCCCATTTCAGGTAGAGTGGTGAGAGTTACTGTAGTATGAATGAAAGTAATGAGTGTACACTTCCGCATTTTTAAATTGGTGCACTGTAAAATCAGTTCTTTATTGACACAGCACGTTAACTCTTCAAAATCCCGATATAATCATCTCCTCCGTGTAATACTGGTTTAGTATCTAAATTTGGCCTCTTATTTGCTGAGTTCTAGCTCATACTGTTAAATCTTTTGCAGTCAGGCTATTTTCTGCACAGGTATATTTTCTGTGCAGGGTAGGGACCTACAATTTTTATTACTTGAGAATTGTGAATTTGTCCCGTGTCCAAAGGGGTAGTTAAGTGCTAAGCACTTAAATGCCTATAAAGTAGGTGTTGAGACAGTCACCGAAGAAAATGAAGGTAGTTAAATGGTAGGTTTTAAAGAGATACTGGTGCCTCAGTTGTGTCCAAACCGGTATTGTGATGCTGGGGTTTGGAAAAATTGTTCAGAAAACACCAGTTTACAGGGCTTATAGTCAAAAAATGTGCCATTTTCAGGGTACAGCTGATACAGCATGAATAACCTGAAAGTGTTTTACAGAAACAAATTGAAACTCTCATCCTATTTTCTCTTTGTGTTCATAGCTTAATGATTTTAAAAAGCCATCATTACTATTTGTTGATTTACTTAGTTAACTCCATGTTGCTGATAATACTGGCAAAACAACTTGTGTAAAACTAAGGGATAGACCATTTGTTTTCTGCAAAACACTCTTTTTTGAATTCTGAGAAGTGTATACACTGTTCAATAACACTCTTAAATGTTTATTTCATAACTTTGGTTTTTGTGTTCCTTTAGATGTCTTTGATGGCTTTAGTCAATAACCCTGAATTTTTCATTTTGTAACATTTAGCAGTAGCACTCTGGAAATTTTTAAATTGTCTGTCTGTTGTCTGAATACTAATCTCCTGAAGTTACAACACAGGATTTGAGGGTTGGGGTTTTTTTAAGCGAAATAGGAGAGGAAGAATAGGGGAATAGCAATATAAAAAGACTAGTGGAAATTTCTGTACTATATAATAAATACTAAATTTCATGTGGAGAATTGTCACTGCTTTTGAAATTTAATATTATGTCATTGGAGTGGAGTTTAAATGTAAGATCCTGAAGTGAATTGAGCTGTTTCCGTATTGGCTGAAAGAAAACACTGCTGTATCCTTTCCTATACACAGACTACTCTGTGTTTTAATTTTATAAAATGTGAATTTTTCAGGTAAAACTATGCAGTTGCTGGCATCTGATGAAAGAGAGTGCTTTTTGCAGAAAGCAAGCAGCCTGTTGTACATATAATGGTATTAAAAATGAAGTTCGAGTTTGTTATTAGTGAGTTTTGCCTGATTCAATGACCAAGTCTGTTTGAGATCCTTGGAGACTTCAGTTTTTGTTAAATTTAGGCATGATTGTTTTGTTGGGTTTTTAAAAGTAACTTTTGGTGTTCTCTTTTCTTCCTTCTCTCTTACAAGTTTGGGAAGCTTTTTTTGTAGTCTTACAGGTGGCCTTGTATCTAAGTGGAAAGTGACCTATGTGAAATTAGTGTCCTAATTTCAGCATAACAAAATGGTTCTTGTTAAGTCAGTAGTGAAGCATGATGTATTTCTTCAGTAGTGATGAAGGACTTCAGCGCTAACAATTTAATGTATCAAAATGCAGCATGGAGAGGATAATTGTACTGAATTCCCATGGCTCTTTAGAGGAGCTTTGTCTGGTGCTGTCTACAGCTGGTTTGTAAGGCTGCCACTGGTACTTCTACTGCCATTTTGGAAGCCAAATTTTCATTATTATGTAGTTTAGCCTTTTTTTTCATCCCTCCTCAGACTTTGGATAGTTTCAGTCAATTTAACAAAGAGAACAGAGTTGTGAAAGATGGGAAACCTCTGAATATTTTGTGAAAATGGGAAGCTGTGTGAATGAAGGAAGAGACATCAATTCTGTGAATGAGCTGTAGTGAGAGCTCAGCATTGCCTCGATCTGCTGGTTTGTTTGCCAGCAGTAAACAGGGGGCAGTGGTGCTGCGCCCTGCCCATGAGGTAAAGGACGTGTGAGGGAGTCTTCTCTGAGGGTGGGTAAAGGGATGTCAGAAGTTTCAGAAAGCTCATGGGTGGTTTTGGATAGAAAGCAAGTTTGTTGGAGTAGGATCCATAGACTCTGTGTAGGTAGGGTATGGTGGCAGATGGCTCAATTATGCTGCTGAGAGAATGCATGGACATAAAAACCAAACATGACATTAGCAAGCAAAACTTTACTAATTCACATTGTAGTATAACCATAGCACTGCTGCTGGGTTTTTGGGGGTTCAGAGTTCTTTGTGTGGTGGCTCCCTCTCCCTTAAAAAGCATCAAGATTTTTGGGGTTCACCTGTTAATGTCTGTGGAAATCCATATTGTAACTTTATATACTTGAATACTTTATATGGTAAGTATTTCATAGAAGGAGAGGTTCACTGCTTTTGTTATAGAGATGATGTTTTAGAGATACACCTGCTGTGTGCAGCTGAGGTTTTCAGCTTCTTTATGGATTTTTTTTTTGAGATATTTGTTAGGTGTTTCAGAAGGATGGTAGTACCTGAGACATCAGGACAGACTGTGCAGTTAACCAGATTTTGGAATGACACTGAAGATGTATTCCAGTTTCCAGTGCTGAAAACTGTCCAGTTATCTAATCAACATTAGTAGCTTCAGCTACTAACTGAAGTACAAAAATCACTTTCTACTCAAATTCATTGTAATCAGATGGACAGAAAACTCACTTCAGATAATGGGAATAACCTGTAATTGCAAAACTTGCTTGCAAAGGACCTGCAGCTTGACATTAATATAATTTTTCAAATGTTGTCTCAATGAGGTTTTCATATGTGTGTTTATAGATGTTTCTGCTTAAAAATGTGAATAAAACGGGCTCTGCATTCTATCGTGTAGATACTGATACCTTGTAGTGGTAATTTAATCTCTTTTTATAGTGTGTATTTTTAAACAAGAGCTAGATACTGAAAGACTTTGTAGTAGATGATTCACTATGTAACCTTTTATTTAGGAGTTGGATGCTCCTAAACCAGTTTCTAAATTATACCTGCTCAGTTTGTTAAATCTGCATATATCAGTAGAATAGATGCACAGGCTTTTCAAATAAAATATCTTTTCTTGCCACCTCAAGTGGCATAGCTGCTTAAAGCTGTAAGCCTTGGCACATGTAACTTATTAGTGTATTTTTGGGTTGGCTTTTTCAGACTTTAAAAAGCAGGTTGAAAGTCTGGCAAAGTTCATGTAGCTGTTGATGGCTTGCTAACTCAAAATCGTTTTCCTTTAAAGGAGAAAAAACGATGCAGCTCTATGAATTAGCTCCCTTTTTCAGGAAAAAGGTGAATCAGAAGCATAGTTACATGCTCTCTTCAAAACTTGAGATAATTTTTTTAAGCTCTTTATTTTTTTCTCCCAAGCATCTGTCTGTGTTTTGATCCAGCAGTCCAAGTTACTGTTCTGCAATTTTTTAGCTCCTTTCTCTTCTGCTCAACTTCCTGTCAGTTATGAAAGGGTATTTAATTTTACCAGAAAGCTATTTTGGGAAATATGTTCCTTGCTTTCAGGGGTCTGTTAAAAAATCTGTTATTAAAATTGCCCGCAAGTTAATCATAGGACATCTAGAGGATGGAGAACAGTGATTTTTTCAGAATTTCAAGATAAGAAGTAATGGTTAAGTTTTGTAATCGTTTTAAATATAAGCAGGGAAATGGACTATTCATTATTTCCTCAGCTGCAAATTAATTTGTGAGTGGGTCAGTGCTGTGTTTGTGTTTTTATTGACCAAGGAGTGGGAAATAACACTGAAGTCATTCTGTGCAATGTAGACAATAGGGTGTGGGAATTTTAAGAAAGCAAGTCATCCACACAAAAGTGTGTGGAAGGAGTAGGACACGAGGAAGAACTTTGATATTTCCCATTGAGCAGTTGGCTGAGAAAATCAGTTTGGACATAGTTAACATTTGCTCTCTAGCAGGCAAGCACTTGTTTGACCTTGCTGGGTCAGTATCTAATTAACCTCTAATGTTGTACAGCCACTTGCAGTGATACCAGAGGTCAGTTTCTCAGATACCAGCATCTCTTACACCTGGTGTAAGTATCGGGTAGTAAATGAAAATGATATGCCTTGTCAAATACTCTGCAGTTTCATAAAAATATCCCTTTTCCTGAAAGCATAATACATAAGGAGACATGGAAGACAAGTATAACTGCCCTGCAACTCTATCTTGGTCACTATACTGAAGACTTGTAAAGAAGAATACCTATATTGTTATGTATTGACATACTGATGTGACTGCAGCTTTTCAGTTTCCGTTTTCAGGCAGTTTCTGTAAGGCAAACTCTTGTGTTCAAACACTTAAAAATACCAGTTTGGTGCTTATTGTTGCTCACTATTTTTCAAGTATTAACCTCCTATAAATTCTTAAAAATATTCAAAATACAAACAAGAGGCAAACAATCTTGGCATGGAAACTTCTTTCAAGAATAGAAGCAATCTATTTATCTGCTACTTCTTTGTGTGTTTGTGAATTATTTCAAATACTGTATTTGCATATGTTATACTTGGTTTATTCTCTCTCTGCTGACGGGAATCAAACTCAAAAATAGTGACAGAAAAGAAGAACAATTGTGTATTAGTTCAAGTGCATAGTCTATTGGCACTACTAGCAGCTGCCCCTTTAATACGTGTGATGTTTTCTCTTCATTTCAGGTACTATGCAGAGTCAGATGCAGTTCCCCTCTGGCTATGGCTCACATCTTCCGAACTACAGTGCGCCTTCAGGACACTATTCCCAAGTGCCCAATAAAGCTGCTGCTTCACATCTGGATAATCAGTACAGAGCCAGTTACTACCCTGGTTACTATTCAGCACCAGCACAAAATGTTACGACATCTGTGGGTAGCAGCGTGTTGAATGCACAGGAATCACAGCAGTTGTACAACAACACTCCTCATTCAGGGGGGTCCAGTAACAGACCTGTTCAAGGAGCAGTATCATCTGCATCCTACTTGCATGTGAGTGCTCAGCAGTCATATTCAGCATTTGATAATCACTACAACACTTCTGTCAGCTCTTCAGTTGCATCTCAGGGATTTCCCCTTAATTCTGATCGCTACGCCATGCCCGTGGTTTCTGGTGCCATGTATCCTAATATTTCCTATCCTCCTGTGGCTGCTGGCAGTGTGTATGGGCAGACATTTACCTCTCAGAGTCTACCTGTTGTTGGACAGGTCAAAGAGACAAATGCATTTTCTAGCCAGAGTACACCAGTACCTCATTCCCTTCAACAACACGTTCCTGTGGGATATAATACAACATTATCAACTGTTTCATCTGCTCAGCCTGTGCAAGACAACCTCGGCAGGAATCTCACTGGATCGGTTGCTAAAGTGAACAACCAAATAAATGCAGGTAAGGTGTTACTTGAAAGATAGTGAACTTCCAGATTTGTCTGGGAAGCATAAGTAATCATGTGCTCTTGTTGGCTTGTTCTTGTTCACTGTGTGCAATTTTGTAATGTAATTTTGAGTTCTGTCACTCATAGCTTTTCTAATTTGGTTATCACAGTCCTCACAGTAGCAGCTATTTGTTTTATTGAGAGACACTGAAAAGTACACTATTTAGGGGTCAGTTTTAGTTTATTTGTGTGATTTTTGTGTGAATGACCTCAGAAGGGAGCTTTTTCATGCAGTTCTGAAGCAATATGTAATTTCTGAACTATGTCTGTTATTCAGAAAGATACTTTTTTTCTTTTCTGGCTAGAGAATTTTTCCAAGTCACAGTTATTGTTCCTTTAAGTTTTGCCTTGGTGACACTGTGAGAGACTGGAATGTTAATGGTAATGACTCAAAACAATCAGCCATTTGTGGAGGCAGCAGGGTGCTTTGCAGAGGCCAGGTTTGCACACTTTTCAGTGCAGTAGGAGGAGAGCTTTTGGGGGTGTGGTGTATGATGGGGAAGCCTTCAATCCACACAAGACAGGGAGTCACTGGTGAACACCTACCACCAGAGGCTACAAGCTGGGTTTTGAGCCAGGTGTGAAGCAGGCACTGTTGAGGCAGGCTGGCACTTTTTATTATGCCAGTTGTTCTTCCTTACACAACTGTCGCACTTAGGCCTGAGGGTGTTCATCTGTTCTGATGGGGCATAACTGGCTCTAGTGCAGTAACATGAGAGGCAGTTTAGTGCCTTAGAAGGGGCCAAAGCCATCAAAGACCTCCAAAGTGCCCCCAGACTCAATTTCCAAAGGAGTGGGCATGATCCACAGGGTTTGGGTTTTAAAAGATCGTGTAAAGCTCCCCACCCTGCAATCAGGGGGAAGTGCTTGGAGCTCGCATGTACATCTGAACATAATTAACCCACTGAGCTCTGTTGTGTGGGATTCCCACCACCAAGAGGACCAGAAGAAGAGGACTAACAGGACACCGTCTGGATCCCCAGGTAGTGGTATCTTTCTATTTATCCAACACATATAATTTGTACATATTGCTTTTCCACGTTAAGTTTTGTCCCTTTTGGATGGTATGAGATACCTCATGATACGAGTTCACTGTCATTGCCATGTGCGGTCCTGCCTGGTGTCAGCTGCCTTGTGGCTGCCCATTGCCCTTGCTATTCACTGAAACTTTATTGATGCTAGGGTGATGCAACAGCACATGGTTTACTTTTACAGACACACATACAATATCTACAGAAGTGCAGAGCGCTCTGAGGCCAGGGCTGGGATGTCTTCTCCTGCCTTGACTTGGGAGTGACTAAGGGCCCTCAGAAGTTCATGGTTTCTACGGTACCATTTCCTCTGCACTCTGAAGGGAAGGCTCACAAATAGGATGTCGGATACATTGTGAGTTCCTGAATGTGTTTGTGATGATGTTGGTATTTCTTCACTTTTTCTACAGTGGCCTCTTTTAAGGATGTATCAGTACGCTTGTATCACACAGTCACATCTGCCATGAATGCTTGCATTTCCTTCATAAAAATAAAGTCTGCTTTGCATGACTCATTACTGTCATCTATTATATGTGGTTCCTGAAATACTGTCCAATCTTGCTTTTTTGCCTTCTTGGATAACATTTCACATGTGTAACTGTGCTTGTTAATTCTGGTGTCCTGAACAATTGGGCAGTTCCCAATGATGTGGGAGCATATTTCATTCTCAGCCTGGCAGTGCCTGCAGGATTTGAGGTATTTTTCTTGTCTGACCCTTGTCTCTTGATGGGTCTTAATCTGTCACTTCCCCTCTCCCCTCTCCTCTCTTCTTATTTTATTTTCTATCTCTCTACGTCACATTTACTGTTAGATTAAATTCATACTGGTGACTTTGGCATATGGTCTTGTGTGTACCATAATTCAGGCAGAGACATCTCTGTAATAATTGTAATAATTGGATCTTAATAAACATATGTGCATTTTGTCAGAAAAGTTCAGGAAAAAAATGGAACCCCACGTGGATTTCGAGTCAGTTGGGGTCTTTTAATTAATATTTTTGATAAGCATTTGAAAGAGTTAGAAAGTTGTAGCTGATTTTTGCAAACAACAACTTGATGGTTTTAATATGGATGTAGCTATAATGTGATGTATGTGAAGGTGCCAGTTGAGGACAAGTACACTCAGTCCTCATGAGTTCTTTCAGTTTCTGTTTCATAGGAAAACTGAACACCAGTTCATGAGTACTCAGAAGGAAGGAAGGAAGCATGGAAGAGACTGGAGATGTGAGAGCACCTTCACAATGAAATATCTTGCTCTGCAGAGGAGAGAGTAATAGTCTGTTCAGAATGATTCTGATTTTCTTTCTGAACTGGGAATTTTCTGACTTCACACCGTTTTCACACCGTTGTAAGCAGTGCCAGACTACATCTTGCTTTCTCTACCGAAGACAGTTGTTACATAACTGTAGGCTTCCTTTTTAATGCTAGGTATTTCAGGTTATGCTGTTTTAGAAGTCCTTGTATCTGAGATTTTCTCAGACCAAAGACTTAAGAACTTGGCTTTGTTAAAGCTTTTTTTGGGAAAAGCAGTCAAACTTAAGTGAAGCTCATTCAATCCACAGTCTGAATTTAGTTTCAGTATTGGCACTGCCTCTCTCCCACTGCCCCCCACCCCCAGACCTAGGATATAGTATCATCCTCACCTCAGTTATTGTTACTTTTAATGCCAGTAGATTTGAATTCTGTGCTGATGAGTGCTCTGGGTAATTTTCTCCAGTATTTTCAAACCAAGAAACCAAAATACCATTTAAAAATGTGAAATAGGGAGCTTCTTGTAAAGCTCCTGAAGTTACTGGAATTTCAGGATTGTGATTAAAAATGGATTCTTTCAAGGACTGGCCAAAGAAGTTGACTGTTGAGTGCAGAATCTGCAGCTGGATTTGACAGAATGCAGAATGCAGGTGTCTTTGCAGAATAGCACAATATTCAACAGGCATATGAAAACAACTTATTGTTTGTTCAAACTGTTACTGTTTTATTTACAGAAGTTTTTAATTCTAATGCTTGTTAATTTTATTTCCCGTAGAGGTGTCTTGAAATGATTTGCTCACAATTTCTTTGTAATAAGTAGCTGTTTTAAAGGTGGAACAGTGGAGCTGACTAGACAGTGAGGAGTAATATGAGCAGTAGTTTTATTTTTGAACCATTCAGTGCTGCTTTTAAGGGTTTGAGTTTTAAGTGATTGAGTTAGTATAAGGTCTCAAGAAAAAGTAGTAATATTACACCTGAATTTCAAAGAACTAATGGTGGAATTGGCTGTGATAATGCTGTATCATGCTGCTTACTTGGCAGATACGAAAATAAACACTCATCCACTGTTCTCTTGTGCTTGGGTAATACCGCAGTCCTTGGTTGGTTTGGTGGACTGTAGGCTCAATAGTTAAACCACATGCAGATTCTTTCTGGGCTTGTAAAGCTGCTGATAGAAGCATGCCCTGTCCTTCATTGCACAGGGCACAGATTTCTGGAAGTGATTTATCTGGAAAATATTTTTTCTCTTTCCCCTGAATTGTGCTTCAATCTCAGCACAATGATTCCATATTTGCTAAGAAAAATAGATAAACATAACTGTAATAAACGAGGCTAGGACTTGGATGAACAAAAAAAAAGCTCCTCGTTTATTCTTACTACCACCAAGGAGGGGAGCCCAGGATAAACCAGGACTCCACCCGACAAGCCAGAGAAAAGACACAAAGTAACTGTGCTGACACTGGGTTCTCCTTAGGACATGTTGTTCCACCGGAGGACCCTGGCAGAGTCCCAAGGTCCCCTTTTATCTCTTCGTGCTCTCCCCTGATTGGCGCGCTGAGGATCTTCTCTGCGATTGGCTGGTTATCAGGAGTTTGATTGGTCTATAACGAGAGTCATTCTGCCAAGGCGTCGAATGATTGGTCCGTGACTTCCACCAGTCCAGGCCCGAGGTGCAGATGCTGCCTGTGTTACCTCATCCATTGAGGAGTTGCTATGTTCAAACCCCCAGCGTTTACAGGAACAGAAACTTGCAATCTGAAACACAAAAGCCTTAGAACCATTACCCACAACTCAACCCACAACCCCCAGAAACATTCATTTGCTAAACTTATACAATTGGAAACATTAGTATACACTTGAACTCACATATTTGGAAACATTCACCTACTTATAACCAGTTGAATTTACACATTTGAAAACATTTTTTTGCTTATAACAATAACAACTTACAGTAAGGCTGAAGGAAGAGCTGAACAATTAAACCTTGAGCACTTTTGAACCATTTTTGATGTCTGGGGCTAAAGAAACTGCTTCCAATGATATCTGATTTCTTTTAATCTAAAATTCAACATCTTTGGCTAAAATATATTAAAATCCAATTGCTAGAACACCTGAATAGTAAAATACTTACATAAATAATTACAAATAAATGCATAGTAATAAAATAGTGAATTAATTATAGTAATTGATCCTGGCATAACTTCAGTTCTGAGATGCTATGATGCTTTCTAAATTTCACAGACAGTCTTACTGTTCTCAGATGGAGTAATTTTATATATAGTATTCTATTTGTTTTCAGCCTTTAAGAAAAGGAGTTAGATTTTTAAAATTATTTGCCATTTCTTGTACCACCTTGAAAAGTGTTTGAATATAATACACAAGGAGCATAAAGAAATAATGAATGATCTGTTGAAAAGAAACTTTCTGAACATTTCATCCTCCCTGCTTTCTTCAGGAAGAAGCAATGATGGGAAACAGTTGCCATCTGTTCTGTGCATAGTTTTTAGCTAAACTACTTGGGAAAAAAGAGATTTACTGAAATTCATAAGTGTGCTTTCTATGACTGTAGTGTAAAGAAGCTTGGCTACAATATCGTCCTGTTTGTCAGTGTGCTAGTAGGTTTGCTGCATTTGCTTCTATGTTGTAAAAGATAGTTATAATCTTTGAATTATAAACAAGCAAATTGCAGACAGTCAGGATGCTACAGTATTCATGTATTTTTCCAAAGCAGTTCTGTACAGTCACCACTGAAAGCTCTCTGTGGCAAAAATGAAACGTTTATGTAGAAGAATGATGTGTTAATAAAATCTGTGTTCAAACAGCATTTACTCAGGAAACTTAGGCTGGCAAGAGTTTTTCAGAAGTTGTTTGATTTCTGAGCTGTTTTTTATTTGAATCAAAAAAGTTGTCACCACTGGACTGAAATTGATTTCTTTAAAAATCTCATTTTGTGTATAGCCTTGCAAAGCCTCCGGCATGTTCAGTTTAGTAAGATCAAACCTCTGAACTTCTGTATGTCGAGTATTAAGGGCATAGAATTCCAAGAAAGTCTTTTCCTGAAACTTTAGCAGCCCCTTTCTGAAATACCTGAAGTATTTTCAGCAAGCTTGAAGCTTTCAGCAAGCTTTTCTTCACTAGAAGAAACCAAATTTATTTTGTGGGGTTTTTTTCCTGGTAGTTAACTGCTCTTGATGAATAATAGCCAATGAGAATAATTTTCTTTGCTTCAGGAAGTAGAAATGAAGTAGAATATAAATATCTTTGATTCAAGATTTTTCTCCTTGGAGGCTTAAACTAGTTTAACCCTGCAAGATCAACCTCTTCCATCTTTAAAATGTGCATTTCAGCAGAACAGTGTTGGGAATAATCTGTCCAGGAGTGTTATGCTATGTAAATGACATACCTTGTATTATTTAGTCTTTTTGTCCTTCTAGGTCAGTAGCTTTCTTTAATGTTTTCCCAGTTTATTTCAGCTGAAGTCAGAGCACTCTCATTATTCTTGGTGCTTTTGAAGTTAGCACAGATGTCAGCCAGGATGCCTGAATATTACTGGACTCCTCCATGAGGAGAGGGAGCTGAAGAATATCCTTCTGTGGCTATGTGGCATGGGTTTCTTTGCATCCTGGTATGGACAGTCTGCTTGAGCAGGAGACACTCTCATTTCATTATCTCATGCACACACTTCCCCTTATATCAGATTAGGACGTAAAATCCTTGCTGTCCCAGTTCCATGGGAACGTAGGCTATAATCCTGGTTGAAAAAAGGGGGAAGGACTGCAGCCAGTACTGAAAGTCAGAGGCAAAGGGTGCTGTTGGAAAACAAGCTGTAGGGAGGTGGTAGCTCTCTTATTAGAAACTGTGTTGTGTTGGGGGCAGGGGGGTGTGTAGGGTTGTGAGGGCAGAAAATCAAGATCATAGCTGAAGCAACTCAAGAAGAATAATTCTCATGTCTCTTCTGAAACTTTGAGGAGATGCTGGGGTGATACTTTTTAACTATGACCTGTAGGTCTCCAGTTACAAATTAAATGACAATTTTGTGATGATGTATAGGGAAAAATGATGAATTACAATGCTAATTTGCCCAATTCTACAAATTCTTTCTATCACATGCCTTTTAGCTGTACATTGTTAGGCTTTAACATTGTTAATACAAGAGGTGTTCATGGTTGAGAGGCATGAAGGGAAAACATCAGTATATGTTGAAGGTGAGGAGTTGATTGTGAAAACCAGAAAATACTGTGTCACTGAGAGAGAGTGGGGTTTATATTTATCACAGCGTGACAAAACCCTTCACTTCCCATGACATCAGCTGATGGGAATGTTATTTGGCCTCATTGTGTTTGTCCTTGATAAGCTGATGGCAAACTTGTGCTCTAAACTGGTGTCCAGTCCAGCTTTGTCTTGAGGTACAATAAGCAATCCTAAAATTATACTTACATGACAGAATGCAATCTTCTCATTGGCCAGAGGAAAAATAATGTGATAGTGTAATTTCTCTCACCACAGATTGTTTCTTGTAATGATAATTACCAACAATGTGGTTTTAAATGTTCATTTTGTTCAAGGGTTTCCTTTGGGTTTGGTTGCTTACAGCATTTAAAACCTTTATGGAATCACCAAATAAAGTCTAACATATAGTTTTGCAGGTTGGATTTTTGTAGAAAGAAAAAATACATTTTATTTCTCGGAGTTTAGAAACATGTTTTTAGATTGCATTTAAAGGATTCACATGATTTTGAAGGTAATTGGATAACCTTTGCTTGAGAACAGATGTTAGTACATCAGGAAGGAAGGTATTACATCTTCAGCTAATCCAGGTGTAAATTGGTTTTGGCTTTGAGCACGTGACACTGACATTACAACGTTTAGCTCTCTACAGCAGAGCTTGATGCTGCCAGCACTGCTGAATTAACTTGGGATGTGGAAAATACCATCACCCTACAAGCAATTCACTGCTGGTGAGCACATGAATGTGGCAAAGAACTTCCCTTGTCATTTTGCATATCTTGCTTGAGGAAACTATAAGGTATTCCTGCTGACAGGTTCTGAAGCTGTCGTGGAGGAGTCTGCAAGACAGAGTGTCTTGCTGTGTCAAGCAGAGGTTATAGCAAGTCCATTGCAGTAAAAATATGCTCTATATGTTCATTGGAAAGAGACATCATTTTGATAAGATTTGCAAAAAAACCATATGTATGCTCAACATCAGATTTTAAAATTGCAAAATATATAAAAGATCCCTTCAGATAATAAAGATGTGTGCTGTTAATTTTGACTGTAAATAATAAAAACAGAAGGAGCCGTCTCTTAAGCCATCTCTTCTTCTTCACCCTCTAAAGGAAACCTCAGCTTGCCCATAAAGTTCTTAGAGATATTACCTCCATTATTCAAGTCAGGGACTGTATGAATTACACAGCTATATGTGCAGAAGGTGCAAAGGTAATAATACCTCTGCATCCTCTAGCAAATTCTGTAACTTAAACCAGTACTCCAAAAAAGGAGAATTTTGTTCTTGCTTAAATTCTGTATTTGTTTACTGAGTACTTTTGGTAAAACCATTTCCTTTCTCTTCTTTGTAACAGCTTGGTCAGTTGGGATTTTTTTAGAAAGAATCATAATACAGATTTTCTCAGTTTATAAGCAAAGAGCAACACTTAGTTGAGAGCTAACGTAATTGAAGTTATGTTGTTCTTGTCTGATAGGAGTTTCAGCTGGACTATGTCAAATCTCTCAAAGCATTAATCTGACTTCTTTTTAAGCAGATTATATCTAGTCCAGATGTCTAAAACACATCAGAAATTTTGTGAAATACTCAGGGTTGATTGAAACACATTGCTTGGAATATGAGTCTCATAACAGAATACCTATATTGCAAAGTGCCAGCACTGCAAAGGAAGCATAATACTCATCTACTGCACAAGGTTTCCTCTCATGGGAGGAATGTTTAAGGGGCCTATTTCAGGTGGACTGCAGTCCACTTATCTGGGAAGAGTAACTTGTAAAACCACTGTGTTGTGGGGATGTATCAAGAGAAGCTTCGTGCTTTCTTTTTTTTTGCTTTTGTAAGAGCAATTTGTTCATGATAATGGAGTTTTAGCACTGTAGGTACTGAATTTTTTAAAGCAACAGTCTTTCCATAGATACTTGTTTGCAGGTGTCTCTCTTTGAAGTACGATATTGGTTTTTGTAGTTACTGTGGAATCAAATGTGATTACTTGTGTTGTGTAATTGTCTGTGCAAGTACATGCAAAGGGTTCCTGCTTTCTGCTGTTTTCAGGTGGCATTGATTCTTCGCAGCCCGTGCACTCAGTGAGCCAGAATGTTCCATTTACCAAACCTGGAGCTGGAACATCTGCTTCCTCTGCTGTGATGTCGTCAGTAAGGTCACCTGCTCCAAGCCTGTCTTCAAAGCCACCATCTTCACCATCTGTTACACAGTCCCCAGAGCTGGCACTTCAGGAAGGTACTAAAAGGGAATGGGAAGTCACACTACAGACTTTTGCTCTATTCCACATGCACACATGAATGCTGGAAGTTTTATTGCTGCATTTCTGTGTTTGACTGGAGCACATCTCTGGCATCTCATCAGGCTCCCTTAGTGGTGGTGTTTCATGTCCCCTTGGTTGTACCTTTTCTTAGTGCTCGTATTTTATTTCCTTTGTCCACATGTTGCCTTTGGCTTGTTTGTCTTGTTGGCAGTCTTACATGTCTCTTGCTCAAAAAACCCTTTGTTTAGTTTCCTTATTCTAAAAAGCTGCTCACTACTTTAATTTCTTAGAGGAAGGTCTTAAAATTAGCTTGTAATTAGTCTATATTGAAAAATGAAGTGTAAACTAGAAATCTGTGAGTTTGTTTGTAGAAATAGTGAGTTTGAAGATTAAGTTCAAACTGGTAGAATTGTTTTCTTATTGCTTAGCTGTAAATGGCCATGACAAACTGCTACAAGAATTCTTGTGGGAAAAGAGAACTGTTTGTATAATCTCCTTCCTATTCTGATGTTGGCAGTATCTTGACAAAGTATCAATTTGCTCTTGAGCTTTCTTCAGTTAAATTAAACTTTACACTGATGTTTTAACTTGCCTCTTGATAATTACATGTTTTTGTATCTAGTATTCCAAATCTAATGGACTGCATGATTTTTCTTTTATTTTGGCCATGCTTTCTCTTAGCAATTTCAGAATTTTAAATTTTTGCGGATAAAGAACTCTGCCTGAGGGGTGGAAGTAGGCATTAATATTGTCCAGAACAGTGTGGTATCTCTGATGTTCAAAGTACTTGGCAACCGCATGGTGTGTGACTGTTGTAGTGTATTTTTTTATTCTTAAATTACAGAATCCTCTGATGTAAATTACTGAATTACTCCTTCTCTTCCATTTCCTCCTTTTTCTGCTAGATTACAGGTTGTTTGTCAACCATTTCTATATATATTAGAGGGCAAAAAAAGTTGATCATTGCTATAAAGTTCTATGTACAGTGTATCATTTTAAGTAAAATATGTAAATTTTTGGAACTGTGGCTCTTCCACAGTTTTATAGTTGATTCTGGTGCTAGATAGACTTTGTATTGTAGATGTGCTTGCTAGAAAAAAAGCATTGCTTCTTCTTCCAAAGATATTGCAAACCAAGTTTTTAATGAGAAAAGGGATTTTAGCTGTTAAACTGTGATTGCCTTGATGCGCAATATCTGTGTTCTGGAAGTGATTCCTGCAAAATGTATGAACACCTGGTACAGCAGCTACAAATCAGTGCAGTGGCTGCTGAACTTCCCTACATTCAAATGCTTCCACTAAGTGAAGGTGAATGCAGTAAGTAGGTGAATGAGCACATTTTAAAAACAACAATATGTTGGCATTATGAAGATAAGTTGTCAGGAGTTTCTATTGATCTAGTTTTATCTATTTACATGTCATCACACATAAGTTTCTATGTTCTGATGATGGTTTTATGAGCATTGGAAGACTTCAAACTCTCCGTTAGTTTCATTTGAGGAGTCTGAAATAATGTACTCTTGCTTATCATTTTATTCTTGTTTGAATTTTTTATCAAAAATCAAATGTAACTATTTGTGGAAGTGAATCTACTGAAAAAACAGAACACACATATTGAATATTTGTCTGGCTTAGAATTCCAAGTATGTTTCTCCTGCAGAGATCTGATGGACTTGATTTTTTAAAATATTTTTCAAAATTATAGAATACCATTGTCTACATTAAAGCATTCTGAAAAAAGTTTGAATTAATTTTTAAAGAGAATTTAATTGTTTTAGGCTCCTCTTAGGGCATTCCTACAAAACCAGAAAATTCTAATAGTTTGCTTGGATATCTTCTAACAGGATGAAAACCTTAAAATGAATTGAAGCCTATTTAATCTTACATAACTGTCTGTACAAATTTAATGTGCCCTTTATGTGTGAAAGGCTTTTATGGTGTGGGTGATTGAATTTAAAATACCTAAATACTTGGTTTATTTCACAGGCAAATGTGTTATCCCAATTTATCTTCTGTGTCCTGCTACCTACATTTTTAGGTGTCTGTAAATTATAGTGGGATAAAGCCTTAGAGTTTAATATTATTATATCACAAATACACTGCTTGCAGGGTTTAAAACGTCCAGGAAATTTGTGATGATTTAAATCATGTGGTTGAATTTTAGGCCAGGTTTATGACTTAACTTGATTGAGAATAAATAACGATTTCAAAATCAGCTTTTGCAGTTTTAAAAGTGTGAGATTTTAACAACATTATCAAATCTGTATAAGATACTAAGCAGAACTGAGCTGTCACAGCAGAAGATGTGATTAGGCATGTGATGGCACTTGGAACTGCTGCCTGCAGCCACCCATTTCTGCCTTCAATTGCTTTCTCCCATGTTTTGGCCTACTATTAGCATTACAGGGCAGTGAACTAGAATGGGAGACTTAACCACCTGACACTGAGTTCTTAAACTGTGTTATTTTTTTAGCCAGATCTGTTCTCAGGGGTTTTTTTTGGGTTTTTTTGGCTGCACAATTGTACTAGCACAGCATAGTCTTTAAGGCAGGGATCTCTAATACTGTTGGCAATGAAAACAGATCTATGCAACCTCATAAGGCTGGTAAGAATCAAACCAGCCCAGTCACAGCATTCATAGTGACATTCATGATTCCTAAACTTCTGTGTTGCTAGCACATTTTTTTAATCTCTTTTCTTCCATATTCTTAACACCTGCATGCTTAGTGCATGTGACCAGTAATGAGTAATCCAGTCCTTTTCTCTCATCTGCACATGCTTGGAATTTTTGCATTGGCATGCACTTTCCAAGTAGCTATCCTTTCTTTCTTTTTATGATGATGTACATGATTCCTTTACACTCTCATATCTACTTCTACTAGTAGATGTGATTCTTGCTGTTACAGTGCAGCCCTTCCTGTCATCCTGACTTTTTCCCTTTTACTTGCATGTTAGTTATTTTAAGGTAGTTTCCTTTCCTCTTTCACAACAATAAAGCTGTTCTGTTTTATTCCTCAGTAATTCTCCCAGGCCTGAGAAAAGACGTAGTCTTTTAGTCTGTTTGCTCTAGTCTGTTCTTGCACATATAATGACTTTCCTGTATTCTCCTTCCCAAGTGCATCCAGTAAATTTATAAAAAATGGAACTAAAAATTACTCAAATTAGCCCTGTGTTTTGGCAGTGTGGAAAAACTGAAGCATGGAATCAACTCAGTGGCGCTTGGGATGATTTTTCATTCATTGTTGTGACTAGAAGTATGGAGGATTTCCATTGGAATTGTACAAGCATTAATGCACTAGAGAAAGGAATATACTGCCCAACTTTTCTTGCACCAGTCTCTCCATGAAAGTTTACCTTCTCAAGAATGTTGTTATATAGTTCTGCTTCGTCTTCTTTTTACTTCCAGTATTTGAGCAGCTTAATTCTGTTTGGCGTTTTTAAAGTGAAATTAAACTGCTCCTCTTTGGTTCATTTGCTAACCCTTTTTGAAAAAGCCATGGAACTAACAATAGTTATAGACCATATTTTAAATAAAATAAAGCTTGATACAGTTGATTGAAGTCATGGATGGGCATATTATTTGTTACTATGATGATTTCAAATTATACATAACATAACACTTCTGTAATGCTTTATAGTATTAAAATGAAGAATGCTACTCATTGGTACCACGGTACTTCTACAGAGGGAAAGAACTCCAAATTCCCAAATATTTGAAGCATTTGGAATACTTAGGATATTTTCTTGCCATACCAATCAATTAGATTGATAAGAGAGAAACAGTGATCACTTGCATTTATGTAGGATGTCACTGCCTGACTAAAAGCATATTTAAAATCCTTGCTAGCCCTGCCTCAAAAGAGAAATGTAATATTTCTTGAGGATGCTGAAAATGCATCAATAACAAGTAATGTAGGAAATTAACTATAAGCCATTGCTGCATGCTTTACTCTGTTTTGAAATGTGTTTATATGTTAATGTGTTGCTTTTGTGTATTGCTCACATATGTTTAGAGTAGATGCTGTAAAAACAAACAAATAATAAACTAAAAAAAGCCTAATAAGTTGTGCTGTGGAGGAGACAGCAGTAGCAGTGGTACATTGCCACCAGATACTAGAAGTGTGTGTTGTAATCACATGCTTATGAGCCTGAGTTTAGGCACTCATGTGCCTAACATGAGTGCCTAAACACAACCCAAATTTTCATGTTTACCTAGCTTTAATTTCACTGATTGTGTTGTGCACCATGTATGTGTGTTTGTACTCTTGCATGTGGCAACAGCAGTACATTTCT
Source organism: Cisticola juncidis (assembly GCA_013400215.1). NCBI lineage: Eukaryota > Metazoa > Chordata > Aves > Passeriformes > Cisticolidae > Cisticola > Cisticola juncidis. The sequence continues at coordinate 1,080,987 of VXBR01002375.1, forward strand.
TTCATTTTTGACAGAATTCCAACCTGAATTATTCTTGTCTTAAAAGCAGCAAAAGCAAAAATTAATACTAAACATTTTCATAACATAATTTGAATTTATGTGGAAATAACCCCTTTATTTCTGTGTATTAATTTATGAAAGTACTCCACTGGACAAACTGGTATTAAAAAAGATAAGTAGGAAGTCTGTGTGTTTAGTTTCCTGATACACATGCACATACACACATATAAAATTATCTGCTAACTTTCATGTGCTATGAATACTTTGCTGAACTAGCCCACTACAAACTGCTTCTAGGGTAGTAGATTTAACTCGTTGCATGCTGGGATTTTCTCTGAAACAGCTGATTTCTCTCACTTTTAATGCAATGATTTGTGACTTCCGTTTCTCGTCTTTCCTGTCTGTCTGACTCTGATGTTTGTGCTTTCCACTTCACAGGCATGCACTATGGTGGATATGTTAATAATCAAGCTAGCTCTGCACCAGCTCCCTTGTCATCAAGTTCAGATGATGAGGAAGAGGATGAGGAGGATGAGGAAGCAGGTTGGCTTTAGCTTTACACCAGTATCTTGTTCTCTTCCTACTCAAGGTTTTCTCCATATTTCCATCCCCTGAAACTTTTTCTTCCTTTAAGACAAAGCATCACTCTGACTCTTCAGCTTGAAATTTCCCAGCTTTTTATTACTGTAGCAAACAAAAAGGACTTCAGTAGTGACCAACAAATAGGTCCTTTTTTCGTCATGTTAATATCAGATGTTTTATGAATCTAACAAAGTAATATTCACAATTTTCAAGTCTCCCATATTTTAAGTATTTTGATTTGCAGTGAGTTTTAACAGAAGATAACTAGCAATAGAACTTCGACTGATAAATGTTCAGGTTAAGCAAACAGATGCCATTTGTATAATTTCATTTAACAGTGTTTACCTTGTTTCTCGTTTTATGTATGAAGAACTCATACAATTAAGGTAATAAACATCGAGAGGTTGTAAATGTGTTTTTTAGGACAGTAAATTATTCTGTACTGGTTCTTTTCTCCTTCTAAAGGTGTATGTCTCAATGGTCAGGCACATAGGTTCAGTTTTGATCTGCTTTGTAGAAAACTTTGTTGATTTTTTTTCTAAGAAGCGATTTGTCCTTACTGAAGTATTACATACTTGGTTGTGAAGATTCTGCCTGTATTTTGTTAGAATGACCTGGATTTGTGAATTTAATGTTTCTCACCAGTTTAATTTCTTCAATTTTGGTAATATTTTCCTTTGGAACCTAAAGTCTTTACTGGTTGCATGAGTGGTAACAGTATAAAAAGCCTCTTGAGATAAACATTAGACTACTATCCTTGTTGGTAGATTGAAGTAACAGCACATATCTTATACTGCTGACTTTTAGTATTGATTTGGAATAGGAAACTACTGTCACTTTTTCTTTAATTTTATAATTCATGTTGCCAGGAAAAAAAACAATTCCAATTTTAATAAAATAATTAAATCATCACATAGACTACTGTGAAAATAGTGTAGTGTACTGATAATTCAGTGAAGAATGGAACAAACCAATGATGACATCCAGGTCATAATTAAGAACAGTGTGTTGGCTTTGCATGCCAAAGTTTCTGTCAAATTATGTTGATTGGGTTTTTTATCAATTGTAACGTCTCTCTCTTTACTTTGTTCCTAAACAAAGTTTCATACTCCCAATTACCATTCTCTCTCAAGTTCTGTACTTCACTAAAACCTGTAGCTTCAGAGGTATCATTGCATTTAAATTTATCTTACAGAAAGAGAGAAAAGGCACCCAGGTTCAATATGGAGGCAGTCTGATTAATAAGCAGCATCTTATGTTAGGGCCTCTCCAACTGGAGCTAATCCAAATCCTAAATGGATTTCAGTAGACAAATTTCTGCCTGAGACTGTCAGAGTGGTTTTATGAAGAATAGGTGTTGGAAATCTGGTTGTGTATGTAACTTCTCAATTGTTTTGTTGACCTAACAAAAGTATGTTTTGACTTTTCTGTAGTAAAACTTGGCAAAGCTTTAAAAGCCCTAATCCTGGTCAGGGTAAAAAAAGGTCATGAATTTTGATTCCTTCAGCTTCTAGAATAGAAAATAAAATAAAATCTTGCAATTATGTTCTTTTGTAACCTCCAGGATTGAAAAAAAGAAAATTTAAAAAGTTAAAATCTGAAAACTAAGATTGTGTGAATGTCACAGAATTATGTTTTTCTTTAAATAATATACTATTGTTAGTCTTATGGATTTTTTAATAGCTTTTCTATTTCTTAGTTGAATGCTTTAAGGCAAAATGCACAAGTATTATCTCTACTGTCAGGATGGTGTCATGATATTTCTGTGTCCCAGATGTCAGTGATGTTATGTTTTCATATTCAGGAGTCTCTCTACTTGGAAGTCTCAAATCTTCCACCATTGAAGTTCACCCTTGAAGTACTTTCAGCTTTGCAGTGGGATGTGTGGTCATGGTTGATTCTTCTGAGTAGAACAGTATCAGTGAATCTTTTCAATCTTTTCTGCCACAAAAATTATATATACAATTTTCATTTTTTTCTTAATTCCTAAATAGACAGTTTCATTTCTATCACACTTCATGGCTTGGTGTGTTCTAAAGAGAAGGTACCTTTAATCTTCTTGGCCCTTTTTCCTTTGGAAATAAATGTGTGAAATTGCACTGGAAGAGATTCTTTGCTTGCCAGATGTTTTAAAATAAGATATTGAAGATCTGTGCATAGGTTGAACTAAAAATAAAGCAGTCCAGTTTATTCAGTCCTAACAGCTCTGTGTGTGCTCATTGTGGTGGTTTATATCTGCGTAGTTACTTTTGGTACTTATTTTTACACAGTTACTTTTTACTTAGCTACTTTAGGCTGAGCCAAGAGTAATTGTTTATACCGACTGAAGTTCAGACTGCATGTCAATGATAATGGAAAATAGAATCTTTAGACTGAAAGGAAAGCTAGCTGTGAATTAGAACGGTACAGAAAGGAGGGAATAATTATATGTCAGTTTGGCTTGAAGGTGGGAATGGTGGATAATCACTCTGAAGATGATATGAATCCTCTGTTGCTTGCAGTTGTGAAAAAAGTCATGGATGGACTGTTTTTAAAATACGCATAGCCTCAGTTGATATAGTCTGGAAAGAACTTTGGTTTAATAGAAAAATATTTTTTATTTCAAGAAACAATGTTTTTCATTGTTTTTGTCTTTTTCCCATTGATCTCTCTTGCTGTTTGTTGGGCGTGTGCTTGTTTGTTTTTAGTATTATGCTGATTGTACTTGCTCCCTCTCCTCTTTACAGTGGTAATAGTTTCCAAGTCTTAGGGCTGAGGTGGTGGGGTTTTTCCTGGGATCTTTCTTGACCATTTCTTATCAAAGGTTTTAGGAAAAAAAAAAAAATCTGTCTCTTATTTATCAAAAGCTTGATCAAAAGCTATCTCTGATGTCCCTAAAGTTAATCTATTTTCCTCCCCCAGCACTTGATAGTTCATCTACTACAAGTAGTGCCTCTCCTGTTCTGAACAATTATGATGCCCTGGAAGGAGGTGGCTATCCAGGTAATCAGGTTTTCTTGAATTATTTATTTAGGTGTGTAACTGTGTTTTTTTTATCGTTTCTGGTGTTGCTTATTGTTAACTAACAAGTAGATGAAAGGCAGTGCCTATGAAAGGAACAGGGGAAATTATCAGAGGAAACATCCATTCCTTTTAAAATAATTTCTCACAGTTTTAACACTGAAGTTCATATAAACATTTGATAAAACTAACCTGAATCAAAAGTCATACTTTCCATTCTAGTATTGAGGGTAGTGCTGAAAATGTGCTAAGTGTGAAAGCAGCATTTTTTTCTAGATTAGACTGTATGCCTGATTGTGTTGTTGACATTAAGAGCTGATAGTAGTTGCTGACACATTACAAGTTTTCAGAGAGCAACAATTTCAGCTTGCAGAGATGCTTGGATCAGGTTGTTTTCTTTTGTTTTTCTTCATTTAAAGAAAATGGCTGCTGTTTTGCTTGCTCTTAGCCCTAAAAATATCAGGACTGTCAAGTTGGCTCTAAATAAACCTACTGACCACCTACCTTGGTCTTGAAATCTGTAGAGCTGCCATATTGAGAGCGAGTGGAAAAGACGCTATTCAAAGTATTTTAGACCAGTAATTTAAATTAATAATTAGATTAATTTGAAGAGCTTACCCTCCTGCCTGATTTGCCTTGTTCTGGCCCCTGGGAGTATCATAGGAGTTTGCCATAGTTTGATGGGTTCCTGATTGAAGTGAGATCTTTCTTAGTTAGAAAGGTGATACTCTATTCACAGAGAATCTGGCAGGCCTACAAATTCTAACCTCTGGTCTAGTAACTAAGCATTTTGGTTCTGTTGAAGGCATATTCTAAAGACAACTTGTTCCTTGTTTTGTTTTGTTTTTGTTTGTTTTTGGTTTTTTTTAATGAGATAAATAGAATCAACATTAGATTTCTTAAATCTGTTGCATTTTTTTATTGTTTTATTGGGGTTTTTTCCCCTCATGGAGTGTTCATGCCAAACACAGTTTCTTAGCAGTCGGTTTCTTAAGAGCTTTTTTCCTTTGCTTGCACTTTCCCAGGTGACTTAAAGCTTAAACTTAGCTCACATTTGTAGACATTTCTGGAGTAGTTTCATCTCTTTACAGCTGTTAAATTCACTGTGAATTTAGGTCTATGTCTTACTTTCAGTTTGACCTTTAATAATAGCAGAACTGTGCTGCAGGCATCTATAAGAGAAACTCACATCGGGTTGAAACTTCAAAAGAGACCATGCTTAGTTTCTCTTGTCCCATTTATGAATACTGTCAAAACATAAGACTAAGCCAACGGAACTATTCTTTAACTCTAGGCATGACTTTTCATGAGGTAATTGTAGAATCACAGAATGATTCTAGTCAAGTTATGACAGTTTTCAGTAGTGGTAGAGAAGAGACTAAGCATGAATGGTCTCATTTTTGGTTAGTATCAAATGTATATATTGGAATAAAATGTGGTTCTATTTTTATTCAAGTCAAATGATTTTGTTTTTCAAGTTGCTGCTTTTTGTAAAGTAACATTTTGTTTGTAGTGACACAAGTCTCTGGTCATCTTTCCATACACACTGTCTTTGTCAATATTCTTGAAGTAATCTGCCTTTTAATTTCTTTTTTCAGTGCAGAAAAATAACGTGATGGATAATGAAAAAACTTTAAAATGGCAATGTTGTTTTGAAGCATTTAGGAGTTTATATTTAAATTATAAAGGAAATAATAACTACGTTCAATACCTGTGCCATTTCTTTTGTTTTTTCAGAGACACGTTCTGTGACCAGCAGCCCAGTTCCCTCTCCACCAGTCCTCCAAACATCAAAAGCTTCTAAGCCCTTTGGTTATGGATATCCAGCACTGCAGCCAGGCTACCAAAATGCAACACCACCTACTCCTGTGCAGCCCAGTAATCCAGGACACCATCCTGGTTTTCAGCACTATCCACAGGCTTGTATTTTTTATTTTAAAATTACTTCATGAAGTAAATTCTTGGAAACCCTTTTTCTGTGTGATGCATTTCCTCTTTATTTTCGCATTTAATATATTTATGATTTCTGAGACAATAAATGTTCAGTTTAATGCTGATACCATATCTCTGCTTCTAAACTTACTAGAGGGGTTCTGAATGAATGTTTTAAGTGTGCCTCCAAGTAGTTAGGCTTAACAAGTTTGCTTCACCAGTTACTAGCAACCTGCTCAGTGTTAAGATTTGATATTTAAAGGAGCTAACCTTTATTGATAGGAAACCGTGAAGCATAAGGAAGTACCTGATGAGCATATATCAGCGCATTGCTGTAGGCTGGCTGTGATCTTAAGCGTTAAATGACCTTTTGAGCAAGGTATGGCCTAGGGTCCAGATAAAAGAGCTCTGTAGAGCCTGTGCCAGCTGTGTGTAGTGGAGCAGGCTGCCTGCATCTGCTCTGCTTTCCTCATAAAGACAGCTCCAAACACCCAAGAAATTGTGTACAGTCACCTGATTCTTGTTGTACACATGAATCCCCTGAGAACAGTGGCCAGAAGAAAAGCCAGATACTGAGGCAAGACACAAATGCTGAAGAAGTGCAGAGAAGTATGTCTGTAAAGGGGTCTAAAAAAAGAAATGTAGTGATACACAAATCCTGCTCTTAAGTAAGGGCCAACTGGCAAAGATACTGAAATTGGTGTGGTAGGTGATTGAAATTCCTTAGTGCATATAATATCCAATAACACTTTCACTGTCACAGGCATAATGTAAAATGTGACTTGGAAAAAATGCCTCATTAAATTTATTTTTTTTAATTGAAAGGCTTGGCTTCATCTTTACTATAATGAGATGAAGTTAGGCTCTTTCAGGAGCACACAATAAAAGAATAGCAGTTCCTTCAAGTGAAGTCTGGTTGGACATATAAAGAGAAAATTCTTCAGGATGGGAGTGGGGAAGCACTAGAACAGATGGTGCTGTGAAATTGTCAATCCTTTGATATTTTCAAAACTTAGCTGGATGAACCTATATGAGCAACCTAAACTAACCTTTAAGTAATCTTGCTTGGGCAAGGGATTAGACTACCAGACCTCAAAGGAGCCTTCCAACGTAACTTTTTCTCCTCTTCCATGGTGTTCTGTTTTAATTTATAATTAAATATTTAAATATTTAAATATTTAAAATATTTAAAAACAATGTCTGTAACTTGGAAGAGTTGATAGTAACAGAAGTTAAATTGCAGAAGAGAGTGGTAGAGAAATTGTGTCAGCATTTTTTAGTACCTTGTTTTCTTATGCATGGAGAGATTGAAAGATTATGTGTGACTTCCAGTGTTGATTTGTGTAATGAATTTGAATTTTGTTCTATGATACACACTTGGAGGGTGTGTCACATTTGTGGTAGCGTTTTGAAATTTCTACAGTACAACAGTCTTCTGTTTGTTTGTGTTTGTTACTAATTGCTACTGTATTATTTTTTAATACCTGGGTGGGGAGGGTGTGCATGTGTATGCAGGGGAGGGCACTGCAAGAAGATTGAAGGTTGTTATTTAAATATGGTTGTGTGTTTATCTGTTTGTCATGCTCTTACCTTTTCAGCAATATCCAGGTGTGAACCAGCTGTCCTCTTCCTTAGGAGGATTGAGTCTACAGCATTCTCAGCAGCCAGAAAGCTTGAGACCAGTAAACCTTACACATGATAGAAATATTTTACCAGTGTCTTCAGTTCCAGCACCTGTGCCTAACTTGAATTCTGATCTTAGGAAATTAAACTGCAGTCCAGAGTAAGTTTACTGTGTCTGGGACAGTGTCTTATATTTTTTAGTGAGGAATAATTATTTAAAATTACTTTAAATCTTAGTGATGAGCTCATAAAACCCCTTTCAACTGAAAATGAGTTTATTCTCTGAATCATTACACAAGTGTTGTTACTGTCCTGCCATCAGTGAGTGTAATGTGTTTCTTAGTATTTTAATAATTGTTCTATATCTTCACTTTGTTTTATCCATTAAAAATATTTTAATGAACATCTTAATGATACATGATATGTTTAATAGAATATTTTGTAATATTGCATAGGATTTTTTCCTCAAAAGTATTATGATTTTGCCTGAATACACTTAACAATTTATAGGTATATTTTACTATGGTAATTCTGTAATCACATATCTTTTTACCTCTAATAACTTTAAGTAGTATTACCAACTATCCCAAGTCAAGTGCAGCTGAGTACAATGGAAAGTGCTATTTCCCAAAGATTTTATCTGTAAATCCAAAATAAATATTCTTCATTGCCCCAGAGTAACTCAGCATCCTTATTGCTGCAGTGACAGTGCATGGTCCCACCAGAAAACAGAAATCAGAAAACTGAAGACCTGAAAATCTTTCTTACATGTGGAACACTTTAGACAGCACTATTTGTGCATTGGGCTTTTTTAGTGTCCCTTCATGTTACACAAACAAGAGGTTTTGACTCTCTCGGTATTTATAATCCTTTTCTATTGTTTTCTTATACAAATATGACATTCTGAGAAGTAGTTAAATACTCTATTGGTTAACGGGTAAAATCTTTATAAGGAACAGAAAAATATATAGTTTTCATTGACTGTTGTAGCTAAAGCAGTTTTGTCTCTTAATTGCAAGTTAGTTTTGGTGTACTTGCATTGCTGAGCTACTACACTGTGGAGCAGGGGAGTATTTTTTGTTTGTTTCTTTACAAAGCCTTTTTTAAAAATCTTTCTGCTTTTTTTGAATTAAATAATCTTTGTAAAACATAGAATTTCTTAAATTTCTAAGTTCTTTAAAATCAGATGTTAACACACCTGTGTGTGTGAATGTTTTCATCATCTTTTGAAATTCCATTTTTAACATAATGTTTCTATTTCCTTTGAGCTCATTTCGATGTACGCTGACAAACATTCCACAGACACAGGCTTTGTTAAACAAAGCTAAGCTTCCTTTGGGTTTGTTGCTGCATCCCTTCAGGGACCTAACGGTAAAGTACCTTACTTTTGTATGTTTGTGTTTGTTTTATGCATTTGTTCTATTTTCATTCAAACAATAAAGTATCATGAACTGCAAGTCCTAAGTTAACAGAAGCACCAAAAAATTGTCTGTGACTTAGAGAGGAGGAGAGCAAAAAAGCCTTGAAATTGCTACTTCATTGAAATGCATAAGGGAGAAGCCCTTCAAGTTTCTTTTTTTGCTGTTGAAAATCGTGGCCTGTCTGTGGTTCTCTGAAAATTGCTGCTCTGTGTGTTGTGCTCACAACTGTCACATACCTCTTGGAAAGGTGTTTACAGAGCTCTCCTACAGAGAGGTGCGCAGTTTGAATGTGTGACTGGCCTGATACTTGCTGTCAACAGAACATAAGCACATAAGATTGAAGCTATGTTCATAATTGTTAAGCAGCTCCTCTCAATCTAATTTATTAGCACTTATTTAAAAATATGAATAACTGTCTGGTATAACTTCTTTTTATTCAATGTGTGTTCTTCGGGTAGGTATTATTATAATATAATAATTATATTTTATATTTTCACTCAAAAGTTGTCCTTTCATAATTTCTTTTGCCATATTAGCTGTAATTTAAAGTAATTTAATTTAAGATCTTACTACATCTTTGATTTTGAGATTATATTGAAACAATAAGTAAATGGGGCTTTTTTGGTGTTAAGGGGGAGATTGTTCTTAATAGACATCACAATTACTCTATGAAATTGAACTAAACAGCTAAAAGGAACGATGATAGAAAATGTAGTTTTACAAAGCTTTTATGAATTGTACTGCACAGAGGTGTTTTCCATAATGTATATTGCATTCCTTTGTGACAGCTTTTCACTGTTTCCTTTTTAGCAATTACCAGTAATAACATCAAGCACAATAGTTAGATGCAGATCCTGCAGGACCTACATCAACCCTTTTGTTTCTTTCATTGATCAAAGGCGGTGGAAATGCAACCTGTGCTACAGAGTTAATGATGGTAAGTGACTGTAGCAGAAAATGCTTGCATTTATAGAATCTCTTGCAAGCATTTGCATTAGGATATTTTAGATTAAAACATAAACTACAGTGACAATGTCCTTATGGTCTAGAGGTTTTGAAAAAGGTCTTAAGTCAGATGTGTTATGCTTTTTCTTGAAGCAAAAGATTGTTTTGCAATCTTTGGGAAGATGGAGAAAATGTAATGCAGATTACTTGTCTAATGAAATCAGCTAATCCCACTGACTGCTGTTGCAATATGCAAATGGAAACATGATGACAGCTACAATCCAGGCCAGAGGTTATGAGAAACAGTACAGATTGCTGCTTATTGTGAAATGCTCTACTTGCATTGCTCTTTTGTAGTTGGGGATCTGTTGTTTAAAATAAACCTTTCCAGTAACTGAATTTTGATGTTAAAGATATGCTTGAGCTATTTGAAATGTTCCTTTTTTTATGTATCTGTAATATGAATTTTTTGCTGCTGCAATAATTGAAGTGTATCCACATTACTTTGCATTTAGCTGTAATAATGGTTTTTATTTTCTGACAAAAATGTAATCTGTATTTGGGGGGGGGTTTTTTTAAATAGTTCCTGAAGAATTTATGTATAATCCTCTGACACGGTCTTATGGAGAGCCTCACAAACGGCCAGAGGTACAAAATTCTACCGTGGAATTCATTGCTTCTTCAGACTATATGGTAAAAAAGAGTTTTCATATTAACTTCAATAGCAATTGCATATTAATATAATAGTGCTTGAAATTAATGTTGCATATTGGTCCAGTGGTGTGTATTAATTTTTCTGTGAAGCTCCTCTTAATACCAAGGAATAGTAAAATTCATATTTTGAGTTTTGGCTTTTGTAGACAGTCAGAAGCTTTGAATTAAAAGCAATTCAATGTGTGTTGTCATCCGGTGTAGTTCAATGTGGCACAGTCAGATTTGAATCTGATGTGGTGTGGTTTTTCCTTTTGTCCTCATTTTGCGGAGGTTTTGAAAGACCAGTAATAGAATAATGAGCAAATTTATTCAGCTTCAAATTTCTAGTTAGTAATTGTGAGGAAATGATTCTTATTAGGAGTCAGCTTACAAATGGTGGTGGTCTGCCTGGGAAAAGGCCTAGTTCATAATGACATTATGAGCAGCAACAAAAAGAAATCGTTCTCTTGTCTTTGAATTGAAATATTGTGGCAGACATTTAATAGCAAATTAACAGAGCTTATTACATAGCTAATGAGAAAGGGTGAGGAGAAAGGGTGTAGGTAGAATGGTTTAACCCTGTTTTATGGATCGCATTGTCCATGTGCTGAAAGAACTAAGGAATTCAAAAGACTGAAGTCTGTATCTTTCATCATATTTGAATTGACTGTTGGAAGGAGGGATTAAATAATTTTCCACTTGTTTTTTCCACTAAAGTATAACATTTTACGTTTATTACAAATGACAATTATTAGCTGTTGCCATGAGGTTTTTCCTAGCTGCCTGAGAGTTCATATTAAAGGAGAAGTCCACAGCTTCTCACACTCGTGAATGTAAACACAGGACCATGTTTTGTAAACATTGGCAATGTTATGGATTCCTTCTCCGAGAGAAGGGGAGACTGTGTGACAGTCCTTTTGACCAGTGTGGTGGGGAGGTGGGAATTCCATCCTCCAATCCACGGGCCTCATGGGAAATGTATAAGAGTGGAATTTTGTAAATAAAGTTGTCTTCCTGCCCTGCATGCTCTGTGAACCCAGACCAGTATCCCAGTCTCATTTCCTGGTAGGCTCCGTAGTGATAATTAGCAACTGGGGATTGTGGTTAAGTCTATCTGCATATTGCTTAGTAAATTACCTTTATTGCATAATGTATACCTATACTTTTTAAGTATATTCTTTTCCAACTTCCCTTTCTAATGACTAATCATTTTTAACATTTCTTTGAATATGATTTTTAGTGGTTTTATTTTTTTTACTTTGTAGCTTCGTCCTCCTCAGCCTGCGGTGTATTTATTTGTTTTAGATGTGTCTCATAATGCAGTGGAGGCTGGATATTTGACAATACTCTGCCAGTCATTGCTGGAAAACTTAGACAAGTAAGAGTATAAATAACCTTTTCAAATCAGCTAACATGTTGTTATGAAGAAATTGTAACTTAAAATTTTGAATTTCATTTTGAATTTGAATTCTGGAATTTCTTCCCTGCATGTGTATCTGCATATAATTTAATTACTTATGTGCAAGGAATATTTAGCTCCTAACGACATGGTGATTGTACAAAGACGTTAAAATTACATTCCTCCCCCCATCAAGACCAATAAAAAAAATAAATTACAGAGGTTGAATTATCTGGTTCTTGTGCAGAAAGGTCTGAGGTGCTGCAAACTGGAACAGTGTAACCACAAAAGACTGCTTAGGTGAATTGTGTTGTCAATTTGGTTTTTTAGATCACAGTTACCCTGTGCTAATTTCTGTGTTCTTATTTTTGCACTGGAACAGCATGTATAGGATTGTTCCTGGTGCATCTTGAGCTAAAGTTTATCAGCTTCTCTGTGTTCCTGCCTTTTGACAAGTAATCCTGAGGAGGCCTTGCCTTGAAAATTCCTTTCTACAAGATTTCTTGGCGAATTTAGTTTTCTTGTGAAGGAGCCAAGATATACATTAAAAATTTTTGCTTCCATTTTTTAGTTAAGTCTTTTCTTTGTTCAGTTTTTTACAGCTATTTTGTCAACAGAATCTCAGAAACATGCATAATAATTTTAGGAAAATACAGAAAATCCCATGCAAAGTCCATAGGAAAATCAGTGCATCTACATTAATATACCTAGATGGTATAACAACAATATTTGCCTCTATCACTCTTGGTCATTGTCATGGTTCTCAGCACTTCATAATGTTTTTAATATTTTACTTGAGAAATCCTTTGTAATGTTTAATTTTGTATTATGTTATACCCTGAAATATGGTCCACACGATAAATAAATATGTTGCATTGTAGAGATGCTGGATTTTGGTTCAGAGCTGTAAGTACTCCGTAACTGCTTTAGTAAATGGAGGTTCTGAATTGGGAAAGCAGAATGCACTGTTATCTATTGAAGAACTGAGAAGGCTGTCTTCTTTTATGTGTCAATGTAATGTTTAAACGAACTTATTAACTTCTCTTGTGGAACAAGAGAATATATTAGATTGGAATGATAATATATATTAGAGAACTAATATATGTTATCAATATATTAGTGAGTACTTATCTGTAACACTTGGTGTTATAAACTGTATCATTACCCCAGCTTTTCAGGAAATGCTGAGGAAATATTGATAATATTCATGTTTCAGATCTCCCTTCTTATGTTCTCCCTTCACTTCTTTACACGTGAACTGAGTTTCTGCTAACATCAGCAGGAGCCCTGACTATCTATATGTCTTGAGAGAGGTATTTAGGGCTTAATAGTTCATTAGTTTATTTTTTAATGCTTCAGGCTGCCTGGAGATTCAAGAACAAGAATAGGGTTCATAACGTTTGACAGCACTGTTCAGTTTTACAACTTGCAAGAAGGTTTATCACAGCCTCAGATGCTGATTGTCTCAGATATTGATGGTAAGTAAACGGAAGCTGGATTTTTGAGAATCTATTTTTTTTTTTCCAGAACAAAGGTTAGAATCTCTCAACTATTTAGATTAGGTCAATGTTTTTGAATGAGAATACATTTTTGAAAAATAGTCTTGCACTAACTACAGAGTAGGTGATGTTTAAAATGTGAAATTCAGTAGTTAATTTTGTTTTGAGTCAGGTGAAGTTTATATAGACTATATTATTGCCTCTAACACATATGTATCTGCATATAATTTACTTACTTGCAAGGAATATTTAGCTGTAACACACATAGTATCATGGTGTTTGTAGCAGTGGGCAATGAAATGTTTTATTCTAATTTAGTGTTATTTTTTTCTTTAATGATTTTTGGTTTTTTGTATTCTCTCTGCAGATATTTTTCTGCCTACACCAGATAGTTTACTTGTGAATCTCCATGAAAGCAAAGAGGTATGATTGCTCAAAATGCATAATTAAATATAAGGTGTTAAATATTCAAAACAGATATTCGTATTAGACTTCGAATTCAAACTTAATCTCCATAATATGTAGTTCCCATGCTAATTTTTCAATATGGAAGTATTGCATGTTATCTTGTTGATACATTGTAGGTTTTAAAATTACAACTTCGTTTTCCTTAGAGTGTTAAAACTCAACTGAAATACTTGGTACCAATTCTGCCACTTCCATCATGGCAGTACAGCTCTTTAGAAACAGCAGAAAATCTCAAGCTTGCAGAATCTCATAAAACATCTTTCAATCTGTTCTGCAGCTGATAAAAGATCTATTGAATGCGTTACCAAATATGTTCACCAATACAAGAGAGACACACAGTGCACTGGGCCCTGCTCTTCAGGCTGCATTTAAACTGATGTCTCCAACGGGTGGTCGGATCTCTGTGTTTCAAACTCAGTTACCATCTCTGGGAGCAGGGCTTTTGCATTCCAGAGAGGATCCCAATCAAAGGTCAAGCACAAAGGTAAAAAACTTCCCTTACTACTCATTTCAAAAGACCAAGGACTGGCTATGTCTTTCTGACTTGCATAGTTATGCAGACCAACTGCTTGGTCTGCATTTATAGTAATCATAATTACAAAATTTAACTAAATTTTAATTATGTTTATGCATTTAAGAGCACTGCTTTATACGTATATGTATGTGTAGTATTGTTTTGAAGTGCATGAATTATCTTTGGCCTTTGGTCCATAATTTTTCTTGGCAAGCAAAGGAAGCTGCAGATATTTGTGACTTGGTTACTCAGATGCTGCTGAATATGTCTTTTGTTCTGTGAAGTCTAAAAAGTGTGATTGTTGTCATAACTCCTGTATGATTCATTTACTAAAGGTGGTCCAGCATCTTGGTCCAGCAACAGACTTTTATAAGAAGTTAGCACTGGACTGCTCTGGCCAGCAGACTGCTGTGGATTTATTTCTCTTAAGTTCACAATATTCTGATCTAGCTTCTCTTGGTAAGGAGTACCTGATTTCCTCATTCTGTACTGTTGTCTCTCTTCAGAAGCACAGGCTACCTTAGGAATTCTTAAGTCATGTAGCACAAATGTAATTGCAGTTCGTGTTTCAAAGGAATTGACCTTGAAGTTGACGGAAGTAAAGAACAGAAATATTATATTGGTGGTATTAGACAATTCATTCTAGAATTTCAAAGTTTTAAATGAGAAATATTCCCCTCCTCAAGAACAGGAAACAGAAACATGGCAAGGAATAAATGAAGTTTAATTATAAGGGTAGAACAGAGTTTTCATCTTTTGATAATTATGTAAGATTTGTCTCTGTACGTACACTTAATTTTTCATCTACACCATTAGATATTTCTGGAAGCACTTCAATCTTAGCTGCCAAATGTAGGATGCTTATTGAGCTTGGTGTATAATTAGGTCATTATGTGTTGGGGTGATTCATTTGTATCTTCACTGGCCTGGATCTGGGACAGTTCTCCTTGTCTTACTGATGTGGTGATGTTGAAAAGATGAACATAGTTGTGACTTGTGGAAGTCTGGACACAATTTTTATGTCCTGATTTCATGTTACAGTTTTACTTCTTAACTGTATCTTTCCTTCCTTCACAGCTTGCATGTCCAAGTATTCTGCTGGATGCATCTATTATTATCCATCTTTCCATCGTAGCCACAATCCTGCTCAGGCTGAAAAGCTGCAAAAAGACCTGAAAAGATACCTTACAAGAAAGATTGGATTTGAAGCAGTTATGCGCATAAGATGTACAAAAGGTGTGTTTTAAGTACTGGTACAAATTGAAGGGTTGGTGTAAATGTGTTAGCAATCTTTTTGAATGTGCTTATGCTTTGAATCTGAATGTCTTTAGCAACATTAAATTGAATGTTGTTTTTCTTTCTTTGAAGAGTAAAAGAGTGATCTTTATGTTCAGTTAGCTTTTGGTGTTTGATTTTTTTGTTTTGTTTTTTAGTTGATGGTACCATCTCACTGTAAGTTGATATGTATATCGTAAGAGCGTCATTCACTTTGGAGTGTTCAGAATTGAACATGAACTCTACAGGATCATGCTGAAATATATAATGATTCATGTAATTGGTTCTACAAGACAGAATTTTTACTGTTTTCTTTAACCTTGTCTGGAGGGTAGATTTTTAATTATTGGTGAGAGTTTTCCATGCTGTTTCAACCTCACTCTGAATTATTTAATCTGCTTCTAGGTCTTTCAATACACACTTTCCATGGGAATTTTTTTGTACGATCTACTGATTTACTGTCCCTTGCCAATGTCAATCCTGATGCTGGATTTGCAGTACAAATGTCCATAGAGGAAAGTCTGACTGACACATCTTTGGTTTGTTTTCAAACAGCTCTTTTGTATACTTCCAGTAAAGGTAAATAAATTCAAATTAATTGGTCAGTGAGCTTTTTATTTCTTTGTATGATGTAATATTTATGAAGTTAGCTCCACAGCCTTTTGTTATGCTCTATGCCCTAAAAGAATCTTGTCAGAGCTAGTAAGCCTCCTTTGCAGTTAATGGAATAATGGAAATCCTTATAAGCACTGTTTTAATGTGAAAATTTCTTCTGCATCTGACATAGTGCTGATTCAGCAAGACTCTTTGACTTAAAAGTGTGGCCATTGTTACAAGCAGTAACATGTTTGGCAGGCACTTTGTCCAAATATGCAGAACTGTGATGGATTGGAACAAGCTGCAATTACTACACTGCATGAGCATAAAGAATAGCAGCTAATTTCTACGGTAGAAGATGCCACAAAGTTTTGGGATGGATATCAGTGTACTTCATTTGTAGGATCAGTGGCACTTACTATGGATGTTGCTAGTTTGTGTTACCAATTTGTGCTGCTTTAGAGTAAAATTTGAACAGGTTTGAGACAGGAATGGGAGACAGTGTCGCAGCAATTTCTTGACTGGTGTATTTTCTAAAATGGGTGCATCTTAGATGGGAGGAGATGCTGTAATGACTGAATTTGTTTACTTCTACCAGGAGAGAATGCATAATGATTTCCATTTATTTCTCTTAGGTGAGCGTCGAATTCGAGTGCACACACTTTGCTTGCCAGTAGTGAGTTCCCTGTCTGACGTGTATGCAGGAGCAGATGTACAAGCAGTCGTGTGCCTCTTAGCAAACATGGGTGAGTACAGACCAGGAAGATTCACATGGCTTTTGCATGTTCTTAATTTTGCCAGCCGTTTAAATGAAGTAGTGAACAAAGCCTGGACACTGTTAAAAAATGGTTGGAGTGCAGCACACCAAAGCCTGTGAGTACAAAAGACGACAAAACCAAATACGTACTGAAACTGAACTGAAATACTCCTTGTTTTGAATACTTGTTGACTTTAGTCTTTTCAATGAAGCCTTTTTACTTTGTTCTCTGGTGATAGTAAAGGACAAAGAACCATAAAGCACATGAATCAAATCTCATTTTTGTATCATCATTATCACTGTTGTTCACTCAAACTTTAGCATTCTAGGATTACTTAAACAGCGATTCAGTTTAGTGAGTTGCTGGAGACTAAAAGGGAAGTTCTGACAACAGTGTATCAGAGATTTTCTATACTTCTGTTGTTGCAGGATTAAGGGTTCTTACTTACCCTTTAATTGTGGGTCATAAGTAGCCATTTCATAGACTGATCTCTCCTGTTAAGTGTGTATTACTGTGAAGCATTTTAGCATGTGCTATATTGTTTATTAATATTGAAATCAGAAGTAAATTGTAGTTCTGTGTCTTGTGGGATTGGAACTAGATGATCTTTATGGTCCCTTCCAACCCAAACCATTCTGTGATCTCTTAAATGCACATTCAGTCCAGCAGATGGCTTCCTCCAACCAAAGGATTTGCAGCCCTTGCTCAGCAGAGAAAGATGAAGCTGCATTTACACTAGCCACAATTATGCCACTGAAGTAATGGAAGAAATCTCTTCTGTGAGAGGGAAAAAAATCAAAATTAATTGCTGCAAATCTTATCTTGGAGGTTGGGTAACAGCATTTCAACAATAGCTAAGTTGTTTGTTTAAGGTTTAAATTTATATTTAGACTTCAATATGCATGATTGCTTTAAAATTTATTTTAATTCTCCAAGAGCACAAAGCAGGGAGCCAAAATCAGCTACACTATATTTTTAAGCATTGTAAAAGTGAATTTCTGTATGGACAGTCATCTAATTTACTCCTAAAAAATTTATGACTGCAAATGTGGTTTGGGGGATTTTTTCAGTCTTAAAACACAGCCTGTAAGTGGAACTAAAATTTTCAAAATTCAAGGGAATGAGTGAGGCCATGTCTAGTAACTTCTTCCCTCCTTGTAACTGCCCCCAGCTGTGGATCGCTCCGTTTCGTCCAGCCTTGCAGATGCAAGAGATGCCTTAGTCAATGCCGTGGTGGACTCCTTGGCAGCATACATGTCAACTGCCTCCAACCTGCAGCAGTCCATGCTGATAGCACCGAATTCCCTCAAGCTCTTCCCACTATATGTTTTGGCTCTTCTCAAACAGGTATGTACGTTCTAGTGGATTACTATTTGATGTTTAGTTCATTGTTCCATTTGAAGTATTCCTCAGTTCTAGGTCTGCACTTCTCTAAAGTTACAGAAATTGGATTACCATTCTTATGCTGACAGGACTTTATTGTAGAAGATAACTATAGTAGCTCATTTTAATGTTAATATATGAACCATTTATTAGTTTACTTGATTTTGAACTTATGTTTTGTCTTGTATTGCTTTGCAATGAAAATAAATATCTAATTTACAATTAGCATTTCTCAGATTTTGGGAGTTCGTTAGTGTAGCCCGTAAAGGTTGCTGGAAACTGCTTATTAGTACATCTTCATTTTTGTTTTATGAAGGGAAAAAACAGTCTTTTCCAAGACACATTTTTTGTTCTTCAAAGTTCCAAAAAGAAAAATGAGTTTCCATGGAGATACAGCGGAATTTATTATAGAAACTCGAGTGATGTAGTTGAAAGTTCACATAGAAGTAGTTTTAAAAAATATTTTTAAAATAATACTTTTTAATTTTTTTTTTAATGATACTTTTGTTTGGGTAACTCAACATCATACTTAAAAGGGAAAGCTTCTTGCAGGGTTTTGTTATGAATAAATCCCATTGCTTAAAGGTTTTCATGTCTGACATTCTTGTTTCTGTTATAATGAATAAACCTTTATATAAGTCTTGCAAGAGATCTCAGCATAATAACTTATTTTCCTTGGCTTAGTGATTACTTCCGTCTCTAATGTACTGATTAGGTTTTTTGATACTTGCATAACAAATGCAGTTAGTGGTGAGGAAAAGGCATACCATTTATTATCAAGATTTGTCTAAAAGACAGAAATAAGAGTGGCTGAGAGAAGTTGTTTAGGTTTAACAATAACAAAACCTGGGATATTAACAATAATAAAACCTGGGATAATGAGAAAACAAAACTAAAATGCTTGTGGCAGCCAAGAAGGAGTGATGTCCTTAGCTTTGTTGTAGAAGTGAATATGAACTTTGATTGTAGGAATGTTCTCCATTGAGCTAGAATATGATGTTTCCTTCATTGTGTTGCTTCTCACAGCAATTGCATACCAGTTGCTTCTACAGAAGATCTGAAAACTTCAGTAGAAGAGAGTTAAAAAATAAATTTTATCCAATGATATTCTAGATTCTCCTATAAAACATGAAAGTGTGTTTCCTTCCAAAACTTGTCCTTAACATTGAATTCTTACTGCTGTAAATTCTTGAGTTAATCTTGTGCCCTTGTATGTATGTACAATCTTGTATGTACTTTGCCTGAGCTCTGCTTGTCTTGTATCTTTCCTGTGATAGCTTGCATTTTTGAGTTTCACAGGCCAGTGTCACTTGTCAGGAGTAAAAATGAGAAATACGGCCCAGTTGCATGCAAATTTTAGACAAACTGAGGGAGAAATTTATTCTCCTTCATCAGTAAGGAGAGACTGGATTGTGTTTTAAACATTTTGCTCAAGCTCTTTGATTAAGATTCTACCCGTAATATACATTTCCTTACAAAAGCTTTCCCACCTTTACTTGACACTTTGAAAAGTCTGTAATGCACTCTTAAAAGTGACATAAAATACAGGATTTGTTTGAGTAGTAATGTTCTCTTGCAGAAAGCCTTCAGAACAGGCACAAGTACACGCTTGGATGATCGTGTCTATGCAATGTGCCAGATGAAGAGCCAGCCTCTTGTTCATTTGATGAAGATGATACATCCCAACTTGTACAGAATAGACAAGTTGACTGATGAGGTAGTGTATGAAGCCTGGTTATAACATTTTCTAGTTTTAGTGGTCCATTAAATTTGGTGTTGTGCTGCAGTAACTTTATGTTGTTACTGTAACACAAACTGAGCATTCCCCTAAGAAAAACATAATTTTCAAATTTTGAGTTGCAAGTACAGTAGTGTGGTTTGAGCAGAACTGTGGTTTTACTTCATCTTGTTTCAATGACCACAGTAACTCCATAATTTCTTATTGGAAACATCTTCAGAGTGTTTTTACTATGTAGAACTTCTGTGGTAAATGGTGTAGTAGATCTGATGGATGATTCAAGGTTTTATATACAGAAATCAGATACAGTTGCCCACAATAACAACCTTTCAGTGGTTTCTCAGACTGAAGTGGATAAAACTGGATTGTGGTTCTAGATGGTTGTGTTCAGACTGACAGTACAAAACCGTGTTTTATTATTTCCTCTTCTACAGACATAGCCTAGGAAATGGATGCATTTTTTAATATTAAGAAGCAAGATGGGATTTTCATTAACTTAGTTATAATGGCAAAAATCAGGGGATTTATAAGTAAGATTTTATGAGGTTTTTTAATCACTGGTTTTGGAAAAGTGTATGTAGGAGTTTATTTCTAAGTAGTGCAAGATTATGTGGTAATCTGACTATTTTCTCTGGTAGTGGTATTGCATTGTTCAGCACAACTTTTGAGCTATTCATAGTCTTAAAGTTTCTTTTAAGATATTTCATAAACTCAAATAGATGAGTCTAAACTCAGTGTTCTTCAGTGGACTTACTTGTTTTATACTCCACTCCTACCAGTCTTTGAGGCCAACTGGCCTTGTGGAGTTCTTTTTGTGGCACATAAATTGGAATGCTGTGTTCAGCGTGCTTGTGCTGTAATGAATTAGCAGTCTTTAGGAGATCCAGTTTTATCAGCAAAGGCTTTCAGATCAGTTATTTTGAGTACAATAATACAAAAATAGGGCTTATTTTACCTTGTGAGATTAATGGACAAACCGGATTTTAAATCATAACAGAATGCTAATCTGCCTTTTTTTTAGGGCTACTTCAGTTTACAGTAGGTGTGACAAAGGCTATTCTTCAATGTCTTGTTTATTTAAAAAATTACGTGACCTGTTACAGAATTCCTTTTAAGTATTTTTTGCTGGTTTTCTTTTCTCTTAACACTTGATTCTTGAGAGTATTGAGTAAAGCCTGGAAATTCCTCAAGTGGAATTCACTAGCTTGATTTTCATAACTATGTCTAAATCCTGAAAAGCTACTAATCTATGGCATTATGGTTTGAAATTTTTTAAATAGTAATTTTTTTAAAATAATCTTTTATTACATGAGCATGTGCTTAGTTGATAGACTATTTTTTCTCTATAATATTTGCACAGTGCTTCAGAGATTCTTGAGGTATCTGTCCTGCTTTTGTATTGGAGGAGCAAGCAGCTTTAATCTGAAAGTACTAAGGGGTTGCATTCATTTTTGTATTATTATTATTATTGTTTTTGTTTGTTTTATTGTTGGGGAGGAAGGTAGGGTATTTTTTAATAATGTTAGTGCAAACAGCCAGATCTTTAATCAGATCTTGTCACAAGGCTCTGTGGACAAACCCAAGGATCACTTCAGGCGGGATGTTAACTCAGAGGACTTCCTGCTGATTGAATGCAATAATATACTGAACCCTTACTTATAGGGAGTAGAATTTGATGTTTTTCTGCTCTTGCAACATTTCTGGTGAAGTTGAATGCAATGGAAAAGAGGTTGTTTGTAGGAAACCTAAGTGTCAACTGTAGTAATTATTTTGAATTTTTGACATCTGTAGCATCAAAAATGTTACATAAGCAGCTTAAATTAACTTTCTTATTATGTTTTAGGCATTAAAGTGGCCTTTAGAATAAGTAACATTCTAGAACTGTTTGATGTAAATTATCATTTTAGGCTTAACATAGTATTTTGTTATATGAAAATCCTCAGAATTTTACTGGAGATTATGAGTATTTTTCCTGTTTTGTTTTACCATTAAAGGTAAAATGCTGATGTTATTGAGTGTTGGGTTTTTGTTACAGAGTACAATACATGTAAATGACAGAGTTGTTCCCCAACCACCTCTTCAGAAGCTGTCTGCAGAGAAGTTGACAAGAGAAGGGGCTTTTCTTATGGATTGTGGTTCAGTAAGTTAATTTTTTTTTTTTTTATTTCCTAAGGGGAAGACAAAACCCAAACCCAGTGCCTGCTATGTTATTAAAATCAGTCAGCTCTCAGCAATAACAGTGTTGTGAATCAGCATTCCAGGTGACCAGATAGTAATCTGTGTTCCAGTGAAAAGCTTTCATATTTTGATCTGAGAATTCTTCGAGGTTATAGAGGTTGATTTTTTTCATTTGACCAAGACTGGTCAAAATATACCAAAATATACCAAAATATACCAAGAGTTCACATCAAGGTGTTTTTTATGGAATTAATGTGTTTTTATTTTCCAGAATTTCTTTTAATGGCTGTTAAATTGTGTATACTAGAGAATTTAACAAAACACTGGATGCGGAAACATTCTCAGTTACACACAAAGAGTGGGTTATGATTTGTGGCATGTGTTATATAAGAGTTGCAAGTGAGAGGGAATTAAGAGAGTGAACAAAATCTGTAGCTACAGGTCAAGGTATTTGTAGAAGTTGCACTAAAACACACTCAATTGGATAAAGCATTATGCTTCTCCAGTGGCAGTCTAGAAGGTGCTTTTGACCTTGAATCACTTCAGGGTTGAGTGTGAATGTAAAACTAGCTTTTGTCTCCAGATCTCTGAAATAATTACTAGAATAGGCTTTGATAATTGGTGCTTTACTACAGCTTGTTTAGACTGGGAAACCAGTGTGCAGTAACCAAGAGTTATGAGTTAACAGTAACCAAGGTATGATTTCAAATAATTTGAGGGGTTTCATTTAAGGAGGTAACATGGGAAGTAACTGCATTAACTGTTCCTTTATAAATGTGTCCTCTAATCTCATTCTTTCAGTATTTGAAGTCTACCATTTTATACATACATACATATATATATATATATATATATATATGATTATTTACACACTACTTATGAATATAGACATGTATGTATGAATTGCAAGTAGAACACTCAAGTGATTCATATGCATGGAAGTTATTATTCTGGTGTTATTCCTGTTGCATCACCACTTGCCTGTTTCTCCAAAATGTAGGCAGAGTGTTTTCTAAAACTGATTCTGACATCTTACAGACTTTTTATCTTTGGATTGGAAAAAACTGTGATAACAACTTCATAAAAGATGTCCTTGGATACCCGAACTATGCATCAGTGCCACAGAAAATGGTAGGCATTTTAAGGAGCTAAGGTGTATACTGCTTACACTTGGAATGTGCAGTTAATCTATTTATTTTTACATTTTCAGTTTTTTAATTATTTAACTATGAGTTAGTTTGGGGTTTTTTTTGCTACCTAGGTACCTTCTAACCTCTTGTCAGCTTCATAGAAGCCAGATAGGAGTCGTCAGATATTTTCAAGGCAAGAATGTAAACATGTAAATTTCATCATTCATGAAATGCCAAACAGTTGCTCTGTAACATAACTGCTTTTATTATTTTATTGGAAGTAATTCTTGCAGTCACAAGAATAGGAAGTAATTTCACAGGATGAATACCAAAATTATCGATTCAGATGTGTTAATGATTAGGATTAGAGTTACTTCTTTGATAACATAGTTTTCAGAAGCCTTGTGTTCTCTGAACCTGGTGTAAGATACCAAATCTGTGGTATGACATAATAGGCCTGTAGGTAACAGGAAGAGTTAGGCTTTGCTCAGCTTCCAAGCCTTGACACAATGTTAAAAAGAGAAACCTTCAGCCATTCGAACATCAGAAACCCTTGGGTGTGTGTTTCGGTGGAGGTGTTTTTATGTTATAACCTGTACCTATAGTCTAGTGCATGAAACAGAGCAGGAATTAAAGAGAAGTCTCCTCTTCAGTGAGCAGTAATTCCGTAATATCAACAATTGGCAAGTAAGGATGTACCCTTCTAAGGCACTCTAGAAAATTCAGAATCAAATGGTTATATCCAAATAGTACCAAATAATGTTAGCATAAAAACACATAGGTAGATATTTTCTGCTTACAGTTGCATAGTATCAAGGAGGAAAGTAACAAGAACAGGTTAAAGGTGGTAAGTTATAAGACTACTCTAAAACTGGACTGCTTGTTCAGAGTTTTGTATTTTGCATGTATTATCAATTAGCAATTTAGTACTGTCCCTATGACCGGCTGGTGGTATTAGTTAATAGAGTTTCCAGGAAGAACTTAGATAAAGGAAGGATGATAATTTTTTTCTAATGGCTATATAGCATCTTTTATAATGAAAATGAAACACAAGCTTACATAAAGTTATCTTTGCTTTTAAATTGTGCCCTTGTTCTATGAAGGTACCAGGGGAACTACTTTAACTGAAATTAATTTCTTTATGTCATCTTAATTGTCTTAAAGCACCATATTGATTGAAGAGGTGATATATTTAGCTCAGTGAATTGCTCAGCTCTTTTTAATTCTATTTTTTCAGCTTATTCCCTAACCAAATAGTCCAATAGCATCTTTCTGTTGATGCTTACATAAAATTCAGATTTTATTTCTTGTTTCTTCAGTGATGCAAAATGCAACATGTAGAAAGTTGATTGACAGAAGAAGATACTGGCAAGAAGACTGCAAAGGCAGCATTTTTAAAAGATGACCTTGCTGTCTAAAATCTTTTGCACTTAAAGCACAGTTTAAGTTAAAGATGTACTCATTCCTAGATAGCAGTGCACCACAGAATATTATGAAGTATTGTCCTTCAAGCTGAAGGAAAACATCTGTATATGTAAATCCATGGTTGGTAATTTCTTAACAGAAATTGTGGCTTGAGTTATGTTACGACTTTCAGGATCTGGTTTTTTAAATAGTTTCAATGATAAAAGATGATGGTTTCTTTCAATTATCTTCAACCAGACTCAGCTTCCTGAGGTGGATGCACCATCTTCAGAAAGGACACGATCTTTTATATCTTGGCTTAGAGACAGTAGACCTTTAAGTCCAGTTCTTCAAGTAATAAAGTAAGTTTTGCTGTTATGTACTAAGTTGTTACTAGCAATTGTATTTACGATTGCTAATTAAGACTGATGAAAAGTGAGTGTATCTGTCTTGGAAGAAACTGAGTAACATCACCTTCCTAGCTGATACAGTGCTGTTTATAAAACTGTCTAGTGAAAAAAGTTGTCTTTGAATCTGCTGCAAATTCAGTAGCTCCGAATTTTATTGGTAGGAATTAGTTGCATATTTTTGTATTAGGAATATACTAAACCACAGTGGATGTCTTTATGATCAGTGGGGTTAACTAGGTATCATTTCTGGTATAGCTTTTATGATTTTATTGTATGTGTATGAAAAAGATTCAAATAAAGTTAGCAATCTGTAGATTGCTACAGATTGCTGTAAATTGCTAAAAAAGTAGATGGTTTAATAATTGTATGTATTTATTAGTGAGATTTACAGGACAGAGGCTGATCTATATAGATGAGCCAAGTTCTGAAGCCTTTTCAAGCTATGACTTGTTTAAGGAGGTTTAAATTCTATAAAATTGTTATACTTGAGATTACATTTCACCTGTAGAGTATTCATTTTACTGAGCTGGACAGGAGATCACTTTTTATGAGAGTATGATGACCTGCTCAGAAAAGTGATACTGAGATGTAAGACTGAAGGTCTTGAGCTGCTGCTTAAGTTGCAAGAATTTCTGAGAGACCAGAATAAGTAGGAGAGCTCTGCTGCATGCTGCACAACACCGAAACAGAGGACTGTGTCCCAGCAAATTTTTATGGGGGCAATAATTTTGGATTCTATGTCTCTGACGTATTTACCTTTTCTATTCTTTTGCTAAGAAACTCTGGGGAGGGGATTGAGATTAAGATTACATCTAAGTAGAGATGTAATTTTTGCGTTTTTTTCTTTGCCAGCAGCATATTTGTTAGCTTCAAAAACAAAAGAATTTCTGTATTTCCTTTTTTGTGTTTCTGCAAGATAATTTAAGTGCTGTATTTCACCTGCTTTTCTATTGTTTTATATACTTAAAAAGATGCTGTTTTTCAATAGTGTATTACAAACTTCAATTTTTTTTCTAGACTTTGAATTATTTGCAATTGTAATATCTTTGGACTGAATTTATATTTCAAATGACAGTAAGCAGTTTATTAGAACTTATTCCTCTGATTAAATTTGCAGTGGATTTTTTTTGCTCAAAGTTTGATTTTGTTTGATACCTTCCTTCTTTTTTCAGAGATGAGAACCCTGCCAAAACAGATTTTTTTCAGCATTTAATTGAGGATCGGACAGAAGCAGCTTTCTCTTATTATGAATTCCTACTTAATATTCAACAGCAGATTTGTAAGTGACCAAGGAATAGGTAGAGGAAAAAATCTGACTTCAGACAGAAGCATGGGCCAAGAGAAGCATATGGGAAGTTACAAAAGTGGATGCTTGTTTTTCACAATATACAGAGACCAACACTGTTTTGGAAGCTTTACAGCTAAAGAAGTATACATTTCCAAAAGAATTTTGCAGATTTCCTTCAGTCTAAAAGTGCTACGAGTGATGAAGCTGTTTCACTAGTAAACTTAAAAATTGGTTTGTACACGTTTCCAGTTGTGCAGCTGTATGGTGCTCTGTTTATTGCAAGCTGATGAATTTATGTAGCTATGTGGGATGATATTTCTTAACAAAATGTAAAATTAGGTAAAGCCTTTTTTCTTACATTTGTTATAGTAGCCCTTCCAGATCCAAATCCTTAACAAAGATGTCAAAGGGCAGTGGTGTATGTTGGTTGTTTATATGAATTTCTTTTTAAAAGGAATGGTTCATACTTGCTAAAGACTTCAGCAAATTCCCTGTGAAAGTTGTAGAGTTTCAGTAAAGTAAAGCAATTGTAGAAATAAAATATATAATGTACATAGGTATTACATTTGTAAAGAAAATGTAAAAAATGTACCTAAAAAAAAGACCTAGCTCATTGTGCAGATTTGTTGAGTGCTTGATGATGATGAATTGTTTTGTCCCAGGCTAGACAACGAAGTTGACTATTAAAACATGATAAAAAAGTATCCATGTAGAAAGAATAGAGCTGCTGCTTCTGTTAATTTTAGGTGAATTTATTTATGATTGGCTTACTAATTAAAATATTTTGCTTTATTATGTGGTTTTATATTTATGCAATTACAATTATTTTCCAGCTAAACTCTTACTGAATTGAATATTGAAGAAAACATGTTTACCACCTTATTTCACAGACCTGTGGAAGGGAGGAGAAAATACCACATAGTCTGAAATGAGTTTTGATACAGAGTTCCTAAATCCCTTCTTACGCATTATCCTAAAGAAGGCATATCTGTTAACCTTGTTTTGCATTTTGTAACTACTGTAGTCTTGGTCCAGGTTTCTGTAACTTGTGTTATCTGTCATTTAGAGTAAGCGTGGGTAACCACTCACACTTAAGATTTGAATTCTGCTGTGATGTAAAGAAAAACAAGAAGGGATGTAAAATTTAATTGCATTGGTGAAAGTAAAGGCTTTGAAATGGCAGAATTCAAAATGTAATCACACTGGCATATTTCAGAAACTT
Organism: Cisticola juncidis; assembly: GCA_013400215.1. NCBI lineage: Eukaryota > Metazoa > Chordata > Aves > Passeriformes > Cisticolidae > Cisticola > Cisticola juncidis. The sequence goes on from VXBR01002375.1 coordinate 1,108,446, forward strand.
TGATCTTACTAATGGTAAGTCAAAGGTTTGGGCTTTTTGATAGATTTATGACCGATTTTTTCAGTTTGGTTAAGTAGGGATGGTTTTCTTTGGCCTTTTTTCTTAGAGACACATTAGAATTAATTCATAAAGCACAAATCAATCACACTTAGTTTCCTGAACTTTGTTTATCTATTTGGTTTAATGAAATGTGACTACAGTGGAATAATTAGGTACAAAAAAGTAACTTATGATTAGTATGATTACATTTTAATGCAGCCTTGAAGATGCTAACATTGTATTTTAACTGCTATAGCCCCTGAATGAAATAGTCAAGGATAAAATGTATTAGCTATGGTTTGCAAATGCTTTAAAAGCTGCAACAGTTAAATCGCGCAAGTAGTGTTACTCTGCATGTTAGCACAAACACATTGTTTGAAGAAGAGACCTTATATTTATGTGTTGTCCTTAATTAAATGTGTTTAAGTTACCCAAAGAGTTACATAACAGAAACTTTCCATTTAGTAAATTAATTTATCATGTAATAAACATCCGAGGCAATGCTGAATGTTGTCCCGAAATTAGACCTTCAGGATTTCAGTGCTTGTTTGTAATGTGCATTGAGTGAAAGCTAAGTGCTGCTGAAGAGTGAGGCATCTTGAAAAATCATTTGTATTTGCAAAGATGGGAAGAGCATGTTAACATTTCAAATGCTCCATGAAGATGCTTCTGATTTTAGAGTTTGGTATTGATATCTGGGAATATATTATGCCATGATTAATTGCAACATCTTCTCTAAAATAATTTCTTAAAGCTTTATTCTTCTAGTATAGTTTTTGTATATAAAAATTATGAACAGTACATCTTTGGAGTTATTTGTTCAGTAAAATTATTACACAGCACAGAGAATATAGTTATTTTTTTTATTAATTACAGAGCACATCTCCATTCTGATTGACCTTTGGTTTAAATTATAAAAAGACAGTCTCATGGAAATATCTTGATTTTGAAACATCTCAGGATTCAGGGTACTGATTTTAGTCTTTTGATCAGTAGAGTATCTGTAGGCAGGGCAAGAGTATCTCTCTAAGAAAGACCTGGGTGTCCTGGTGGACAACAAGCTGTCCATGAGCCAGCAGTGTGTCCTTGTGGCCAAGAAGGCCATTGGTATCCTGGGGTGCATTATAAGAGCACTGCCACAGGCTGAGGGAGGTGATCCTGCTCCTCTGCTGAGCCCGGGTGAGGCACACCTGGGGTGCTGTGTCCAGCTCTGGGCTCCTCAGCACAAGAGGGACAGGGAGCTCCTGGAGTGCGTCCAGCAGAGGCCACAAGGGCCATGAGGGGACTGGAGCATCTCTTACGAGGAAAGGCTGAGGGAGATGGGTCTGTTCAGCCTCGAGAGGAGACAACAGAGAGGGGACCTCAGTGTTGATAAGCATCTGGAGGGAGGGTGTCAAGGAGAGGGAGCCAGGCTCTGCTCAGTGATGCCAAGCAATAGGACACAAAGCAACAGGCAGAAATTGATCCACAGGAAGTTCCACCTGAACATGAGGAAGAACTTTTTTGCTGTGCGGGTGACTGAGCACTGGAACAGATTCCCCAGAGAGCCTGTGGAGTCTCCCTCACTGGGAAGTTGGACCAGATAAGCCATGGTTCCTTCCAACTCCGAGCATTTTATGATTCTGTGATCTAAAAGACAGTTTATCTTACAATGGCTTGCATCACACTACTGTAGCAGAAGATACAGATTGAAGATTATTCCCACCAAGGGAAGTAGTATGAATCTCAGCAAGCTTAGTGCCTACTTAAGTAAGGCTTGGGAGAAAAGATAGAAGATGTACTTTTGTATCTGCTTAAATAAAGTGCTGAACTGTCCAGAGTAGCTCTTAAGCCGTTCTAGGGATTGAACTTTTTTGTAATTGTCTTCCATACTGCATAATATAAATCAGTTCTGTTTCATTAGAAATTTAAGATTTCCCAGAGAAGACGTTTCCAAGCCCCAGCTAAATAAGTCTGGATAATCAGTTCAAATGTTCAGTATTTTAAATACTGACAGTGAGGATCCCTTTCATGTCTTTGTTCTACCTGCAACATCTTGTACCTCTTTTACCAGGGAAGAAGTATGGAAGTTCTTGTGGGAAAAATTAGACCCAAGGAAGCTCTTGCAATGGTACAGCTACAGCTCCCTGAGAAGTGTTACTGAACTCAATTCTTTATTTTGTTCTTAAGCTTATTAGAAATAAACCTATTTATTAATCTTGGTGTAGAGTTTCTCATGGCAGTGAAAGAAAGATGAGTAGGTAATTTTGTTTGTCTTGGCTTTCTGTAAATTTTATCCAACATTGAAAAGATCATTTTGTCATGACTGTTGTTTCTAAAAAGCCAAAATCAGTTGTTAGTAATCCTGAGAGTCAAGAGCTCTTCAGAAATTTTAAATGCTGAGTCAAGATTTTTCACACCAAGTAGATTTTAAGAAAGCAAAAGGAGCTGCCTAATTAGGAGTACCAGTCATGTACAGGATTTTAGTCCGTGCACACTTGTGGCAGAACTGGAAGTATTTCACAACCTATTAATGGTTGGGGTTTTTTTTTGGTTGTTTGTTTTTTTGTCTTTTTCTTTTTTTTTTTTTTTTTTGAAAAGGAGAAAGCATTAAAATTTCATTTTCTTGTATCTGATTATCTTTATGATTTTCTGGTTTATATTTATTTAAAACTATGTTTGAGTTTTATTTGATTTTTTTTTTCAGATGTTATGAGAACCCTCCCCTAGAGACATCATCAAATACATATCTGCAATCACCCCCTTAATCATGCTACCATTAAAAGAAAAGTTTCAATTTTACAAAGGTCGGGAGTGTTGGAAAGAAGTACTGTTTGGTTAGCAGGCAGTATAATACTTCTTTTATTTATGTGAGTATAAAGTCTCCACTTGCAAGACACTGAGGCCTTGGGGGATTATTGAGCAAAGTGTTTATTGGCATAAGAATCCTCAAGTATGAGAAAGAGTTGGTGATAATTAGCCATCTTGGTAATCTGCTAACCATAGGAAATGTTATTTTCATATTGTTTGAAAATGTGTTTTAAAAATTAAAAAGTCATTTAATGTTAGATCATAATTTGGGTGGGGAAAATATACTTAGGAAAATACTTCCTTCTGTTAATAACTTCTGTAGATAGAATGCTTTCAAAAAGTTCTGCAGGCTTGAAGTCTCAGCTTCTATGAATAAAAAGTACTGCTAAAAATTACCTGGTGACCTAATGCTGAAGGGAAAAAAAGGAATAAAATATGTAGCAGTCATCTCTAGCTAAGGAATTCTTTCTACTCCTTTCTTTTTGGCAACAGAATATGATGCCTTCATTATCTGAAGGAGAGCTTAGGAGAGGCCAGAAGTAAAGCTGGAATCACTGGTATATGTGCAGATGTCCTCATTCGGCTTACTGAGCACGTGTAGAGCTCTTGAAAGTTTGGTACTTTCCTATCCATCATGTTTAGGCATTTCTTACAATCTGGCTGTATTTCACAGTGCCTTTTATGTTCATTCAAAATAAAAAGCCATTTGAGTTTGCAGGTTTTCCCTTTTCCCTCATCCAAGCTGTTATTTGGAATTACCAAAACCTTGTTCGTAAAAGCGTCACTTATTCTTGGAGAGCAACCATGAAATCTTTCAGCCTTCAAACCATGTTTTGAAATTTTTAAGTTCCTGGAAGAAGAGTGGAAACTGCCTGTGCAATGCGGACTCTGGTATCTCCAGGAGTGCGGCTGGATCAGTTCTGCAGGAGGAACACAGCCTTGGGAAAAGGTGCATGAGGGGTCTGCCAGCTGCTCCAGCACTGTCAGGCTGCAGTTGGATCATCAAGCAGTGCTGCCCATCCACCTTCTCCAGCATCCTGATCCTGTCTCCTGTAACAGTGACTGGTATCCGATGGTCGCGGTGAAACGTGAGAAATCCCTCATGTGTAAATGGTCCTACCCTGAGATGCAGCTCTACCTTACGTATTTAGAGATCAGCTGGATATATAAAACCCTGTCAGCATTTTTGCTTATTGGCATAATTGAGTGTTGTTGACCTTAGACTGAGCAATTTCTTCTAATGGATGGTTTCGCAGTATAATTACTTGTGGAGAGAAGTGTATTTTTTTCCTCCTTTCTAAACAAATCCAAATGTTCTGTAGCTTCCTGAACTGGGGATAACAGGATTTGTTGCCTTTGGGAGTCACTGCCTTCTAACAGTGCAACTGCTCTTGTGCGGTTTCTGGGGATCACATTCATTTTGATAGATCACAGTGACTGAATTGTGAGTGAATGTCTATGTGACCTAAGGTCTAAGCTGCTGCAGGTTTCCATTCCAGAGCTCAGAAGATGAGCACAAGTAGGGTCTTATTTAGTCCCCTTGAGCCATCAAGTGTACAGTTGTGGAGGGTTTTGATTACGGTAGCATTTTCACCTCTACAAGATCCCATTTTCTAAGATTCTTTTCTCATCATAAGGAAAAGTTTTGTTTTGTGCAGCATCGCTTTGGAGGAATATCATCAAGGGTGGAGAAAGCAAAATTATACAACAAAGCTTCCTGATACGTTTCCCTGATGGAGTGTGAGGGTCTAATATGCTTCGATAGTTTGTACTGAACATGAAAACGTGTTTATGGGCATGGAGGGGATACCCAACAAATGACTAAACAGGAAAATGTGAAGCCTTGTTAATTATTCTGCTGCTGTAAACAAAACTCTCACATAAACTGACTTAACTTACAAGCGTGTCTTCCTTTGCTTTGCTGTTCATATCTGTGGTACCTGAATGTGTTTATTTCACTGAAACCCAGGAGCAGCGATAGTCCCGTTCGTCAAAAAAAGTAATGCTCAGTGACAGAGCCTGGTGTTCTGGTAGAGGCATTAATGGATTTTTTTTTT
>VXBR01002375.1:1113745-1171172 GCA_013400215.1 Cisticola juncidis
GCGGGCCGGGGGCTGTGCCCCGGGTGACTCACGGGCGGCTCTGTCAACATCCAGCAGTACAACGCGAGTGCAGAAAAAGTTTCGCTCGCGGTCCTTCTTGGTGCTGCTGCGGCCCTGTACGTGAAGTGCTGAAGTCCACCTTTCTCTGAGCTTCTTCACGCTTTCAGAAGTCACAGATATTCTGTGATTAGGAACAATGAAGGCAAATGTGAACGCACAACGAATTTAAAGATTTCTTGGCGCTTAGGACAGTGTGATTTTAAGAGTCCTGAGCGACTCCTAATTTCTGGGAGAGAAGGCGGTTTAATCCTTTTTTAATGTTCTTAGCAATAGAGATATGCCACGTGTATGCTTGGAAATACTGCTGTGATGGAACATGACAAAACCCCATCCCTGCGTCCGGGGCCCTCCCATAGCAAGGAAGTTGCTGGGGTGAGTGGTGACATCCCAGAAGGAAGTCCAGGGCGATCTGGTGCTTGTTACTGAGCAGCTTCCACAACCCATGTCTCCAAACCTGTAGCAGTGGGTGGAATTTAGTTGTATGAAATTAACTTTCTCCTTTTTCCCGAATATTTTTTTTCTCAAACTGTTCAAAAAGCCTATTACAAAATTCCATTGCTTTAATTTGCCTTACATCCCTTAATACAAATAGCCCTTCTTTGCTTTCTATGCCTGTATATGAAGACATCCAGGAGAGAAATTTAAGATAAATATTGACTTAGCCTCCTTAAACTTCTGAGGTTTTAGTCGGGCACGCTGAAAATACCTTGCACCTCGCTGAGAGGTTTACACTGCCGTTCAGCACACACTGACACTACCTATTCAGTTTGCCACCTCTAACTTCTCCAGGGTACTGCTTTGCAGACAAGCTTCGTGCTTTTCTAAGGCTCTAAATCGAGACTGAAAGCTGACAAAGCTTTAAGAAGAGACACCAAAAATGAGAGGAGAAGGAGGAGGTGGAGGAGGAAAAGCTCTTACTTTGGCAGCACTGTCATAATAAGAAAGAGCAAAAAGATGATCGTGTCTGTTACTTTGTGGGATGGAACGACAGTCACATGCATTGGGAATTAAATTCTTGCACCAAATAGGTGAAGCAGAGAGATGTTGTAATGTTGAGGAAAAATATAATTGGGAAAAGTGCTTAATAGAAGATTTGGTTTATTTAGTAAGTTTATTTATTTAGTAAATTTATTTATTTTTGGAATAAATTAATATACAATACTTTTTATGGTCTCTGCAGCTTGTTTTATGCTGTGTTTGGTGATGGAGATCAGTCTGCCCATGTGCCTTTTGGGGTCTTGACTGGAGTTTCCACTTGTAAGGTTGGAGTGGTACTTCAGTGGCCACACAAGGTTGTAGAATGTGCGCTTGGTCATCACATACTGCAAGTTACTCAGATGTTGATGGGCAGGTGTGGGAATGCACAGTGTGTATGTGTGCTGTGTTTTTGACTAATAAATACACAGCTGTGGGGATAAATGAGCCATAATTGTTAATTTGCTGTAATTTTTTTCAGGATTACGGGATTACAGAAGGGATTGCTGTCCAAAGGAGCTGTATCCTTAATCATTAGCTTCTCAGCTCCACTTTTAAATGAGAGCTCCAGCTCTTCTTATAGCTATCATTAGCTGCTTTGCCTTTCCGAGTGATGCTTATACAAATTCTACAATTATACAATTCTACAATTCTTATACAAATTTTGTAAAATTGAGATTTGTGTTAGATGGGTCTTTCTGTATCTAAAGGGGTTAGTTCTTAGGCAGACTCTAGCTGCCTGGGATGTCCTCGGAATGCTGCTTTGACAAGAATGTGTTAGAAATCCAGACAGCAGGCTATGTGTAAAAGAGAAAAGGGCTTAGCAGCATAGGCAGTTTTTCAAACTAATTGAAGCATATTGTATTGTATTCTTTAGACAGGCATTCTTACTACATATCATTTCATTCCACAAAGGCTGCAGTTCATTTTGCTAGAGTCTCAGATTTGTAATTCTGAAGTTATTTTGCACGTGGTAAAACCTAAAGGTTGCCAGCTCTTTTACTTCCTTTTGACTTGCATGTTTTAACTCCTGCAGCTCATCCTGAAGGAAATGCCCTGCTTGCACTGCTCTCTGTGAGGAACATCTACCCTCACCATATCTCAGTAGAGAATGCATTTGTTAACACAGAATCAAAGCTTTAAATTTCTGGAGGTTTGGTGGGGTTTATTTTAATTCATCAACCTTCTAAGCCAGGAAGCACTGAAGGGACTGGATTTTTTTGTTTGTTTTTCCAGATGGTCCTAGTTAGTTTCTCTATAGTGCTGAATCCTACTGGTCTAAAATTGTGTTTCTTTTTACAGCCAATCATGTAAGTGAGATTTCTAGTTTATTCTCTACTATGGAGATCTCTACCAGCATGCCTACATTGCTTAGGATGGGTGGCAGCCATGCAAAATGAAGAAGTCTGGGTTACATGGTTTTTCTTAGCTTAAAACTGGGTTTCTTTGCAGTCACACGTCCCCGTGTCTCATTAGATTGTTTCTATCCTGTGTGAAGGTGCTGGAATAGTGATGATAGTGACAAGCTCTGCAAAAGGCAGGGCTTGCTTTGAACAAGTATTAGTGAGGGAAGTAACATGGGAAAACTTGAATTGTTTTCAAAATGTAAATTTATTTAGCATCATTAATTCAGAATGCATTCCATTTCTATGTGCAAAATTCTCTTAAAACTGTGCTTTTGGAATGTGTTGGTAAGGGGAAAGATTGTGTGTAAGCTGGCAAGAACAAATTGCAAAGGCTTCTGTGAAAAACATTATGGATTTATTTTATTCCTTGATTGGGATATTGCATATGCTTGTTGCTGAGGGAAATTTTCTTCCTAGCTGCAAACTGCAGCCAGTAGGAGACTCATTGGGTTTATCTGCAGAAAGCAGAGTAGTGAGGGTTTTATTTTGGGGCACTTTTTTGTCAGTTCCCAGTGTCATCTGTATCTGTCAAAAATAATTTTTCCAGTGCTTTCAGCTGATAAGTTTTTGACTACCCAGTTCCTCAGACTGGCTTGAATTTTTTTCTTGTCCTTCCTGTTAGTTTGTATAGCAATTCTTACTCTCAAATTACCGTAATTCTCCTAGCATTACACTTATCCAGTTTGTCCTTCAGTTTTATACAGTCTTATAAGCCAGGATCTAAATGTGTCCTAATAGCCACAGGATAATTCCATGGAGGTTTTCAATTTTGCCTCATTCTCTTTTGCGTATCATCCGCTGCTGGGATTCCTAAGTTATTCTGACAAACAGTAACCCCAGGACATCCCAGACAACTACAAAGAAGCAGATTATTACTGAGTGTCTTATGCAGCCAAGTATTTCACATAAATGTGGTTTAGGTCTGTGCTTTTTATTTTCAGCTCACTCAAGTACTTTGAAAATTGATGTCTAATTGAAGCCAAGAACTGGGTGTGTTTTATGGCCATTGGGCGTGTTTTCCCTTGTCTTCCCTCCACTTTGAAAGCTTTGCACAACAAAAGTTAGCTTGTTGATCTGAATCTTCTTTTGTAAGCAGAAACCGCCTGCTTATACTGCCCTATATCAACAAAAACATACAAACCACTGAACTGTTTGTTTGTGGAAGTACTATTCACTCTTTCAAATCCTGATTTCTAAATGCCTTAGCAAAAGCCTGTTTAGAAGATCTCTGGTGCTTCTGCTGCAAAAAATTTTCCTGTCTTGGCAAGTTCTTTTTTTTTTTTTTTTTTTTGACTTTGCTACTGTGTCTGTGCCAGAATAACAGAGTGGCATTGGGAATGGCTGTTAGTCATTTGCTGTTGTCTCCTCTCATCTGGCAGATGGGAGATGGCTCTGTTTTCCCTGATAAATGCACTTTTGGGGATAGATGTAACATATAGCACAGAAATTGTTCTCTCTTTGTACTTCTGCAGATACTCCCATGAACTATTTTTCTGTGTCTTCTGTATCCAGGACAGATGCTGTAGTAAATTGATGGGCTGTGAGACAGTCTTGTATATGCACATACAATTACCTGCAAGACACTCATTCCCTTAGAGGTTTGGGAAATTTCTAATAACCAGCCACACAGGGTTTGAAACACGCATCAACAATCAGAGTTCAAATCCTTGGCATTATTTTCCACTGGGGAAATTGACAGAAAAGCAGCTGATGGAGATGTGTAGATCAAATCAGTGTTTCTCGCATGGTGTGTTGCTTTTTACCTACTCTGAGTGTCAGCAGATGTGTGTCTTTGGTGGTTGTGTGAGTATGGCAGTTACTAAGAAAAGGAAATGAAAACCAGATCCTGTAAGGCTGGAAAGGGTGCAGTCACTCTCCTCAGTATCACAAGCCAAAGGAAGTTAGAGCTCTTGTGTGCTAAGTCAAAGCTGTGTGGTACTGCAGGAAATGTGAAGAAAACTGGAATGCTTTTCTAACATTATTGTCCATAGCAAAATCTGTGTAATTTTTAAACTGATTTTTAATTTTTAATTAAAATTAATTTTAATTTTTAAAGAGTTTTCTCATTTAGGAGATATAGGAGTAATAGACTGTGCTTGCCAAAGTTTGGGAAATACATTACTCCAAATATATGCAACAGGTTTATTGTAAAGGAAAACCAAAAAATTATACAACTTCCTGTTCATAATGACTTTTTAATATATAGAATTTAGAATGGGGATAGAAATAGTCATAAGGTGATACCTGTATTGGGTGCTCCATGATTAATAAAGTAGATGACAGAAAATGATGCTGTGATTTCATTTGCAGTGGATGGTGTGATCATTGAAGCAATGCTGTAAGTTTTTTGTTGCTCATGAGTTGAAGCTAAATCTGGCACTGTTCCTTTTAGCACTCTTAGCAAGTGTGCTAAAAGACTTCACTCACAGCCCTTAGACCTACAAAAAATACTAAACCTGTAGAGGATGTCTGAGAGAATTGCTTTCCAAGTGACTTAGATGCTCTGAAGATTTACCACAAATCACTGAAGTGCTGAGTACTTAAGGCTATTGACAAACCTTGTTTTAAGAATACATTTTTTTGTATACGATTTTTTTCTTTCTACATTTTGAGGCTTGAAAGCTTATAGGGCAAAAATGTAGACCTTATCCTAGAGTTTATAACATCTTAATTTCTAAAGTGATAGGAGAAGAGGGAAAGGGAAATGGAGATGTTAGTTTGTTTCGATTTTGGTTTTCATGGGGTTTTTTATTTGTACCGAGGGTTTCCCCTCCCAAAGTCCTTCTTACACAGTGATATTTTTGGCATCTGAGAGGAATCAAATAGCACACCTGTTCTCAACATCTAGTTAAAACAGCAAAATTTTCATTTCCCCCTTCCAACTGAGGCAGAATGATCAGAAGGAAAATGAATGGACTAGTTGTACTTGAGTTGGGCTTGCTTTCTTTAGGATCATCTTCAGCCTGAAGATATTCTTAGAAAACAGCATCAAAGGTAAATTTCTCATTGGGTGTCTCATGGTGGGAAAGTTCCTATATCCTTATGAGAAGGCAGTAAACTCTTCTGAGCCTAGAGGTGTTTCATGGTCACTTCTGTGCCTTTTTATAATATGATGTTAACTAAGTGTCTGTTAAGGGCATGTATCAGCAGCTCTTGCTCTGGGTTGGTTTCTTATCTCTTTCACTCTTTTCCAGAGAAATGAAAGGGAGAGGCAGGTTCTCTGTGTTTCTCTCTTGTTCTCTGTCGTGCTGTCAGATACTGAGTAATAACCTGGTCATTATGTTTGCAGAGGAAAGGGGTGGCTTTTTATAAGGTCACTTCTGCCATTCATATGACTACTCACTTTGTTGTTTCTGTATCCCAGAGAAGATCTGAAGAGCCCAGCAAAAATTAAAGTTAACTGTTTGTTCTGTGAACTTGCTTAGGGAGGCTGGGAAGAGGACAATTTTCAGGCTTGCAAGTTACTTGTTGTGACATTTTCCGTTCTCAGCTCATGCATGACTCCTGGGTCACTAGAAAAGCTGCCATCCAGGCAGTGGCAAAGCAAGGGTCTATACACTGAGGATCAAGTCCATTGCTAGGGAAATAAGTCCCTCATGTTAGAATGACTCTGTGGCACAGCAGCTGAAAAAGAGAGGTTAAAATGAACGTTGTTTGGCTGCCTGCCTCCTAAGGATGGTAGCTTTTGTCCATGAACTAATTCTCCTTTGTTCAAGCAGGCAGCACTGTCAACTGTCAGCAGTCAGGGCATGGATAAACAAAAGCCTTTCTGCTTGTGTGATGAGGACTGGCAAGCATAACCTTCTCTTACTGATCAGGAAGGACTCAGTACTCCTTCAAATGGAAATGGAAGAAATATGTTTGCCATATAAATGTGACATTTATGCCTTTAAAAATTGTATTTATCATTACAAGCACAGGCAGTGCATCTTCAAACAGACAGAAAATTTGAGTACACAGAGAAGATATAATTTACTTTTTTCCTTCATATTTTGAACAACTTTGAAAACAGTTTTGAAGATTTGTTTTCACATTTACTATGTGGTTGTTTTTGATCAAAATTGCTTTACATTCCTGTCTGATGGAGTGAAATAAGCTGTCTTCTTTTAAGAATTATTTTGTTTATCTGCAAAGGAGGCAGGAGCTTCAGCTTCCCAGCATGTCCCCATTGTTACCTAAAACTGAAGTAAAGAGACTACAAATTGATTTGGAGATCACAAACACATTCTTAAATGTATTGTATGTTTGCCAGAGTGGAAGAAAAATTACATTACTTTTCTTCATGGCAAATCAAACTCCATGTATCATGAGAATATCACTTTGGCTAGGGTGCTGTGGTGAGGAGCAGATCACAGAATGTTAAAGGTCGGAAGGTACCACAGGGGTCACCTGGTCCAACCTCCTGGCTCAAGAAGGGACATCCTTGAGCACAGGGCACAGAATTGGATCCAAATGATTCTTGAATATCTCCAGGGAGGGAGACTCCACAGCCTCACTGGGCAACCTGTTGCAGTCCTCTACTGCAAGATGAGTGTTATTTGTACGGTGTAGTCACTGGTTGTACTTGAAGTGCTTATACCATACTGTTCACGGAACACGGAACATTCCCATGGGTTTGTTAGAGCTTTCTTTTTTCTAGGGCTTGACCTGAGGCTCTCTGCACCTTCTCATGCAAACTGTTAGTTATTTATACTCTGTGCTTGCTGTTTGAACCAGCTGCTCTCTGCCTGTGATGGCACAGGCAGAGAGCATTTTCCATTGTGCTGTCTGTGGTAGGAAGTCTTTTGTAAAACACCTTTATGTGTTTGCTACAAATAGAAGCAAAAGGTGCCAGGCCCCTCAGGCACAGCAGCATTCACCCTTCTAGGGGCCCTTGTGGCCTCAGCTGCTCCCCAGCCAGCCCCTCTAGGCTGGAGTCCCTCAAGGGCGACATGGTCACTACAGGGTTCCTGATCCAGGAGCAAACTTAGCACAAGTGTGGGTTTGTAGCTGTGGCCCCTGTGAAGGATGCACCAGCGGGGATGGAGGGAGGGTGGGTGTAGCAGTGGGATAATCTCCAGGCTGAGCTAGGTAGATGCTGAGAGCTGAGGTGATGAGTCATCTGGGAGTGGGGCACGGTTTTGGCCAGCCTGAGGTATGTGGTTTTAACAGGTTAATTGCAGTAAAGATGGGCTAGACAGGCTAAATATGTTTTGAGAAGGTGGCAGAGCCGGAGCATAACCACAAAGTAGATCAGCTTTGTTTTCTACAGATACTGTCTCTACTCTTCCCTAGATAAGGAAATAAGCTTTAAGAATTATTTGCAGTACAAAAATATAAGCCAAATAGAAGGTATGTATCTGTAACAAAAGGAATACTGGGTGAGAAGTTGAAGTTAGTGGTCTTGCTGACCTGAACGCTGGACCCAAGGCTGGTGATACTGAGTCAGCTGAATGTTGGAAGTCAAGGATCTTGATCAGTGGCTCAAGTAAATACTTGGCACTTTTAATATAGATGAAACATTTGGAACTTAAAGGCAGTTGCTTTTCAGTGCTGTATTGTAAGAGCTGTGGATCTGATCTGCAGAGCTGATGTGTTTTAGGTAGAAGGGATATTTGGAAAGAAGTAAATGGGAGTTTATCTTTGCTTCTCAGTGGATAAATTTCAATTTACTGGCCCTTCTCCTCCCTTTCACTCCAGCTTTTCAGAATTTTAAAATTCCAGATAAAACTACCAGGAAGTTGCCGGTTCCTTAAAATACAGAGTTAGTTTTTAAAGTTTGGGCTGAGAGCAAGACTTCCCTCAGCTCTGTAAATACTTTTCCAGAGCATTACACATGCTAGTATTTTTAACTAAAGGCAGGAAGTCTGTTATATTTGGGAAGAAAGGGAATGCAGACACAGCAAATAGTGATCTTGAACAATCACTTTTATTCTGCAGCCAGAGGGTGAGTATGTTTTTCCTTCCTTCCCATTTTCATTTGTCTGCTGGGTGGCCACAGCAGTGTTGAAACAGGAAAACAGAATCAAGTTCTTGGGGCTCTTTTGTGGGGAGCTTTTGTGCTCAGTAACCAAATACAGTGTAGGGTTGAATCATGGCATCTTTGTTAGATGGGACTTTGCTTTTAGTTTAGGCATTCTCTTTTAATCTTACGTGTTGCTGGCAATATCCTGGATTCCTACTAGTGCTTTCCCAAAAACTGCTTTGAAATGAGTCCTGAACTATTAAGGCATCAAGTTTCTGGCACACCTTTTGGCAGTTTGCCTGTTGGTTTTGAAAAGATTTTTAAAGCCATAATGTATTTACTGTAATATTGCAGAGCCTAAGCCTTGCTAAAGGTGCTCCACAAAGAGGCAGTGAGGGTTGAAAATGGGGAGGTTCCTGGGGGTTTGACCTGCTGTAGGATGAATTGAAACTCATTTAAATGAAGGCAGTTATGATAAAAATCTTGATACAAGATTCCTTCCAGTTTGTGTTCCCAGGCAGTGGTACCACAGCAGTATCTTTTGCAGTCAGTTCTGACTGGTACACTTTCTCAGGTAGCTGCAGTGGATTTCAGTCAAAAGGGTTTTTTTGTGAGGCAGTTAACACTATTATTTTTTGCAGAGCTAGGGCTAGTCCAAATTTAATGTTCAGGGACTGAAATTTTCTGTACTGATTTGTCTGCCTTTTTTTTTTCCATTTTAATCTGGGTGTGAAATCATTCTTCAGTATTCTTTATTATGGTGATTTTCAATAACATTATTTATCTGATGCCATAGAGTTTGATACGCTAAAGGATATGAAAATAATTCATATTTACATCTGTGTGCTTCAATCAGAAGCCAAAGGTGTATGCTCAGTGTTTGTAGCCTTTCTGGTAAAATAAAATCAGGCATAGTTAGCAAATTGCAGTTTGAAGGCTGATGTTCCAGGCTTGGTCTTGCAATGCCCTGTTGCTTTAAGTACACTGGAAATATGACTGAGCTGGAGTAATTTTAAAGAGATGTCAAATAACCCAGGCTCTAAAACTGAGTTATACCTATTAAACCATGCATGCTCCTTGGCGTACTGACCCCAAGCTGTTCTCCATGGCAGTGAAAGTGTAAAGTGTAAAGTGAATATATTTTGCTGTAGATCAGCCCCTGATATGACTTCAGTCTGTGCAAATCCTCACAGTGGTGCCATTCTTCAGCATTTTGTAATGCTGCACAATCTGTAGCTTGTTTCCTTGTGAGTTCCTGATTACTTCTTCTGGAATAGCCATGTTAACTTTTCTCATGAACAAGGATGTAACTATTTTTGGGGATTTCACTGAGGCAGCAGATGAAAACTGTGATCTCACTGGCATTCTAACACAAATACAGCTTTGGGTTGTTGGTAAATAAGACATTGTAACTGGGCACTCTACTGCTAAGAATTACAGCTCATCTTGTCTCACTCGTCATTAAGTATCAGTAGTTAATGCTTTTCCTGACATGTGCTAAAAAAGATTTTGTGGGACTTAGGAATACCCATAACTAATAAAAGAAGTAGCTACATAAAGGTACATAATAAGATAGAAGCTATCAAAAGCAATTAAGAGGTTTTAAAAAAATGCCAATGTGGAGTATTCATATGCTGCTAAAAACTTTGAATCAGATGTAAGTACAACATAGAGAATTAGAACCCCTAGATACTGCTTTTGACCTTTGTGGTGCCTCTGATTCTAAGTTTTGGATGAGTAATTCCACAGCTCAAGGACTTGAACTCTGAGAAAATAACATGGCATCTTGTGGCAGCAGTCAGACCAGCAAGGCCCACTGGAAGGAACCAGGAGCTATGTGCTGGTTCATAGGTCAGTGCATGCTGCCTTGGCACAAGTTAATCTTATCTGCAGGTGTGCAAGAGAATAATAATGTATTTTCATGGCACAAATTTGAAGTACTCCATATGCACAAGCAATGCAATGTTCTGGGAGTGGCCATCATAAAAACCAGTCAGTCAGTAGCTATTCCTAGGTCTAGAGCTGACAGGGGATCCACTTTATCTGCTGCTTGTTTATTTTATCTGCAGCCAGACTCAAAACTGGGATGGCAGGTCACACATTCTGTTTGAATCAATTGGCTGCTGGTGTCATAGGGCCTCCCTTGCTGCTGTAGAAATTAGAGTGTGTGTCATTTAAAATTAAAAAAAAAAACCTCTAAGGCAGTTTATCACACTTAGTGTTGCTGACCACAGAAACAGCCCAGCCCAATGCAGTTGGCCTTGTGTGCCTCTAGCTCCTGCTCCAGGTGCATCCTGCTCTTCCATTCCAGAGCAGCTCAAAGCCTTGAGGAAGGGTGAGGGTCACACCCCTGCAGTGCTCCTTTCTCAGCCTGTGCTGGGGTTGTGAAGTGGTTTTTGGTGTTCTCAAGGGATCCACTTCAGGGGGAAGCTGCAGTTGGAGGAACTTTTGTTCTCTGCTTTCATGCTCTCTCCCTGTCTGCTGTCAACTGATGGCAGCAGAAAAATCCAGTGTGTCTGATTTCAGGGAAAAATGTTTGAAGCCCAGCAACACATATTCAGAGAGAGAAATGTTGAACAACACTTATTCCAAGGCAGTAGTGAAAGCACAGAATTAATGGACTCTGGTGTTTAGCCTAGACTGTCAGTATTTGCTGAGCAGTTCACCTACATTTTTGCTGGTTGGTTGTAGCATGCTCTGTCTACTGTAACATGCACTCTGTTGAATTTACAACCCCTAATCACTGCAAAACAAACTATTCAGACTATCCCTTCTTGTTTAAGTTGCTGTTTGATAGTACCTTTGTTTAAATTTCAGTGGTGTTTGCTTGTAGCCTCAGAGTCTGCAGCTGCAACAGGTAAACATGGCAGTAGGATTTAAACTGAGCTTCACTCATTCAGAGAACAAAAGAAAATAAACATAAGGGGGAAACAACCTACAGAGACTCATCAGTCTCCAGTGAGGAAACAGGTTTTTTATGTTGTTTATTTATCCATATCAAATCCTTACTCTTGGTATTTTACCTTGTACTTTCTCCCAGGATGGCGTGTTGCAAAGATGGTTATGCGTCTCTGTTACTTACTTTTTGTTGATCAGGTATTTTTTCTAATTTTGTAGACTTTCAATAAGCCATCCAGACGCTATTTTGCTGTCTGGGAAAGCACTCATATTAAAGACCTTTAGGACTAAATATGTTGCTGTAGCTTCTGCAGACTGCGTTCTTCTCAAGAAGTTTAATAATGGGAGAAGGATTTGCAAGAATCCTGTGTGACTGTGGGGAACTCAAGTCAGCTCCCACTGTCTTTCTGTCTGACAACAAAGCAAGAAGACAGTATGAGAGCCTGGCCAATCCCATTTTCTCCATTTTGCTGAGAAGGAAGTGAGATGGAATAGTCCTGGGTATCTGCTTTTGTATTGCAGATGGTCTGGGGTATGCAGATTGGGCATGATTATGCACTTTACTGTGTCTCGTTCTGAGTGGGCTGCTATATCCAGAAAAAGCTGTCCATATGGAGGGGCTGGCTGGGAACCTGGAAGCAGGGTACAGCCACTCAGTGTGATGGTGCACCTGGCCCAGGAACCCCTCTGTGCTGTGTGGGGGGCGTGTGGTGTGCACCTTCTCACCAGCTGGGCAAGGGAGCAGTGAGCCAGAGCTTGTTCCAGGCACTTGTCTCAGTGTGCAGCTTTTTGTCCAAGTGTCAAATCTGCAAGGTAACAGAAACCAAAACAAATTTCTGAACCAAAGCAGGTTATAGGGTACAGAAACCTTTTTCCTCTCTGTATTTCTACCACTGAATGTCGTCCGTGTCTCTTCAGTCACTTGATGGCAAGCAGCTCCTTGAATATTTTGTGTGTGTATTTTTCTTTAGTGTCATAACTTCTCAGAAATATTAGGCACTTATCTGCTAAACTGAATACTATAGTTCTTTGTACTTGCCTTCCACTGAGATTTGAGCCTTTGAGATGGATTTGAATAGTGGGTTTTTTCCAAGCTCTTTCACAATCAAGAGGATAATACATTCTTTTATAAAAACTGAGATTCTTATCCTGTAGACAAGCAATGACAGAAGGTGTGGCATAAATAAGACAAGGATTTGGAGTGTGTGTGTCAGTGAATTGCTGATGGATATGTTTTATTCTCTGGGATTGGAATTTTTAATTTGATTTTTTTTAACTTGGTCAGCAGTAGTGACCCAAGTTAAAGATTGACTTGACTGAATGTGAATGGGGTTGTTTCAGAAGTGGGAATGGGTTTCAGCATCAAATAGATTTTACAACAAAGGAAGTTTGATTATTGCTTTGGTATTTTTTTTTAAGGAATTTTCTGTCAAAGTATTTTTGGTCTCATTCAAAAATCAAAAATACTTTCAATTTTAATGTTCAGCCTCTTCTGTATAACAGAAGTCAATAAATTGTAACAGCCTGATTTAAGATAAACAAAAGAATGTGAAATTTATACCTTTTGAAATGTGTAACTGTACTATAAATCTTTTTTGTGGTCACTTTGACAAGCAGACTTTTATTTGTCTACTTTGAAAGTTCTAAGCCTGAAATACTTAGAATAGCATATTATCATCATAGAATTATAGAATGGTTTGGGTTGGAAGGGATCTCAAGGATCATCTAGTTCCAACTCCCCTGACACAGGCAGGGACACCTTCCACTAGACCAGATTGCTCAGAGCCCCATCCAACCTGGCCTTCAACATATCCAGGGATGGGGCATCCACAGCTTCTCTGAGAAACCTGTTCCATGCCTATTCATTGATCATTTTCTGTATTGCAGCTGATGGCTTTAATTAATGGGGAAGAAAAGTTGAGTGATTTTTTTTTTTAAATTAGGTACTTCTGAGCCAGCAGTAATAGCTAAGGCACTCACATAGAAATACACCCTTTGTCTTTGTAGAGATGTTTCCTGATGATAGCTGTATCAGTAAGTGCTTTTTAATGCTTACAGTGCTTTAGCTGAGCTAATGTGAAAACATTTTAAAAATATATAACTGAATCTGTAAGTTCTTAGTTACAGAGGCCAGAGCTAAATGTGGTGTTGAGCCAGCTGGACAATAACCACATCTGTTCAGCGATGCTGTGCATCAAGGTGAGCAGCTTGTCAAGAGGAGCACATCTGGTTTTCTTTTGGCAGGTCAAATTGTCTTCTTCTCTTCTAAGGCAGAGGTTAAGAATTCTGATGGGTACTTAGTGCAAGCCAGAGGTGCTATCTCTCAAAGAAGAAGGATGCTCCCACCCAGTTAATTGGCAACATCCTGCCACTGCGTGCGGCAGTGGCTCTCAGTTTCTGTTCAGTGCAGAGCTCTGTGCGAGTCGGGAGCTGGGAGCTGATGAGGACTCTGGATGCACTGGGATGCTGGCCCTGTGCCAGCCTGCCAGCATGGCCTTCAGCACGAGCCATAGCACTTCTTTTTGCACCAGCACCATGGGATGCTGATTGTCTACTTTGTAGAAGGAACAGAGGTCAAACTGGAAGCTATTTTTCCTTGCCCACTGCCACATGCAACATAGTCATCTGTTTTGTTGTTACTAATGCTAAAGCAAATTTAACTCATGCTCATAAAATGCCTGCTGTGTGAGTCCTGTGTTTTTAGTGGAATACAGAAGCAAAACAGCTGGTGCAATAATGAGACCTGCTGCTTGCCATGGATCTGAGGGTATGTTTGGGAGTGCAGTCCTGGCATTACTCTTACAGTGGTACTGGTGACAGTTGAGCTGGAATTACAGAAATAAATTACAAAAACTAAAACAATCAACTTCCCTCTGTTGAAAGCAGTCTAACTAGAGTTTTTTGCAGAAAATCAAAGCTATGAAGAAAGCTGCTTTGTCCTATCTTTGCAGTGGCACATAAAGGCATAAAAAGATCTTGCAATGTTGCTTAGACCCACAGATGTGTCCAGAAGTGTACTTCATATTGGCCCCTTGGACCTGATGCCTTTGTAGCATTCCAATCCTTATGAATGTAGTTGATTTGCGTAGCAAATAGATTTACATGTTAGGACCCTGTGACTGCAGCTTCAGGGGTTTTTAGTGCCTGTTCTTTTCTGCAAGCTGCTCCAGTGATCTCCTTTCAGTTTTGAACGCTGACCTGAGGACAAGAGCTTTAAAGGATTCTACCTACTCTTTCTCCTAAAGACATCTGAATATGCTGGATATGCTAAGTGTAATTTTAACAGGCTAAAGAGATAAAAAAGAGGAAGAGGGAGAAGTGATAGCTGGAATGACAGCCATTCTCTCATTCAAACTCCTTAGGGAAGGAGGTGCCTTGTTCATGCAGCTCTTGCTGTGGGCACTGGAACAGAGAGCTGGAACAGAGAGTGGTCAGGACTTGTCTTGCATCCTCAGAATGGTGCAAAGGTTGGGGCTGCTCTACACTTGATACTGGCCCTTCCTCTAGCTTCTTGGACCTAGAATTGCCTGATGACTTTTTCCACATCTGCCCTTCCTCAGCTCACATCTGCCATTCCTCACATATGCCCAGCTGGATAAAACTTGATTCATAACTGTGAAATTCCACCCTTCTGTCTCCTTCAAACAGTTTCAGAGGCTAAGCATTGTTCTCTCCCTCTGTTAATAGCTGGGAAAGTTTTTCTAATCTGTGAAGCTGGAGCTCATAAAGCAACAAGTGTGGAGCAGACATTCAGATGATTCTTTATCTGAAGAGATAAAAGTGACTGAAGTTCATTTCAGAGTAAATGCTATTATAATTTATTTGTAGGATCCATTCACATCCTAGAGGAGAAAGGTTCTTATGTTGCTAGATACGATACACTCTCAGCCTCAGGCCACAAGGGATGAGGAAAGCATGATTCTGATGTAAAGTTAAGGAGAATCAAGCTGAGAAGTCTGTTGGCAGAATTCTGGTAGTTAAATATTTACCAAAAGCAGACGGCTCTTAGAGTTTCATTTTTCTTCAGCCATTGTATAATGAGGTGGTAAATCATGCACAGCTCATAGGTTTCCAGGGAAGTGGCTGCAAAGGGTCCTGCTTCTTGAGCAAGGACAGTTAATATCCAGTTCCTGTAAGAAGAAAACTAGAATACATTGAGTATTTACTGAGAATCACCAGAAAACAAGTTTCTGCTTGAGTTGTAGAGTTGCTGCAGCACAGATGGTTTTGTGTGGGATAGAGTCAATTTTCTTCACAGTGGCTGGTATAGGGCTAAGTTTTGTATTTGTGCTGATCACTCAAGGCCTCTCTCTGTATCATAGATGTTGCAGGTATGGTATGAGTTTGCTGGCCTGATTTGAGGTTGTCCTCCTTCCCAGCCTCCCTTATAGTCACTCTGGCTTCTTCCTCTGGACTGCAATCCTTCATGTGCCTGCAGAGGTCCAGAAGCTGTGTTACATGAAAGGGGAGAGCAGCAGCAGTGGAGTAACACCTGCTGTGCCTTAACACAGCTACCGACATCACCCTGCAGCTGCAGCTGCTGAACAGAGACTGTGCTTATGTGTACTTCATGTTTTGCATAGGCAGAACACAAGATGAATTTATGAAGTGGCTGATGGTTTTGTTTTCTTTCCAGGCTGTGCTGTCTCACCAGTGCTGAAAACAGAGCCATTTGATAAAAGAGATTAGTAACTGTAAATTCCTTTTGTGTCCCAGTGAAATCAAATGGCATAGATGTTGAGAGAGAATCTGAAAGGCGCCTGAAGAGAAATGTGAGAGACTTTATTTAGATTAACATGGGGCTTATTTTGTAATTTTTGTTGCTATAAATTTAACTTGAAGTCACTTGATATTCCATTTCACTTGTTGTTATCTCAGTGCTAGACAAAAAATTGCTGGTCAAAAGATGAAGGGAAATGTAATATCTTTTTCATGCTCTTCCTCATCTCCCCATGAAATCTACTGAATTTTGGCATTCCTGAATAAAGGTTTTAAATGAGGAATCCCTATGAATATGCTAGGGTGGTAGGAAATGTCAGTGTAGTTGTGTTGCATATATAGGAATTGTTTCAGGGGACAAGAGAAGAAGAGCACTGGTACAACAGTAGTTGAAATACTACATTAGTGCTCATGCTATAAAGACAGTGGTCATTGAAGAGAACTCTGAAACAATAAATGGGTAGAAGCTCTATAGATTAATTCATGAGGAAAAATGTAAGAATTAAATATGTACATCTTGCCTAAGCAGTGACTGCTCGGGCTCATAAATCTAACAAGTGTGAGAGGTATAAGCACACATGAAAAAAAAGAACTCTGTGTATAGTAGGGGCTATGTCTGAAATGGAAACTTTGGGTATCCTGTGTGTGACTTCCTAGGTGGATATCTAGCAAATATGTAGCAATGAATATCTTGTCTTTTTAGGGTTATTAGAGGTATCTATTGAGCCTGGCTTCATCCCAGGACATTAGTCATGTGAGCTGTCTGCATTACTTGAATCCAGTGTTCATCTAGAGTTAACTGTGCTGTCTTAGGTCCTACAGACAAATGCTGATAGGTAAACCTGGTGAACTTTGCACTCTCTTCTCATCCTTGAACACCAGTCTGGGGGTAGGAGAGTCACAATCCTTTTCAATCTCTCAGATTTACAGGACTATATAAACTAAACTTTATTTAATGAGCTCATTGTGAATGAAAGCAAACAAGTATGTCAAATGAGCTGAATCCCCTTTGACCAGAGTAGTCTAACATGATTTCATTAATTCATCACTTCATTCATGAATTATTATCTTTTAAAGCCATTCCAGCTAATTTAATTGTGTCTCTTCCTCACAGTATAATTGAGCATCTCTGTCTGTGATCCTCAGACAACTGCTACAAACAGGGAAAAACAATTACTTCTTTATGTCCTTTGAGAAACCAACACAGTTTAAATAATCTAAGTTACTTAAAGGTAGCATAAGTAACATTCCAAAGTTGTGATTTGTAACTTGTGCACCAGTGAGCAAAGCAGTGACCTCACTGGTAGTGCTGATCCCTCCTTCTCTCACAAAATTTGGGCGTCCTGGTGTCTCACTGAGATGAACAAAAGCCTCAGCAGTCCAGCTGCTGCTGGATCTGCTTCAAAAGCTTTTTG
Source organism: Cisticola juncidis (assembly GCA_013400215.1). Taxonomy (NCBI): domain Eukaryota; kingdom Metazoa; phylum Chordata; class Aves; order Passeriformes; family Cisticolidae; genus Cisticola; species Cisticola juncidis. Next base: position 1,131,163 of record VXBR01002375.1, read on the forward strand.
AATCAGCTGAGGAAGCTGGGTCTATAGCATTTCTCTAGGACTCTGAGAAAGATACCAGGCAACTGTAATCCCAAGGTGGTGGCTGCAGGAGACAGCAAGCTGCAGGTGAGAGCAGCTTCTCCTCCTTTGCCAGGGACTCTTTCTTAGATGTCTGCTGCCCTTGCTTGGTGTTCTTTTTTGAGGATGTGCCAACTGCATTTTCTGCTGTTTATGGTCTGTGAAGCATGCAGGAATGACAAGAGTCTATCTGAAGCAGGCCAGAGTGTGGAGCAGAACTGGCTGGAGTGTGTGCAGCCCCTCTGTGCTGCATTTGTTGTTTCTGTTTGTTGCAGCTGTTTCCTCTGTTTGGCAAAATAGCTGAAGTCTATGAAATTAGATCTCCTAAACACAAGTTGCTGAACGTCTTTAATACCTGTGATCTTTGGAGTGATAGTTGTGACACAAAGCAGAATCAGAGTGGCAGTGCTTTAAAGTGAAAGCCACTTTAAAGGTATTTGTATTTTGCTCTTTCAGAGTGGAAACCTGTAAAATGGGCTGTGAGAGGGAGAGAAAACATTCTCTCCTTGTTCTCATTCCTGCTTGGGTGCCCCTAAGGGATTTTGGGAGGTGGTTGAGCTAGCTGGACTGTTGTTGGACCATGAGGGCCAAGAACAGTTCTTGGTTTTCATATAGCTCTTGTTTCTTCACAGCTGATCTGCTATGCACTCAAAATACAGGCAGCAGATATTTTGACAACACTCCAAAAAAACCCAAAGGCCCTTGATAAAAAATATGAAGTCAACAAAAATATGCACTTAGAAAAGAAATAGGTTTAGACATAAAAGATTTTAAATCCAAAAGTCATATGTGGGTAGTTTAAAATGTAATGTTTATCTTGGAAGGGGCTTTTTTCTGCTAAGTCTTAGGACAGGGAAGTACACAGCACTCTATCACATGTGATGCAGAGATGATACTGAGACCAGATTTGTTCTTTCCTCTGCTGTAAGTTTACTATGTTACCTTTAAGTGACTTAAATTATTTAAATTGCTTTGGTTTTTCAAAGTTGATAAAGAAGTTATTTGTTCTTCCCTACCTGCAGCAATTGTCTGAGATTCAGAGACAGTCAATTATACTGTGAAGAAGAGACTTATAATCAAATTAGCTGGAAGGGCTCTTAAAAGTAAGAAGATATTTCCTGCCTCCAGCCTTTCCCTGTTCTGCAAAGCATTTTTTTCTGAAACATCTTTTGGCAGGCTCACTGCTCTATTGTTGAGCTGCAGGTACTGGCAGCTGTTATGTGCAGAGGTGCTGTTTGCTGTCTGTGCCTGAGCACCCAGCAGTTGCAAATAAAGCACGGGAAAGGACCAAGATGCCAGGTGCTCATTCTGTCTTGTATTTCAGATGCCAACTGTGATTGCCACGTAGGGTCAGGCTGTTGAAGCAGAGGCATCTTTCAGAGAACATGGAGTGGGAAGCTGCAGAGGGCCATCTTAGGGCACTCCTTTACCCGTCCTTGGCAGGTGTCAATCAGCTGCTGTCCATCACAGGGTGAAGGGCAGGACCTAACGGAGCAGCTGCGCCTCAGACATCATCGGCTGTGCTGAGACGGGAGCGTGACTTTTTCCATGACAGGAACTAAACAGCAACATGAACTAAAGCTAATGAGTTGGTGTAAAGAAACAGCACTCCATGGAAACAGGAAACCTGCAGCCCTGTAAGAATTTTCACTCTTGTTCCAGTTCAATTTTCAGAAAGCTCTTCCTTCCTCTTTTTTAGATTTGATCGGTTTCCTTTTTTTTAAATGCAGCTCATGAAGTACATTGTTAATTTAGTCAGGTTGTTTACAGTTACTTTGTAAAATCCAAATGAATTACACAGTTTAAAGTAAATACAGGTTTTCAGCACTTTGACTCACACAGGTTTGCAATTAGCTATTGGACCATGGCTAAATCTTCATGCTCCAAGCTGATGGATATCGTTGGTAGTTGTTCTAGTTCACTCATCCATGAAATGTTCATAGATTTATAGTCAACATAGAAGTGAAACTGTCAAAACAGCTTGCCTGATTATGACAAAGAAATAGCTATCAGAGAAGTGGCAGGCAGCTTTTGGGCTGAAGTGTTTCACTTCACAAATTTCAGTACCATTTGCATTTTGTATGTTTCTGAGAAATGCAATATGGAAATGCGATGTAATATGGAAAATGCATTTGTGATTTTTAAAGAATTTTGAGATGTCCAGATCTGTCTTCTGGCTATTGCATTTCATGGTATTTTTCCTTTTGAAAAAAAAAAAAGTAAATAGATTAATTACTTACTACATGTATTATAAAAAATACATAGTGATGGATGAATTTCTAGAGCTTAACTGCCTGACCTCAAGTGGTTGAATCTCATTGTTTAGTTTTCAAAAGAGACTGTCATGTTAATAATAAAATTGGGTAAGTCCCAACAACTAGAAACTCAGCACTTGAGGTCAGCTGTTTCCTATCTGATTTCTTAAACACAGGTCTACTTTTCACATGAAGAAAGTGAAGGGAATTTGTGCTGTTGTACTTACCTGCTTGGCTCCATGTGGAAGGTCTTCCTTTCATGATCCTGATAATAGGAACATGAAGTGGAAATGGTCTCATCTGAGACAGAAGTATTATGAGAGATTGTGGAGAGATGGAAATACGTTTGTGAGCACCATCAGGCGAGCTAAGAGAGTGGCAGGACTACTGAAGACTGACAGTGGTGCTCCCAACAGCTTCCTTGAAGCCTTTCTTTTCCTGCCCCAGGCATCTGCCCTGCAGAGCTCCAGCAGAAAGGGTTACTTTCTCGTACTATGGAGGGTCTGCCCACCCTGGAATGCAGGGAATAGTCAAATATTAAGTCTGGAAAAGCAGACACTAACCCCATAGTTCGCAGTTTATTTTTGTTGACATCTCAAGTACTGTAGGAGAAAATTCAGGCTGTACAGAATACCTGTAAAATTTAGGTGATAATAGGAAAATATAGGTGGGATCTCTGGGTTATTAAAGTGCAAACTGAGAGTGAGAGGGAGGTGTCACTACAGGAATGGGGGCAGTGGTGTGCAGGCAAGGCTGAGGTGCTTAAGGGGCTGCAGAGAGAAAAGCAGCAAGTCTGCGGTGCTGTGGGTTGGTGTTGTGATGCTGCTCACATTTGCCCTGCTAAACTCCCTGTGACAGACTTAAACTTGCAGTAAATCCAAAAATCATTGCTGGAACAATACTTTGATTTTGTTCCTTTAGACCTGTAACATGTTGTGAGGGATTGAGCCATTTTATAGCTACAGCAACTCCCTTCCCTTCTCTCCACTATGCTCTCACTGAAGTATTGCTTTGTTTTGGGCTCAGTTGCTCTAGAACACCAGAAAATGTGAGTCTTGCCTTGTGGGAACTCCCTGTTCTGTGTAAGTTTAAGGTATGTGCAAAACTGATGCAGAGCTAAAAGATCCCTTACCAGCCTTTTTTGATGTTTCTGTTCAGGTAGCCTGTATAGCCTGTAGTGATGTGATTGTAGGTTGCACAGGACAAGCCATAGAAGTTAGATGGTTCACAGACCTAAGAAGGCTGTTTTTCTGCAGGTATGTGACAAATATTCCCCTAGTCATCCTTGCCCACAGGACATGCCATGTTGAGCTGAGAGTGGGAAGTGTCAGTGGGTCCCCAGCTGGTAATGCAGGGACTGTCTATGTGCCTGCTATCTCTCAAGACTGAGTGGAAAATTGTCAGCAGGTTCAGGAGCTCCAAGGATCATTCTGCGTTGAGGTTCTTTTCTTCCATTTGTCAGTTAAGTCTTTTGATGACCTTGGTCAGGTGGATTTGGGTGAGTGGTGGGATGTGTGATGAATCACTCCCAATATGCAGTTGTTCAACACCCTGATAAGCGTGTAAGAGACTTCCTTTGAAGAAAAAAAAAATCTTTAGGCTACTAAAGCCCTTTGGGAGCTGCATGATTGCGGACACAATGTTTGTATTCCTGGTTGGTAAGAATAAGTGCTGTGCTACTTTTGGAAAACTGGATGTCGCATTTCCAGGAATTACAGACTCCAGATAGTGAGGATGCAATGCAAATGTTAATGTTCTGGAAATAACAAGCACAGTTTAGCAGCAAAACAGAAATAGATCGAGTTAAATCAAGCCAAAATAGTATTTTGTTGCTTACCAGAAGAGAATTCTGAAGTGAACTGGAGAGTTCACTGACCAATAACTACCTGGTTTTCAGGCTTTTCTAATTTATGCTGAGGACAGGAAGGCTATATTTAATTTTTTAATCATTATTTATTTATTTATAGAGAGATAGATATAGGTATCTATATATATATAGGTATGAAAGGCTGTTGAAGTGCCACTGATATCATTTTCTCATAGCTCAGGGTTTGGATTGGCTTATCTTGGCTCTAGGCAGAATAGGAGTGTGAGTCTTTGCAGTGTGGCCTGTCATTTACCTTTAACAATTACCATGAAGCTCTGGATAATAATTATAAAGAATAATAAAGAATAAGTATTCTTTGATTTGTTGCTTTAGTCTTCTAGACTGAGCTTTAGACTTTGCCAGCCTTTTCTTGGAAAAATAATTGAGTAGTCAAGTTCTTTGAAGAGAGTAAATGGTTTACTTCTGATTCTTTTCATGTACACATGATTGCACTGCTTTTACTTGTAGGACATTAATTATGAAACAAAAGTAAGATTTATTTTTTATTATTATTTTTTAAATTATGGTGCTCGAGATATTTTATGGATTAGCTTGGAAATTGCCTGTGGCTGGCAGCTTGGTATTTCAAAACAGAAGGTAATTCAGCTAATCGCCATTTGACAAAAGCTGGGCTCTGACTCCTGTGCAATTTTGTAAGGAAATGGATAATCACACATGATGTAACAGAGGTACGAGATGGCAGGTTAGCTTGACCATAAGAGAAAAGCATTTTCTTTTCTTTCTGATTGTAAAGGATTCTTGAGCAGGCATTATGTTTGCATGATGTGAAACCTTTTGCTGTTGTGTCTATTGCATTTCATCTTTAATTTATATAATTGAAGACAATTGTCCTTGTAAAATTGACTTGAAAGCTGCCTTCCTTCTTTTTGTAAAGGAGTATCCCTGACACAGTGAAAGGTGCAGTAAGCTATTTCAAAATCTAAAGTTTGACAGCTGGAGGTGGGAACAAGTAAGGCTTAACTGGGTGCCCAGCATACCAATTGCTAACACCTCCTAAAATGTATGTCTTGAATTTGTAAACAGGATGGCACCAAATCAACTGTGAATGCACTGATTCCACGTTTGGTGTGGCTGTGTAAGAACTCTTACCTGTTGATGTTTATAGTTTAGTATCCTCAGTGTCTAAGCAAAACACAATTACTGGTTAAATATGCAGATTACCCAGACAATACGTTTTACCAGTTGCTTTGCTGATTAATGGGGATGTCAGTGGTAGGAAGCTCTGTGTCCTTGCTGGAATTGATTCCTTTGCATCCCTTATAATATGTAAAGGCGAGCAGAAATTTGATTAAGTGTCATTATTTCCACCTCAGAGGTGCAGTCACACATCCAAGATTTCCCAGTAAGCTACCAAACCCATAGTGTTGTTTCAATACAGTTTAAAAATAAAAAGTAAAATAAAGTTATAGGATGTAAAAAATAAAGTCCACCATCTGGAAACAGAGAATGTAAATTATAGGTGTGTCCTGTAAAGTGGCCATGGTGAAAGATAAGGATAAGTGATGGCTGTATTTGAACCCCAGTTTTTGAGGCAGTTGTGTATGGGGAGGGTACTGTGAGTTAGGAGTATTATTGTCCCTATGTAGCATTATTGAGTCTGGAATTCTGAATGCTGGAAAACTAGAAAGTTTTGAGTTTTCTTTAAAGAAACTACAAAAACTGCTTCCTTAGGGAAAAAAAAGAATTACAACAAACCCCTGAAGACATTTCTGAGGCTAGAGAGTTGTTAATCTAAGCAGGTTAAACTCTACAGATCAACTGGCTCAAGCCATTGAAGAAAAATATAGCATGTAGGCTTTTTTGATTATGCTAGTTTATTAATTCTCATCGCTTATTTATGGAGAAACCACAACATCCCTGTATGAAAATCTTTTAAATCAAGGCAAAGATACTTTCTGGGGAAAAAAAATGGAATTCCAGCTTAGGCTGAGCTTTGTGAAGAAATTGCCTTGCTGTACATGTGCAGCACATGAGATAAGATCAACCTTTCTGATCCATTCTGGCCTTAATATCTTGGGGTGTGTTTGTTGATCTGTGCTGCTGTTTTGATTGCAGAGCTATATTTAATAGCTCACCAGGATAGCAAAATGTCCCCAAACAAAACAAAAAAATCTTCCTCTTCAGCTATACCATTTTTGTGGAAATAAGTCTACCTGCCTTTCCTTAGGTTGCTTTGGTTGCTTTTCTGCTAGCTTTGGTTGCTTGTGGGAACCCTAAGCTGGAATAGTGTAAATGCAGTTTAAATAAGGTTTTGTCCTAAGCAGTCTTGGCTGCAGTTGTGTACTGGAAATATAGAAATGGTATTAATGTATTGTGACACTTCTTCACTTTTTTTTTTCTAATAAAAATGTGGGAAGATGAAAACTGACAACAACCAGAATTCTTTGCTGTCCTTATGTGTCATTTAGCTGATCAAATCAGATATTTGATTACATTCAATTTTTATTACTGCAAAGAAATTGGTTGGGAGTCTTTTGGAATTGGAATTGGTTAGGAGTTTTTTTTGGGCACTATTGGAACACATTCATTTGTGTCCCTGTTGGCTGTTGAGATTTCAACTTTAACTAAAAAAGTAAGTTTTGTTCATGGCACTTTAAACGTGGGGCAACAAAAGAAAAAGAATGATTGTTACTAGTGGTGTTGTGGCACTCTGAGTCATACTGAGGAGTACCAGTACATCTCTGTGCCATTTGTCCTCTGCTCTCCAGTACATCCTGTGAAGTCACCAACATTTTGTTTGTGATAGGCATTTATAGCTAGACCGTTCATTGTTTTGCATCCTGCAGTTCCCCTCAGCTAGCCATTGGTGTGTATAAAGTACTCTATATGTACATTTCACTGATGTGAAATCATGATGCACCAATGCACACTTTCAGTGGAATTCCTTTATCCCACGCGTGCTCTGTGCCTCAAGGAAACAAAAGCGCTGTAGGTGATGAATGTTGTACAAATTCCTGTAAGGGTCCATGTGGAAATCCCTTCTGTTTGCTACAACCTGCTCTATGCTAAGCCAAGACCCATGAGACAGACCTTGTTAAATCTCATCCTCACAGAATCGTTCAGGTTGGAAAAGACCTCCTAAGATCATTATGTCCAACCATTCAGTGATGTGTGTTAAAGATTATGGCAAGGTATGGCTGGCTGCATGGTCTGCTGAAGTTCTTACAGCTGTATTTCAGTGTGAAGCTGAAGTTTAGAGACTGAAAACCCCAACATTTTATGATGTGCACGGAGATTTGGAGTGCTCAGTTGGAAGGCATGCGAGACTGAGGTTGAACTGTGTGGTAACTTTAGGGTGCTTAGTTCCAGGCTTAGACACCTCAAGTGTGAAACACCTTGAGGGTACTGCTCTACCTTAAAACTTGGATGTGAATGTCTTTGCCAAGTCCAGAAAGTGATACAAAACCAGAATTACCACTTGGTCTGACTTCCAGCTCACCTGGTTGCATTGCAAGCAGGAGGAAAATTGCTGCCCTGTAAAATGGCAGAGAATACGTCAGCATGGTTCTTTCACTTTTATGGATGTTAAAATTGGTACCTTTGCTGAAGTATGAAAGATGTACTCCTGTACCAGACTCCTGGAACAGTCTGTGCTATCCATGTCCAAGGGCAGATTAGACTGGGAAGAGCTTGCAAAAGGACTCTGGGAAAAAAGGCCTAAAAAGTGCAGCCAAGATGAAGAATGTATTAGGCAGTTTATTAAGCCATTTTCCTACAGAAGAGTAGTTTCTCATTGTAGGTTGCACACCTTTCCCATGCTTCTGACAACACTGTTGTTATAACTTGATTATTCCAAGAAGGGCATGTCTTTGGTGCCCAAAGTGCACTTGCCCTGCCAGCCCTGAGGCTTTGTGAGAGACCATGGACTCTGCAGTGATACCTGCAGTGCTGCCGTGCCTGTTCTGCAGGCCACGCTACTGCTGACCTTTGGAAGATGACAGTCTTTCCTCATTGGTAGGGATATACAGGTGGAAAGTGGATTTTTGTTTGGTTGGGGGCACTTTTGCGCCTAATGCACAGAAAAAGTTGTTAAAACTGTTTACATACAAATTAATTGTTGTTAGAAGGTACTGGGTAAACACACCAAGGTGGAACAGTGTTGCCTTGCCCCTGAAGAGCATTGCTCCTTCCTCTTGTTTTGGTGGTTCAGTGTGACAAGTGTGTTGTCAGGAGTGAGCAGATACTAAATGTCAGTTTTGAGTAACCTCTCTAATCAGATTTAATTTAAAATTAACATCCCTAATGTGCTGAAGTGTTGCGTGTCCCAGTAGAGGCAATGCAGGCTATTGGATCTTTGAGCGCTTGTTAACTGTTTCTGACTGAGGGGCTGGTAAGCTGCATAATTAAATGGTCTCGAATCTTACTGGAAACTGGCTTTGGTAGACAGACATGCAGTGTGATTGTTCAGAAAGATTGTTTCTCTTTCCTCTAGGAAACAACACTACCAAAAAAAAACCCCAAAAAACCAAATCAGGTCATTCATAACTCTGCATAATAGTCCTGCCTTCAGGTGGAATGTTAAGTATAGGGGGTTTTCCATATTCTTCTGTTGGCAAAGTTAGTACAGCTTTGAGTTGCCCCTGATGGACTGAGAAACTTCATTTGGAAAATACTAGGTCACCTGGAAATTCAGAAGTGCCAGTTAATGAGATAGATAACACAGAGCTGCCTTGCTAATGGGTTTTAAAAGCTATTAGTGCTGTGAAGACACTTTACATTTCTTCAGAACTAGGAGTTCTTGCAGCTGCTGACACAAACCTGTATCTCTGCCTTCAGATCTAAGCTGATACAAGGGAGAAACAGGATCCATAATTTTTAAGGATTAAGTATAATCTTGAATTCTACTTTATATACTTTTTTCCAATTTACAGTTAATAGCTTTCCAGTAAATGGTTTGGTTGATGTATCAAAAATACAGGTTGTCCTTCTGTGTTAGTGTTTTAAGGATGAATTTCTCTGCTGTTTCAAGAAAAATTTGATGCAACATGTTAGAACACCTGTTGGCTTCCCCCAACCTTTTTTTATTTTTCCCCTTCATAAACTGGATTTATATAATGCTTTATAAAATAAGACAAACTTGATATTCTTTGATACTTAATGTCAAAATATCGTGGCAGAAAATTTTCCTGGTAGGAAATCTCTTTGCATATGCACATTTCTGTAACAGAGGGAAGAGTAACTTTAATTTTCCAGTGACCCTCTGTTAAAATTCCAAGATTAAGAACTGAGCAGTTTTCAGGTCTTTGGAATGCATGTAGTGCTGCTTGCTCTGAGTAGTAAAGCATTAATGATGTGTAAATCAAAACCCACAATTCTAAGTTATTTGAAATTGTACTTTACATGGGGTTCCTGTGTGAGTTTGGTTACATTTTGGGAGTGAGGTTAAGATAAATAGAATGACCACAGACCATTCATTTTCTAGGACAGTGTTGTGGCTGGTCCCGGAGTACAAGCTGTAAACATTTCAACCTGATGTGGAGTATTCTGTGGGATTTATTTATCTTATATTAGAGTTTTCCTCTAGTAGTACTTTCTGTGAATAAGATGCTTCAACTTAATTAGGAGCAAGTCTAGGGGCAAAACTGGGCTTTAACTTTATTTACTAACGACATGAGAGGATTTATTGGAGGTAGCTTGGAGAAAACTTACCACCATGACTTCCAACAGTGCTACAGGCTCGAGATTCCTCTCTCTGCAGGAGTCTGATTCATAGTTGGCACCTATACTTAAATGTACCACAAAGATGGAACTGGGTAGAAGGTTCTGCCTTACAATCACTGTTACAGGAATCTACTTGTGTTGGAAGGCAAGATGACTACATCCAATATTGGTATTAGTATAGGCCTGAGGAGAAAAGAACAACAGCTTTGGGCTGCTGCCCGTTTGCTCTGCGTGGCATTGAATTCTTGTTTGCTGTAGCAATAAAATCCTAAAAACACAAGGTAAACCTTGCATTCAGAAAATCCAAATTCTTGTCCTGTCTGTTGCATCAGTCTTTCAGATACATGTCCTGAATGAATTAATAGAGAAAGAAGAAATAGAACATCTCTTAATTGGCTGGAGTTCAAAGGCTCTGAGGTGAAAAGTGAGCAGCTGGCATGCAGTTTTGTTCACCTCCCCCCTGGGGGGCACAGCGGGCACAGCGGAACACAGGTTCTGGTCCATCCGGGGCACACAGAGCCCTTCATCTTCTAGTACTGGTTGTGATTGTTTTTCTTGTGATAATAAGCTTCTGAAAAAAACACTAAAAACCTCTACAGGAAAGCTTCATTTATTTTTTTGCTTCGCCTGCTCTGTAAAAAAGGATAAATGTGCAAGCATATTGTACAGAGTAAAATTCAAAATCAGAACAATAGTTCAGTGTATCACAACCAGTATTGGTTGTTGATTTCAAATTTTCATTGCTGTCTGTATGCTTTGTGCTTTTACTCCTGCAGGAAGAAGGTAAAAATCTGTCTGTGATGGATTTGGTGTTGCAAATGAGTTCACTCAGTGGCTGGTTCAGTTAAATTATGTTTTTAAAGCATTGATGCCAACAGCTGAAACACGGAAGTGGATAGTATCACCAAAACCACAGCCATTTGACAGTTTTAGATTAAAATAGCTTCTTGAATAGCAATGGCAGAACATAGATTTCCAAAAGAAATTAAAAAAAGCAAAGATGTTTCCTTTTTGATATCTGATAACATTCTGGTGTGTCTTTGGGAATGGTGGTGTTGAGACCTCTGTCCACAAGTATTTGGGAGTGATGGATACTCAGACACAAGTCACAAAGTGCCAGGAACATACATGCTCATTGGGACCTTCACTGAATTGTTGGGCTAGTGAGGCCTCTGCACTCTTGGCAGCACATTTGTGTTTCATGCCAGAATGGCTGGATTTTCTGGATACCTCTGCTGTGGCTACTTTTCTGTCAGGAATCTCTTGAAACTACTTCTCCCATCAGAGCTCTCTTTCAAAAAATAGATGGTTTTAAGCTTGCCTGCTAGATGAGTTTTGTAGTTTTAAAACTAATAATGTAGATCTCTGATAAGGACTTTGAATGAAGTTTTCTTCTGTGGAGTGTTGGTCTTGCTAAACCCAGTTTGTTGTAACTGTTGTGAAAAGTGTGCATGAAGGCTGGAAGCTCTTGAAACTGGTGCTTTTGTAGTTGCCCCTTTGATCTTTTCCTTAGAAATGTTTACTTCCTTTGGTTATGTCTGATTTTTTAATTTGTTATGTTGCTGCTGTCAGGCTCTATCAAATGGCAGCTTTGAGGTTTCTGATGCCACCTGTTGAAGTTTCTATGAAGTTGTGATTTTAAATTTGCAGTTGGTTGCTCACTGTGGATATTCTCATGCTGTCTGCCCTAGACATTTTTTAAAAACATCATTAATTAGAAACTATCAAAAGGGAAAGTATTAGCCTTCTCTGTTTATTTCAGTTCTTGCACCTTTGTTTTCTTGGTTACTTTCCAAGAAGGGTAAAAAGTGTTCTGTACTCCCTGCAAGTAATTTCAGCAGCCACAGGAGTGTAGCAGCATATAAAGCTGGAATATAAACTAAATTTCAGTTTGGAATTGTTTTATAACTATCTGTTATAAAGGATACATGTCATTAGGGCTACATCCTAATTCCAGCTGCTAATAGAGAGAGGGATTTGATTTGATCTAGTCTGTCAGTTGTTTTGTTGTTCTGCTCCTACTTTTTTTTCTTTTTTTTTTTTATTTTCTTTTAGATAAACATCAAAGGAAATATATGTTTTCCCTTTGGAAAGGTACCTGTTTACAACTGCCTGCAAAAAACATGGGTTCTTAAGTGTTTGAGCTAGGCTAATTGCAGACTTTTAAAGAAACACAAAAAAAAGAAAATATGATGGTGTTTCTAAAACCATCAATATATGATGTGCTATTTTAGAACGATGATATAGACAACACATTTCTGGAATTGTTGTGGCAGAAGGAAAAGAAGAAACCTCTCCAGTAGTGCAAAAACAGATTGTCCCAGTATAATTTAGATCAAATCTAGGTGTGACTAAGCCAGACATGCACTGTTACTGTCCTCTGTTGTCTTATACTTGATCCCTAACATTTTCCTGCCTGTCCGAATAATTAACAGTCTGCATTGCTAAAAGTTCTGCCTTTGGGGTGATGGTGTTTTGGTGGGAGAAATTGCTAGCTGCGGGAATTGCTCTTCATGAGAGCAAAGTTTCTCTCCTATTTCATATAATAGTGCAGTTAAGTTTTCAGGGAGTGCAAGAAAAGTGATACAATTGAACAGAGGAGGTGCTCTGATTTTGCAGAGAGCAACTGAAACTGTGGTTTCTCATGGTGTGTGGTTGGAGCCGGGGGAGGCCTTGGGGATGGGGACTAGATGGGAACCATCCCCAGCAGGAGAGAGACAGAAACCCCTTACTGGAGAGCTGGCTGGGTGAGGAATGGAGGAGATGCAGTGAAAAGCCAGCGTTCCTTACCTGGGGCATTTCAGCAGCTGCTCTGGTTCCCTTTCCAAGACCTGTTTGATGAAGTGTTTCTAAAGTGTGTTACCTGCCAAAAAGCTTGCTGAAAAGCTGGGTGAAAGCTGTCACTGGGAATGTCTCCACTGCTGGTAATTCTGACTGACCTTTTCACACACATCTATCAGGTACTAATTGTAAGCCTCAAGTCAGTCAAATTTTCCAAGCTGTCTCTTCTTTATTAGCCAAGCTGTAAATGCCTTAAGAATTTTGAAATATGCAGTTGAGTAAGGAAAAGCCTGGGGAAAGAATACCCCTAAAAGAGAAGTTCATCCTTGTAGGTATATGAAAACCTAAATCTGTTGAGTTGTGGGGAGGAGGGACAGGGTTATTTATGCTGTAAACGGAAATGTCCATTAGAAATGAAGATGTTGACAAGCAGTGCAGTTTTCTGAGTTATGTAATTTTTTTTCTGTGTGCTACAACCTGCTCAGTGCTTTCAATCTGAAAAGTTCTGTGGAAGGAAAGAAAGACTTGGTTGTAACTTTGATAAACATGTAAGTGTATTCATCTGACTTTGCATCCTTGTGTCTCTTGTTATCTCATTTCAGCTGAAATTTAAACAAGCCTTTTCTTGTCTGACAATTTGAACAAATAATGTTATTCCTGGAGAAGTCTGAGCATTTTTCTTTTCTTTTTAAGAAATATAAAAGTAGTTGTGTATGTTAAGAGACACTCTTTCTAAGATCTTTGTAGGAAAATGTGCAGCAAGCCCATTTTCTTATCTAATAAAATATAAGTGTATTTTTGAAAACAAAGTCACTTTTGTTACCCTTGAAGTTTTGCAACATTTCTCAGATCAGCATACCTTCCCAAAAGGCACAGCACAAGAGCAAAGATCTGTTCTGTGGGACAAACTAAAAATCCTATCTGCGCAGACAGATTAGTCTTTTGACCTAGACTATGTTGGGGAACAGATGGTACAGCTCTTGGATGTAGGCTTGCTTTTCATAAAATACAAATGCATTTTCATGCTATAATTCCTCCCTCTCAAATTCTTATTCCTGTCTGATTTGCAGGCTACCTTTTAGGTGTTGCACCCTATCTTTCCCTCTGAAAATAAAGTAGATTGGGAGGAACAGCAGCTTTCAGACAAGCAGACTTTGTTGAAACTGGATGAAAATTTGGTATTTCCAATAATGTAAAACTTTGGACTCGGAAGAGATTTAAGATCTGCTTTTCTGTGTAGGAAGAGAAGAAAAGGTTTGATTAAATAATAAGACACAATGGTGTTGCTCCTAAAAATGCACTTGGCCTACACATGATGTCTTGGTTTTAGGCCTGTTTTTACAATGGTTTGGATATCAGCTTGTTTTGGAAAGGGGGAATATATCTTCAGAGTAGTCTGCAGAAGACACTGCAGGCAGGTGATGTCAGCTAATGTTCATCCTTCTCATCTCCTCAGCACCTCTGGTATTGCTTCTTTGCAGTGAGGAGCCACTGCAGTGAGAAGTTACTGAAATCAAACTTTTGGTTAGAGGAGGGTGAGGCTTAATTTCAGCCTGCTTTGAATGTCAGTGTTTTCAGCATCTGTTTTTATGGCTTGTAAGACCAATGTGGATGCAAATCCTGGTGCTTCCCCTAGAGCTCAGCATCCTGGTGCCTGGTGTAGAGTCAGATGACCTCAGTGATGTACTGAGTCCCTCTAGAACAGGGACTTCTACCCCTCTTGCACAGTGGATTCTCTCCCCTGTGTGCATGCACCCAATGGAGTGGGATGTGCATGTGAGCAGGGAGAGGCTGGGCAGCGACTGGGTGAGAGCTCAAAGGGGTAGTGAGGGAGCAGAATGCAGCATACCTGCCCAGCAGGAGATGAGGTGGAAGGTCTCCCTGGCAAAACCCCTCTTCAGTGGTGGGTTTCACCTGCAGGACCTTCATAAAAGAGGTTTTTTTAAAAGAGTTGCCTCGATGTACTTATCATTGGTAGTGCTTGGCTGATTAAATCTGGTGGCAGCTGTTCTNGCCTCGATGTACTTATCATAGCTGTCGTTTTGGTCATTGGTAGTGCTTGGCTAATTAAATCTGGTGGCAGCTGTTCTTGGAATCTGAGCAGAGGCAGGAAATGAAAGATCAACAGGGATGATAAATGCACAGAAAATAACAGGCACATGAAACCAAAATTTTGATTTCTTGGGCTCTTTTGTGGGGTTTTACCAGTTTTACCAGTTTTACCAGCTGCAAGGCAAGTGAGTTTTGTGGAAAAGCCTTATGAATCCTGAATTGCTCTTGCTTCCTCAAGATCACTGGAATATACGTATTCGTGTTGAAACTACTGCTTTGCTGGAAGAGACCTGCGGGTTACTTCTTTTAAAGTTGATTTCTACTGAGGAAGAGGTTACAAATATTGCTAATTTTGAATTAGCTGCACTGAAAGGATTGAAGTATAAATGGATTGAAATATAAATGTTGCAGTGTACTCCCTACAGTGCCTGGTGGGATAGCTGGCAGAAGGTATTCACTGCATGGCCCATTTGAGACAGCAAAGCTGTCTCTCAGCAAACTAAAAAAAAAAAAATCTGTCCTCTTTTTGTTTTTTTGTCCTAGGAAAGAGAAATGTATCTTGAATACTCCCAGGTGTCAGAAGTAGCTTCCCTGGCTGAAACTGGTGTATTAGTATAGGGGTGTTATGACAGAATGAGTGATGAGTCTGTTGCAGGGATTTTGTTTGTTTAATTTAAGTTGGGCTTCCAGAAATCTGAGCAATGGCTAAACCTGAGTGATGTGCTCTGAAGCTGCTGTTTGCATTGAGGCTGTTGTTGCATGATCATCTAAATCAGTTCTGGGACTGGTAAAGAAACAATGACAATCCTTTAAGTGTAAGAAAAGACAAATGAAAAGTTAATGAGAGAGAAATCATCTGTATCTCAGATAGACACTTGTAAGATGATTGTAGGCGGTTGTTAGGGCTCCATATGTCTTATTTTCCTGATCATGTAGGATTGCTTACAAAATCAGCACAGAAATTTAACAGCAGATATCTCCAAAATGGCCTCAATGACTCATTTTTAAAAAGGAAATACCTTATGTGTACTCCTTGTAAACTTGATCAGAGCAATGATTCATTTTTGGTTAGCTTGGTTGTGCATGATCTGCAAACTTAGTAGACTGTAGCAGCACTTGCTTTTTTTCCTCCTATTCCTTGGTTTTAAACCATTCTGAAATGTCTGTAAGATCACTCTGAAACTGCAGATTATTAGTCCATAATTACTTAATCTCAGCTGGTTTTGCTGGGAAAATCAGACAAGGAGCTGACATCATTCATCTGCAGAGAACTTCTAAGTGTGTTTGTCAGAAAAAAAGGTAAGTCAATATGGAAAGTATATACAGCTGTTTATAGCACCTGCCCTGACTGAACTCTGGCTGACACGTACCTGCCCTCATTTTTCTCCTGCCCTTTCAAGCAGGCAGCATCCAGGGAGGTGACTTGTCCCGCACTCTGCTTCTCAAACTGGGTGACCAGGATGTGAGGAGAACAATGGATAGGGGACATGTTGGCCTGTCTGGTGATACCTGGAAAAAAAAAGGACCCAAAATTCATTCTTAGGCATTGCAACTACTAATTTCTCCCATGAGTTATCTCCTCCTGCTCCTTTCCTGCAGACCTCTGGAGTAGGTGTGTGGAGGGAGCTGTACCAGGTGTTGGACAAGGACTCCAGGAGATGACTGAGCTCTCCTCCTCTGCCTGTAAAATTACATTACAATGGAAAAGCACACTGCAAGATATGTTCTAATTAGAATGTCTTTTGCTGCAGTGTAATTAAGAATAAAATACTTGTGCTTTGTGGAGTAGGGCATTTTATTATTGTGTTTTTCTATATCAGATTCTTATCATTGTGTCAGAGAGAAGGAAATGAGAAAGCATTTATATAACAGTCTGCACAATTTTTTTGTGACGACTACTCATGAGTTTGACTTGGGGCAGTCTCTAAAGGATCTCACACTGAAGGTATATAGTATTTCACTTTGTAGTATTGCATGTCCCTTCCAGAAGAGCCAGAGTTGAGCTGACTCTGTTTTTGGTTGCTTTCTCTAATAAATGCAAATTATTGGGAATTAGAATGTTGAAGAAGTGTTGCAGTATTTTTGCTGTTGAAATAACAAAGAAAAACTATCGTATCTTCCAAGATGCATATAAGCAAAGACAAAAATTTCAGAAATATGATTGCTGGCTAGCTGCATTTTGATTCAGATTTCTTACAATATTTTAGTGTGGTAAGTCAAAATTAAATAAACAATAATTCATAGTGTTCTCCGAACATGTCCTAATAATACCTTTTTGTAGAATTCTGTTTTCAAGATAACTTTTTTGTGTGAAAAATATTTTATTTCTATGCTCTCTCCCCACCCACATTACAGTTTTCTAGAGAAGTTACTCTTCCTGATGAGGGTGCTATTTTCATATGTAGTGCTGTGGAATCAGAGGAGGATCAGAGGCTTTCATGTCACCTCATATCTTGGTAATGATACCAACTTCTTAGACATAACTAGTCACAAGTGAATTTGAGCTCAAGTTTGTGGGAAGACTCCCTCAACATCATGACAGGTAGATTATTTGGAACAGCTAGCTCCAGAAACTGCAGTGTCAGAGACTGCAGTGCAGGTAGGTTCTGTCATTTGCCACTCTCAAAAGTGAAAAATACAGTATTTCTATTCCAGTCTCTCCCACTCATCCTGTCTGCCTGCCTGGTTTTCCAGCTCAGTTATGCTGCTGCATTAGTCCCTAAATCTTTGATGTGAGCCACCAGATTGTTGAAATTTCCACTCTTGACTTTAACAGTTGCAACTTCTCTGCTGTTACAGACCGGAGGTGCCCTTAGCAGAGGGAGTACTTCTTCAAACTGCATAAATATTTCCTGTTTTATAACAACTGGTATTTTTAACAGAATATGTTGGATTATTTTTATCACAATTTAAACTCTGTGCCTTAAATTCTCATGAGAATTCACTCCCAGGAGAGTCCATGCCTTGAGCTGAGTCAAGAGATGTGGCCAACAGCTGCTCCCAGGTATTTTGCACTTGGAAGCAGGTATACCTGAGGGAGGAGTTTCACAGCTAAATGCTGTTCACCAGCCTTTGACTCCTGAACATAATTGTGGTTGTGTTAGAGGTGTTTTAGCCAGATGTCCTGGCACACGTGTTCAGATTGGAGAAAGATGTAGAATAGCCTGCCTAGCCTTGGTGTGACTAGAGGAATTAGCCAAGAGACTCACGCGCTGGCATATAAAAGAGTTTTTGGTAGTATGCTGTGTTCCTTACAGTATCTCAAATGTTGTAAAGCAGTTAATTCAGGGTATCCATTCCTGTTTCAGCTCTCACTGATGTTGTTGTGAGGGCAGTCTCTTTGTTTTGGTCCTGTAATTCAAGTCTTCCTTGTAGATGCAATGCTTGCTGATTAAAATGTCTTTTCCAAGGGTAGGGTAGAGGTCATTCCAAGCATCTCAAAAGGAGCACAGTGCTGTAGGGCACAAGATAATGGTTTAATAACTACACTGAAAGTGGAGATTTAAATCTGGAAACAGAAGGAGGAAGTAACCCAGCCCTCCATACTTCCCAATTCATCAACCTAGAGCTAATATGGAAAGTCAATTATTTGGATATTAATTCAACTCCATAGCTCTGTGGCTTTTGCTTTTCTGTTCTTTGCAGGTGATTTTAACATAGTCTGTATTTAGAGACCATCTGAAAAAAAAAAAGCTCCAGTATATAGACATTCTAAATCTAAATGAAATCTAAAGAATAATAGAATGAACTGCTGTAAAGATAAATGTGTTTTAATTTAATAATTATTTTAAANATATCCCCCTGAAGAAACAAGAGTTGCTATTGTGCTCAAAGCTACTGAATTTTCCTGCACACTGTTCCAAGGCAGATCCAGCGCTGAAGGCTGTCTCCCTGCTCCAGGCTGTGTGTTCCTAAATGTTTTGTGGGTGCAGGTGCCCCCTGTAAATGGAGCGAAAACTGATGAGCTGGCCTGTGCCCTGCCCTGATCCAGTAAAAATCTCTTGCTCTGCTCAAGAAACAGACAAGTTACTGGGTACATCCTAGCTCTGGGTGGCTGTCAGCATTCCTGTGCTCCTACTGTCTACCCTTTTTTGAGAAATACTTTTGTGCTAAGGATATTCTGCTATTTGGTCTGGGTTTCTGACTATCTTTGATACCTGAAAATTACAACACACAAATTTCTCAATGTTGAAAACTCTCAGAATTACTTTTTTTAAATCCTGAAAAGTGCTTGCTCCAGGTAAAAAGTTAGGGCAGAATTGGTATCTTTGAAACATGTATTTATTTATAATTATCTTTTTATTTAACCTAAGAGAATATTCCTATCCAGACAGCCAAGGCTGTATTTCTTGAAAAACAAATAAATCATGTGAATGTGTGAGCAGTGTTTGGCATATTGAATGGTCAGGTCCTTGTGCACTTACAGTTTTGTTTTCCTGCCTTGTCAAAAATATTATCTTTCAAACTCTGAAATGTTTTTGCCTTCAGAAAGATGAGCTATAAAGCTCACTGAGGGAAAATCGATCCTTATCATCTCTCTCCACATTGTTTTCCACCTTCCCCAGCTATCATATTTCAAATCCCAGGCCTTAGTCCAGCCCATGCACAGGTTTTTTTTTTTAACTGTGTTGTTCAGGGGTGTGATTTCCCTCCTTTTACCTGTTACACTTAGTTTATAGCAATAACGTCTACTGTGTGGAATCTCTGCAGTAAAGTTGTTCCTCTCCTTGTGCAGGGGGGTTAGCTGTGGAAGCAAAGAACATTGCACCTTCCATCACCTGGGTGGACAGCTTTAAGTAAAGGGTCTAATCAGAGCAGTTTGACTTTTGTGTTTTGGTATGACCGTGTTGAAGTTTAGTGATGCTCTGGAAGGGGCTGACTTTGGCCTGTAACCCTGCAGGTTCAAAAACCTGCTGTCATCACTGTCCCAAGGCAGAGAGGGTGCTCACTGCATCTGGCTGGGCCTCCTTCAGTCTGGCACCAGAGCACAGTGGTGCTGGTAATTGCAGCAGCATCTCTCAGCACGCAGTTGAAACAGACATTCATATTTAAAACACGAAAGATCTTCAAGCTGTGTTATTGTTCTTCAGCAGCACAAATCTCAACAGCTAGGCTTTGGTAGACAGTACATAATTATGAGGCAACTGAGGTAGTGACCTCAGTCCCTTATTATTTTGTTTGTGATTGTTGTTCATGATTCAGCAGTGAGTCTTCTCTGAAGCCATGACCTCTGTTGGAAGTTACACTGTGGAATTCTGAATTCTGCCTTTAGGCACTACGAGGTTTTTCAAGCAGTTGTTTTGTGGGGAGAGAAAAGATTTTATTGCAAGAGTTTCATGAAGCACTTCAGAAACACTGCAATTTTCTTTCTTTCTTAACTTTCCCTTCCCTTTCTTCCTTGAGTTAATTAAACCACAAAAGACAAAAATTGCCAAATTTCTATGGGCAATACCCAAATACCTTTAGCAAAAATTGTGCTTTCTGTAAGGGTGGTTTCACTTTTTACATAGAATTGCCAAGTAAGGGATTTTCTTAAGGCAGACACCTCTGATGTCAGATCACACGGAAGCAGATCACCTTGGCAGGCTGGGTGCTGCCTTTATCCAGGTACATCTTGCATCCTGGCTATTCTAAAGCCAAATTTCCTTGTGTCCATGCTGCAGGTGGGACTCTGGAGGCACACCGGAGCTTGGAGATGCCGGAAAGGAGCACCTTACAGCACGCTGGTGCCATCTGATGGTAAGCTTTCACAGCAACTTTTCCCCCTTCCCATCAGTGATAACAAGCTTTTTATTTATTTTATGAGAGTCTGTGAGATAACATTAACTGCATGGTTTTATATATGTCTTTCAGAAATGGAAGTACTGCATTAATTTTTAAAAACTTAGAAGTGTTTTGTGTGATTTTCCTTATTTATCCTGTGTTTTAAAAACAGCTTTACACTAAACTGCAACCTACAGTGCAACTCTTTCACTTAGTTTTCTTTTTTTTACCCTCCAGAAGTAACTATTAGTTACAGGCATGGTCTTCCTGTGATAACTCTTATGCTGCCCACAAGAAGTGAACGCTGTCAGTTCACTGTCAAGCCAGTAGTGACCACTGTAGGAGCATTCCTGCAGGATGTGCAAAGAGAAGATAAAGGAATTGAGAGAGCTGAAGTCTTTGCAACAGGTATCCTGTTTTTCTGTTATTCCCTGAAATAAATGCATTTCTTTTCAAATGGAGTGTACTTCTCTTCTGGAGCAGAAGTTCAGTCCTCTGTCAGGTTTCGCACTGTTGCTGTTGGAGTAGCTCTTGAATTCTTCTAGGGTTTATTGTTGTTTCAGAGTTAATAACCGAGTCCTCTTGAAATGGCTGATTAAAAATGCAGAATTAGATCTATTACTGTAACTCTCCTTTTATCCTTTTATCTCTGTTATCTTTTTCAATTAGCTTCTCTTTGCAACACTGTCCTTAAATAAGTATCTCCTGGTTTCCTTGACGCCTCTTTCTTTCCTTGTCCTCCATGATCATTCTTCAAAGACAATCTGTCGGGCTATTGAGTGTGATGCCTGCCAGTTGTCCAGTGTTATCAAGAGCTAAAAGAATCCATTTGCCTTACTGCAAACTTGTGTATCAAAATCTCAAGAGTAAGTGACCAAATAATGTGTGCAATGGTAAAGGACAGTGTTTTAAGACATTGAGGAGATTTCATTTATCAGCTGGAGTACAATATTTCAAGGCCCTTGGGTTGAAAGGAAAGTGATTGCTACGGTCAAAGGTTTACTGGTATCTTAACACTGGTGTGAACTTTCCTCCTTGTGATATCCTGTTTATCCAATTGTACCAACTATTTAGATAATTTTCTCAAGCTTTGCTCTCTATTCTATTTTGTCTCTTTGGTTTGCCTGTTGATAAAACTAACACTGAGTTAACCTTATTCTCCATTTTATTTCCAAGAAAACTTGGTCTGTATTTTGGCAGTGCTCTTGCAACCGCTGCCCTGGTACTAGAGAAGGATTCAATCTTATAACTAGAATTGGGATGTGGGGTTTTTTATCTGAACCTGGTAGAACAGGTACTTGAATTTGGCTAATCAAAAGTATCTATTTCCCCCCTTTCCCATTCACACCCCTACAAAGAAAGAAAAATAAGGATACCTATGTATCTGTGGAAAGATCCATTTAACAACAGGTAACACATAAGCAGAAGAAAGGATGGTGTCAATGAAAGCTGTTCCAGTTTCATAGCTGAGTGGATTCGTAACATTCTTTTCCCTCTGGCTGATACTACAGAAGGCTGCAGGGGCTTTTAAAGAAATTGAAAATAGATTGATGTTCCCAGAAGGTCAGAAAGCCACAGATCTAGGAGAAGATGCTTTACTTTCCTTTGTGGGCACATTTAGTAAAACGGGAAAATACTTGACAGAGCAATTTATTGATATCCTCTGGAGCAGTAGACGTGTGATCTTTGTGGATCCCAGTGTGTACATGAGCTTCAGGAGCTTCATGTACACAGAAGCTTTGGTGTTGGGTATTTATTGGTCTTGTTTTGCTTTGTTTTGGTAGTGTCTGCTACGGAGCAAAAGTAGGAAATTCTCTTGAATTCTTGAATAATTTCCTAAAAGACTCTTCATCTTCAGAAGTCACAGTAAGAAATGGTCGTTGTGAGCAGCTGGCTCACAGAAGTTTTTCCCTACAAAAGATTTCTTAGTGGGGTGAGGGAGAACTGGTGCTGTCAGCAGTTAACCCTTGGCTACTGCTCTTGTGCAGACATCCATGACAGGAGGGGTTGGGATTCACTTCCAGGTCACTTTCCTTTCTTCTGTGCCAGCAAAAGCTAACTACTCCTGCATCTTTGCAAGCATGGGTCACTTGTGAAGCATGAGGTAATTCCTGTAAGAAACCTACAAGTCTGGCATTTTTGGCGTGGACGGACAGCAGATTCCAAAGTGGAGATGAATTTGAGTTGTTCTCACCTCGTCTGATCTGTTTAAACAAGTCCCCATCCCGTCTGATTTGGGAATACTTAGATTAAAACAGTGACGCAAAATAGTTGTCTGCCCTGTATTTGTCAAGTGTTGGGCAATTGTAATGTTATAGAACAGCTGGGATGTTTAATTCACTAGGAAACTGATACTGTAAAGAGAAACTATTGGTCAGGTACTGAGAGTTGAACTTAAACATTAATAATTAAAGAAAAAACTATGAAGCCTTGATTTAGTGTAGTCACACCTCTGTGTCATTTAACCATTAAATGAAACCTAACCTTAACTGAAGTCATCAGTGCTGTGTATGATAGCTCGTTTTCACTATCTGTAGATCTGATTTTCATCCTGC
The DNA here is from genome assembly GCA_013400215.1 of Cisticola juncidis. Classification (NCBI taxonomy): domain Eukaryota; kingdom Metazoa; phylum Chordata; class Aves; order Passeriformes; family Cisticolidae; genus Cisticola; species Cisticola juncidis. The sequence continues at coordinate 1,154,175 of VXBR01002375.1, forward strand.
AAGCTGTTTTTGGCCAAAAAATGACCCTTTGCCCACATTGGAACACTTGTGTTTAGGTACAGGATTGGAGGTAGCCTTTGCTTAAAGCCTGTGGTGAATTTTCTAAAGTAAAATACCTCCTTTTCCTCAAAACTTTTCTTTTTTTGAGTTAATAAAAGGTTTCACAGGTTAATAAATCAGTGGTGTATTCAGAACATCCAGAACAAAAAACCTGTCTGACACTTCTTTTGAAAAGCATTTTTCCCTTAAATGTTATAGAGGGAGTTATAAATGTCACCTTAGTAATGTACATGCATGTAAAATGAGCCTTGATGTTTTATTATGCTGGAAAAGAAAAAAATAAATGAGTGGATGGGCGCATTAAAGTTTTGAATTGAAAGTGATGGGCTTCTGGGTTTGCTTTGCTACCCACACAGAGTGGGCAGGCGAAAGAGCTGGGGCATTTGCATGCAGAGTTCAGTAGTCTGCGCCTCACCAGATGGGGCCTGAGGACAGGGTTCTGGTGAACAAACAGCTGCAGGTGTGGGGCTGTCTTTGGAGCCTTTCTGTGGTGGATGTGTGAAAATAGGTGGAGGAGGTGGGAGGAGCTGGGGCAATAGCACTGTGACAAATATCTACATACAAAAAATCCTGGTATTTTGTAGCCTGTTTAGTTATTTATCTTAGGAGTAAAGGTGCCTAGCCCTTGGCAAGGGCAGGGGAAGGTGCCCTTTGTGTGGATAGAAAATGAGAAGCTCAAACAGCTACTATGGGGCAGCTGCTCCATGGCTTTTCAAACCCTCATGCCACAGTGATGTGTCCAGCAGCTCTGGGGGCTCTTGGGCCATCTGAGCCCCAGTGTGCCTCCAGCAGCCACTGATACGTGTTTCTGCTAATGAATCCAGAGCTCCTTCTTGGCAGGAGCTGTAAAATTGTGTGTAAAATTTGTGGGGTACAATTTGTGTAAATTTCTGCATTTAAAAAAAAGACGTAGAAAAGGATGTAGATGTTCTCTCTAGCATCAAAGTTCAACTCCATTCCCTGCACAGGACAGTCCCAAGAATCACACCATGTGTTCCTCCTGACTGTTTAGTATTAGCTACAAGTTCTAAAAGTAGTTGCTTCCAAACATTATTAGTGAAGAACCCCAGCACTTTTCTACAGGATTATCTGCTCATATTTAAAACTCCTCATGATGCGTGATCTAGAACTGAAATCTTTCTTCTGCAGATGGTACCAAGGTCTCTCATGCAACTTTGATGGAGATCTTATTAATGAGTGACTTCAAGCTTGTAATCAACAACACAGCATACAATGTGTCACCTCCTGTAAAAGGTAAGAGCAATCCTTAATAACTGATCATCTCACTTCATTTAGGGAAAGGCATGGGAAGTCTCAGAAAACTGGGATCTGCAAGAAAGGTGTTTCGCTTTGGCTTTGTCTTTTTACCATTGGATGGTCCTGCTTTTGGAGTTGGAGGTAGGGAGAGAATGAAGAAGGGCATGTTCTTGAAATGGTTTATATGACAAATACTTTCTTTTCAGATAAGCTGAGTAGTGAGCATGCTACTGAAATGGAAGATATCAAATCTTTGGTTCACAGACTGTTTGTAGCTCTACATTTAGAAGATCACCAGATCAGGAAAGAGAGAGAGTTGCTACAGAAACTGGACCATCTGAAAGGAGAGCTGCTACCCCTTGAACAGGTTGGAAAGTGGGGGTACTTTTTATTTTTAACTTAAAAGCATTTCCTTTCATCAGAAGTAAGTCCTGTGACATAAGAAAATCAGTATGAATGGCTAGGGTGTGCCTGTTCTGTTTGTTATGTAAATGAAGTCAACTCAAGTAGAATGCAAATTATTTCCAATTCAGTTCTTTTTCTTCCTTTTATGGACATTAATGGGCTAGAAACCACAATACCTGGAGGAAGCTGTCACCAACATGGCTAGTATTGAGATTGACAGGCCATTTGTTGAAATGTCATTGAAAGTCACCTGTTGCTTTATGAGCTCTGAATACCCACGACAGCAAAATCCCACAGAAGTGGGGTTGACATCCGTGGCTTAGGATAGTGGACAACAGGAATTCTGCTTTATGAGCACCAGCCTCTGTGTTACCCAGAACTGCCTTGAATGGTAAATGGAAATACAACAGTGTGATGTAGGGGAGTAGTAGTAGTGTGAAGGGGAGATTAAAAGCAGGAATTCTTGGTGCACAGTAGCAAGAGGATCTGGTTGCCCTTGGACTTCAGTACTTTTATTTTCTCAGCAGGGTAACTCAGTAAGAGGTGTTGGTAAGAGATTCTGAGAAGGCATCTAGCCCAGAGGGAGAAAACATAGTTGAGGAGCTGTTCATTGGAGGAGCACTCATGTTTAGTTGAACAGGTTTCTGCATTTCTTTTCTTTAGATGAAAGCCAGAATCGTGGACAGTGCAGATGCAAAAACCTCCAGGCTCTTATGGGTTGGCCTAGCTCTGATGTCAACACAGGGGGGAGCGCTGGCGTGGCTGACATGGTGGGTCTACTCGTGGGACATCATGGAGCCAGTCACCTACTTCATCACCTACGGCAGTGCCATGGCTTTCTATGCCTACTTCGTTCTCACCAAGCAGGTGAGTCCTTGTCCTCTAAATGTCTGGGATATTCGAAAGGAGGGAAACTGAGTTTGTGAGTCACAATGTTTGAGCTCTAATGGAAACAGGATTCAGTGAGTGGCCCTGCCATCAAACAGGGACTCTGATCCCCAGCATGGCTGGATACAAACATTACATTATGCAGAATGAAGCAAATACTGCTGCACATGAACCAGCTACTGAGCATGGCTACTGTCAGCAAGATTTCATAACCTAGGGAATGAAAAGTGAAGAAAGAAGTCTCTCCTTTAAAATGTTTGTAGATCACTTTGCATAATAAATGGCACCTTGCTCTCTGCAGTAATGGGAGAGAAACTGGTAGTGCTCTGCCAGTTTGTGAATGTTCCTTTACAGCAGCAAATCACCCAACAGTAGTTTTTATTTGCTGGAGTTTATGTATATATAGTACAGGGTACCAAACTGTTTGTAACTCTGGTAGTTGCATTACAGAAATATACTGAAATATATTTAGTGCCTGAAAAAATGTTATTGCTCCGCTTTTCATAATCTGACTGCTTTTCTGTGACTTAGAATGAGTGGAGGTAAATCTAGGTCAAGCTGAAATGCAATCTACAGGCATTGTGTAGAAGCAAAAGGTTTGCTCAGATCTTAGTTTAGCTTCACAATACAGACTTGTTCTGAAATCCTGTTAAGACTTTGAGAAATGTTTCTGTTTCCTGTTTTAGCTCTGTACTTTACTCTCAAAGTGGACATCTTGATGTTGACCTTTCTAAGATGCAAAACTCTTTTTGTTGTGGAAGTATGTGGATGAGTAACCGACACTTTCTTCCATTACACCAAGGGATCTATAGCCTTTGTGAGAATTAGGTTCCTTCAGTGAAAAGGGAAGATGTGTCTGTTTTTATGAACAGCTAGCTCAGAATGTGAGTTTTACTCCTTCTGACTGGTTTTTAAGAAGGACTAAGCCATTCATACTTTTTGTGAGTAGGTAGATTACTACTTGGCTTTTTTGAACAGCTGTTTGTGCCATAGCTGAAGACTTCCAAATAAGTCCTCAGGAAGTAGTTCCTGAACTATTTTCTGTCTCCTTGGAAGTAGACCCCACTGACTGAGGTGGCTCCAGTAAAGAAGATCATGCTATATGTTTATTGTAAATTTTTTTGATATTATTGAAATTATTGAAAGTTGAAAATTCCTCAGACATGATGAAAATGACTCCTACTATGTTTAAAAAGCCCTCATGGCCCATGAGAACATAACTTCATTTGTAGCCTCCTTACAAAACCTACATGGGTGCTGGACAAGGTGAGTCTTACTGAAACAGGCTGAGTTTCTAACATGCTGACCTCTTCTCAGTTTCCTTGCTAAGCACAAACCCATATCCTCCTTCCTTCTGCAGGACTACATTTATCCTCAAGCTAAGGACAGGCAGTTCCTCCACTACTTCTACCGCAAATCCAAAAAGCAGCGTTTTAATGTGGAACGATACAACAAGCTCAAAGAAGACCTAGCAGAGGTATTTAAGTGCAGTCCTTCCATACTGATGCAGCTTCTAGCTTAGGACTTTTTCAGTAAACTCTCAGGTAACAGAAAATTGACCTCAAGGTTTGCTATCAAAACGCTGTATTGCTTGTCAGCCAGTTTCAGCTGTTGAGATAATCATACATAAGTGTTTGCCTTTGATGTATAAACTACTTCTGTAGGTCATCAGAAAGGGAGACCTTCATGAATTTAATTTAAAACAAATAAACCAGTTTACCAGCATGACATATGTTTTTTGCATACTCTAATAATGTTTGGCCATTTAATACAATAGCTGCAAACAAAATTTGTTTTGGGCACAGCATGTTTGCTGCATTGCTGTGGTAAACCAGTCTCCTACCTTCCTTGAAAGGAGATAGCCTTGGAGAGTTCAGCATTTGACATCATAACCTTATGCCTTAGGTAAAAGACTTAGATTTATAGAATATGGGTGACTGGATGGAAAAGGAGGTATTGTACACCTAGGAGAAATTTGGTGGCCTTTATGAAATAGTTGTAGCAGATCTCTTATTTCTCAATTATCACTCTCCATCTCATCTTGACAGCCCTGTATTCAGCATGTCATAAAAGAAAATGGAAAATACCTCTAATTTTGACTGAAACCCCATAGTTCAGGGTGTAATTTCATGTGCCATAATTGACATGACATGATGTTAGAGTCTGTTCCTTTTTCAGTGGCCTGGGTGTATGAATTTTTTAATTGTCATTTCAGGAAGATAATGCTTTGGGGGATGTGGGTGAGTGGGTTCATGATGGCATTGACAGCAGGGTTCATGCTTCTCTCTGGAGACTGCATGACTTCAGCAAGTCTGTCAATGTTCAGCATCCTCCATTTGATTGGTTTGGTTCCTTGCCTAAGACCAGTGCCTTTTGAGAAAAGAAAGACAGTGCATGTGTGAAAGAGGAGAAAACAGAGGCTGCAGAAGGATGAACTCTCCCTCTCTCTTTCACTGGCAGGCAGAAGAATCCCTAAGGCGTCTGCGCCAACCTCTGCACCTGAGGCTTCCCATCCAGGAGATCAGTGACAAGGACTGACTTTGGTTTGGTGTATAATGGAGATGCCTTTTCAAAGCTGATATGAACATTTAGTTACTCCATAGCACCTGGGTATTTTTGACCACTAAAGTTTTAAAAGTTGCAATAAATACCTTTAAAAATTCTTTGGTTACTTGATGGCTTGGGTTTGTTTTCCTTGTTTGGTTGTTTTTTGTTTGGTTGGGGTTTTTTTTAACCCTATGAAGAAACTGCTGAAGCCAAGTTCTTCAAACTATTTGTTAAATCTCATTAGTACAATGGAGGCATTCTTACTGCTGGAAAAATGACAGAATAGACAAGGATAGCCTTTTTAGTACCATTTACTATAACACAACAGTAGCTCAGAGGATAATTAACTTATGCATGGAGTAGTAAGGATTCTTTTCTGGCAGTTACTATTTCCTTTTCCCTGGCCTGTGCATTGACTCTTTGTAACACCACAGGTGAAGTTTAGATTAGCATGACAATTCAGCTTTCTTAGTAAATAGTGCTGGAAAAGTAAGATATCTCAAACTTGCTATAAAATCATTTATGCTTCACAGTTGCATTTTATTGAAAGAATTTATCAAAGCATTGAAATCTAATACATGCATTATGCAAAATTTAAAAGTAGGTGTAGTAAGATACAACATTTATGACTTAGAGCATAGATATGGAAAGACTTAACTAAAGCAGAGCCAGTAAACCAATTATTTTTCCCCAGGAAAGTGGATTAAGACACTTTGCTCAGTTTGAGTTCTCTTCCCTCAGAAGAACAATTAATAAGGTAAAACAAAAACAAAAATAACAACAACAAAAAAAGAAAAGGATTATTTGCTTCAGCACCACTGCAATTACTGATTGGTGCAGCAATAGCAATCCTGTGACTATGCACCATCCTTTTTATGTAGACAATGACAGAGGTATGGCTGATCTTCTTCACGGCCAAGAGGAGGCCTGATCCAACTTGAAGGCCTCAAGTATGAGGTTTGCATATGTTATATTTTGTAGAGCTGCCTGTAGAGATGTCCATCAGCTTTAGCTTTAGAGATACAGACAAGGTGAGCTCACCCTGAGCAAGCTGCACGTGGTCTCGTCTCACTACTGCTTTCCCCTGTTTTTCCCCTGAGGATGTCAAGCACCAGCAAGCTGTAATTGTGCCCCAAGCATAAATTACATTCAAGCAAAAGGAAACTCATTATTAATCAACCCTATTTGATTAATCCTCTATTAATGCTACAATTGTACTCAAGGCATTAAGTTCCTTTTTGGTGTTTGCAAGGAAAAAAAAGTCTAAAAAGCCCAGTAGAGCTACAAAAGTTGTGGATTCTGCTGTCCACAAATTTAAAAAGATGCTCTATAAACATATTCCTTGTAAACTGTGCTCTTGGAGCAAGACAAGTTAATCTAATGGAACATTAGAAATGTTTTGGAAATAGTAAGATGTGCCATAATTAGATGGCAATCAAGAAGCTTTTAAGAAAAAAGTAGTCTGGAGCATCAATTTCAATAAAATCAAAGCACTTTCTAATAGTTTGGCACCAGTAAACTTTTCCCAAATTCCCTGAGATGAATTCTCTGGTGTAATTCTACCTTTAAGATTTTAGATTAAAAACTGCTTTAAGATTTTAGAAACTCTTAGGTATACAAACTAATGTTTGATCCAAGTGATTACGCAGACAATCTTGTAGAATATTAAGAATCCACAAGTAAGATGGTATTCTTTACTTCTGCAGCAAGTAATAGTAACGGTCATTACTGCTAATAATCTACTTAGATTTGGGATGAAAATACAATTTTTTAGTTAACATTGAGGCAAAACAAGGAATCTGTTTTTTCCCTCTAGCATTAATATCTCTGCACCTATCCACTCTGCGATATGACACTTTCCTATTAACAACGGTAAGAAGTTCTGTGAACTCCAAGGAAGATCCGTGATTCCTAAGTGTCTCACACAAATCTTGGATGTACCAGGAGCCATTTAGAGTGTCACGATGAGAATAGTAGCCTAGAGTAGAAAAAGAATATAAAATTACATCCAAATGCAAGGAGTGATAATAACCTCTTGGAAAAATGGTTTCCTAGCTACCATCTATAAGGAATTACTAATGGCTGTAAATCTTACTTTGCCAGTTACATAATTTCACTGCAAATTGTGGATGGGAAGAGGCTTTGATAGCACTTGTAGTGCTCAGCTAAGAGGAACATGATTCAGGGATTAGCAGCTTACAGGACTGCATCTCCACTTCGTAAGAGAGCAGATGGGACTGAGGACAACATACATGGGGAGACTGGAGAGAACAGCCATGTAGTGCAGGGAAATTTATAAGCCACCAGAATCCTGGAAAAGAGTGGATGTTTGCTATCAGGAGGCAGCTCAGCTGCAAGACTGATGACAGTGCTTTTGTTTGGCAAATTTCATGCACCTTTATAATCTACTTTCACTTTTTTTAGTACATAACATTCTTTCCCAGACAAATTGCTACTTATCAGACAGGTGAATCAGATGACCTGGAACTGTTTTCATTTTCTGGACTGCAAAACGAAGAATTGCTCAGGGTTGTTACAGTGAAGTATCAGACACGATGTAAGATACTAGAACTTACCTTGCGCCACAGAGTAGCACATGATAAAGTCAGCACCAGCAGGCAGAGTATAGACACCAGCTGCATCCACTTCAGTCTCATTGACAAGGGAGTCACTGCTGTTGTCTGTTGAATCGTGGGCAATGACTGGATCATCATGTTTATCACCTCGACAGGCCTGTTGGTGAGAAGAGTTAGGCCTACACCCCTGCCGAGCTCACTGTTAATATGATAATTCTGACTCTAACCAGAGGCACTACTGTTCAGCTAGGTGTGCTACATTACCTTGACTCTGCCTTCAGAAAGACCCGTTTACTTCTCTGTCACTCAAAATGTTTGGGACAAAGTCCATTGAAAGCTCCAGGATGATCTCAGAATCACTAAGACTGGAAGAGATCTCTTGAGATCACCTAGTCCAACCCCCTGACTGAAGCAGTGTTCGCTACAGCATGTTGGCCAGGACTATGTCCAGTGAGCTTTTGAGGATCTTCATAGGTGGAGACTCCACCTATCTGTATGGGTGACCTCTTCCAGTGTTTGACCAACCTCACATGAAAAAAAAAGTGTTTTCTTCTGCTGAGATTAAATGTTGTGTTTTAATCTGTTGCAGTTGCGTCTTAGCCTGTCACTTGGGTACAGCTGAAAAGAGCCTGTCTCCCTCTTATTCTCTCCCACCTGGTGTTCAGGACACTGGTAAGATTCCCCTGAGTCATCTCCTCCAAGCTGAGCAGTCTAGCTCTCTCAGCCTCTCCTCATATCAAACATGCTCCAGAGTCCCTTAATCATCTTTGTGGCCCTTCGCAGGACTCACTCCAGTATGTCTGTATCTTTTTGGAACTAGGGAACTCAGGACTGGGCACAATTTTTCAGATGCAGCCTCACCAGTGCTGAGTAGAGGAGAAAAACTGCCTCCCTTGCAGGCAAGGCAGTGTTGAATTACTGCTCTGAAGCACAGCCATCCTTACATGCTATTACACCTCTGCTCTTTAATGCAGTCTCAAGTGTGTTGAGGGAGGGTTTTCGGTGGGAAGTCAGAAGTGACCCCACTATTGTCAGTGATGCAGAAAGACAACACATGGAGGAGAACAAGGTGAGAACACACTCAAACGATGCAAAGGAGCATTACTTCAGAACAGCCACTAAAAAAAAAATCTTCTTTGCAGTGATAGAGTTTCATCTTGATGTTTCTTCTGATTTCCAGAGGTGCTATGCCAGTTGTGCTGGAAAAGAACTCAGCTGATGAACTAAGTTAATCAGTTTTTTGATGAGTTTCCAAGTATTACTTAGAACTTACAACTGAAATATGAAAGTATTTCACCAGGTTAAAAAATAAAAAGTGGAAATATGAATGAGTCCTAATGAAAGGTGAATTAACAACATGCTGCTTCTTGCAGCAAGCCTGTGCCCTAAGAAAGCTTTCATTTGGGAAAAAAAAAAAAGATAATACCTAGAATTACTCTGTAAACTAATACAATCTGCTGAAGGCCAGGTTAATATATGAGTTTGCTGATTGTAATCTGGATAAAGATGGGATAAAGCCCTGCATGACGTGGTTTGACTCCATAACTCTGCTTTGAACAGGAGAGACCTCCTGAGGTACCTCCCAACTTTCATTTTCTTGTGAACCAAGGAGAGAAACAGGAGCTTACATATGCTCTTTATCTGACCACTTAGCACAAACAATACTCTTGAAACAATAAAGTCCTAATTTGATTCTTTAGATTCTACAGAGATGCCAAATATAGGTCATTGACAAAAAAACAACCAGCCAACAACAACAACAAATGAAAATCACTACCACCACAAAAACCAGCCAACAAAAAGTCCCACAAAAAAAAAGAAAACAGATAAAAAACCCAACTTCACTGAAGATCAAGTAAAGGGACTTGCCTGGAAGGAAGCAATGAAGATACAGAGGTTTGATAGCTTATCAGCTTAGCCTAGGGTTGTGACCAACAGGAATTGTGCTGAGGCTGCACAGAACTTTCTCAAAAAATCCTGGTATTTCCTTCTCTGCTATTAAATACACACTAACAGTCAATCTGACATAGGCTTAATTTGTGTTTCTCTTCATAAAATTACTTATTAAATACAGCTGTAATAATAATAATATCAACAGTGGTAAACATTAGGGTTTCTAATAAAAAGAGAAGAATCCTTGTCTCAAATTCTTTGTGGGAAGACTGCATCAGGAAAACTGACATCTGTATTGCAGGAAGACACAAGTCAGTTAACTGCACTGAATTCAGAAACAGATATCTTACCTGAAAGATAAATATCTTTGGTTTTCCTACCAAACTCTGGCACTTGTCTCCTCTGAACATGTCTGTGATTCTCTGAATTTTGATTTTGTCATCATATGCATATATGTGATCATCCTCACCATGACTCAGGAACACACACAAAAAGCAGTCAGCATTGCTGTAGTCATCCATAGAGGCTGAAATAGTCAAGTGGTGTTTAAATGACAAAACAGTCATATTCAAGTCTAAAAAACATTGTACCTTTCTATTGTATCATTTAATCCCCAATCAGTCCTTTTTCAAATGGATGCTATTTTCCGGTAGAGCCATACTGACGGGATTGCAAGGTGCATTGATTCAACCTGGCTGAAGGGCCACTAACCATAAAAAGAATAATGTAATTATATTCTCCCAGCTGCATGTACCATCTTTCAGCTTTTAGTGACTTAATTAGTTCTCTCCACAGAAGCTTCACTTACACTGCAATAAAAAAATCTTCAGTCAAAACTTTATGTCCTCTTCATGTTAAATTCCTTGTGCACAAAAATTTAAGTTAGGTAAATTGAGAGATTGGAAGAAAAGGTATCTGGGAATTCTGCTGCAGTAACTTAGGTATAACCAATACATACATAGTCTCTTACCTTCATCAATTTTCTGCAGCACATCTTCTGCTTTCAGATCATCAAAAATTTTGACTTCAAACCCAAGGTCTGTCAAACTATTGTTAGAACAGATCAGTATCAGTAAAAAATCTTGCCCAAATTATGTATCAATGGCTACCAACTCAGTTTCTTTCCCTGCGAGGGAATTAGTATTCTTATGCATTATTTGTGAACAAAAGCACTAAAGTTGATTTTGAATTCAAACTGGTGTCAAGTACAGGTCTAACACCTAAAGTTACTTCAAAGAGTTTGTCCAAAGCAAGCTCCAGACTCACTGAACTCATAGGACTTGTTCCAGCAGTTTCTGTGACCTAAAAAAAATGTGCCCTGAAGCTTTTCAATTATGGCTTTCTTCACCCAAGTTGCATAAATGCTAGGTCTGCAAAATCTTCCAGTCTCTATTTAAACACAGGATTTAGGTAAGTTCTTAATTTGATCACAATTTCTAAACTTTAGATTTTTTTAAGGGTTAGTAGGGCAACCAAGTTTCTTACCTGTGTTTCAGATTGTTTCTGTCTGCCATAGTCCCACTTCTGTCTAGCAGTGTTAAACGCCAAAAAAAGTGCTCGTGATTGAAGATTAATGCAACTCCTCTTCTTTGATGATTCATTTTATATTCCATTGCAGGATCAAGTGATTGTCTGCTGCCACAGATGGAAAACATTCTTGGTAAATGAGGCCGTTTCATTAGTTAAGGCACATAGTGGTGCATTTCAGACATGGCTCTAATTCTCCATGTTATGTGTTTATCTAAATATTAACATAATTGGATAGTACACAGGTACTTATTTGGAATTGTACCTGTCTGTGATTTGCTTCAAGTTCTTCTACGTAAATCAAGTGCTGCATTGTAATCAATAGACTATAAACTGGGGATGAGGTGCTAAGTGTAGTGTATCTTGCAAAAGGAGAACAAGTGTTTATTATTTACCCTAATGAAATGAAAGCTATGATAATACAATGGTTCATCTAATTTTTTAACAACTAGCCCACAAAATCCTGAAGCTGAAGGACAGAGGTCTTCTTAAGGACAGAATAAATGACCTATCCAGCTTCTAAGTAGAGGACTTTATCATGGCAGAAAACAAAAATACCTGCATGTTTGGGAGTACAATGCCACAATTTTATTGGTTTATAAGGAAAACACAGCATAGGATGTGTGACAGCACACTCTGGACTTGGCTGTGGACCCACAGTCATCTCAACACTTGGACCCAAAAGATCCTAATGTTGACATAGAAGTAATTAGACAAAGCAGACAAACTTTCCATTTTTGTAGTTATTGGCTCAGAAAACAGAAACTGAAACACTTCTGGCAAAAGCACTAGCAATAAACAGGTCCAGAGTTTGAGGTACACGGAATGAGAGTCCAGGTCATACTGCCCTAGGACTGGCTCTGGTCAGAGCAGTTATTTTGTGCCATGTTAATACTTTCTTCCATGCTATGGAATACTCAGGTTTGGTGCAATTACAGGAGAAACTTGCTTAGAATATTTCCCTGCAGATGTTCAAGATATGAGTTCTGTCATCAAATGCTTTTGTTGCACAACAAAATTACCACTGTTACCCATAGACTATCTCTGCTTCTCCCTTTATTATGAGAATCCCCTTAATGAAGCATCTTTTTGTAACATCAACATAAGAATTCAGACAGAGAACAGGAATTTGGGATGACTGCTCAAAGTCAGGGAGGTTCTACAATGTTCTGCAGTGTTGGCTGGATAACCAATAACAGAAGTTGAGTGCTTTATCACATTCTTCCCATTCTGAGTACCAAACGTGATAAATACAAAGATTATAAATTTCAGCCTTGTAATTAGAGATTATAAATCTTATAACTTTTAGCCCTGAACAATTTCAGCTGTACCAGTACCAGAATTTTTTCAGATTTTGGCAATTTCTCTTCCTTGGGGTTTGGCTAGGTGCATGGCTAGTAGAGATTTTGGACAATTTGGTCACTGGATCCTGTGAATGACCATGCTTCCCTAAATAGTTCTTTCTCTACTCAGCTGTATGGATGAGACAAGGTTATTAGGCAGGTAGTTTACTGTTTTTAAGGCTTTCATGGAATCACTGTTCCATGGTCCATTTCCTCTCCTTCCAGAGGAATACATTCCTGTGCTACAATCTACCACTTAGTCTGTCCAGCGGCTCCTTAGATTGTGATGGTCTCTGCTCTTTTATTTGCTGAAAATAAAAAAAGAACACTCCCTATAGTCCCTTCCACATGCCTTCCCAATAAGGGTGCTTCTGCATCTGGTGTAGGTAAAACTAGAAACATGTTTTGTAAGTGGGTGGAGTGTAATCAAATAATTCTGTTGAATTCTTAAAAATCAGAAAACCCTGCACTGACCTCCATCCCTGGGACATCTCTGTCACTGCCACCAGAACTTTACCTTATATTGAGTGCATCCACTTCTGTGATGTTCTCATTTCCATCTATTAGAGAAATCCATAAGTTATTTAGCCACAAAATCATTCATTAAAAACAAACAATACCAATTTGGACTTATGCATCCAACCTTAAAGTTTAGCTGTTAATGTGAACCAAAAGCTCATTCACACCTCAGGTAAGTAGGCATGCAGGTAAACAGACTCATTAGTATTTGTCTGCACCCACAGCTTTTGGAGGCTGATCTGGGAGTTTTGACTCCAACAGTCTGAATTTCAGGTGGTCAAGACATGCATATTTTATATCTGTCTGTGTATCTGTGTATCATCAGAGATTATGGTTTTATATAACTACCTAGCTGGGTGTATTTTTTTAAAGAGACTCTAACTCAATAGTTACAATTTTACATATTGTAACTAATATTTACATAAATATTTACAATAATATTTACATAAAATGTAATTTTACATTTACAACCTAAGAATACACTGTTTCTTTTCTTTCAGTAATGCCACTAATACAAAACTGAGCATTCTCTTTGAGGTTGGATGCAGCAAGCACACTGTCAGAGTAGACAGTGAAACAGCTATTGACAGCTGAGAAGATGCAGGATTTAAACCTTTTCTTCTGCTGAACTATACAGACTTTAAGTACCTCCAGTACAGAATGGACATAAAAGTAACCATGTGGGCACAAGAAGGAACATGCACATCTTGGCAGTGTGCAGAACTACAGACTTGCAGATGGTTAGGCCAAAATGCTTGTTCCTCTCACTTAAGCAATCTCAGTGGGCTACTAAATCATTACTACTACTGGTAGAGACTCACGACCCCTTATGAGAACTGTATATGAGACTATACCTGTGGTGGGTAATGTAGGTCTGCTATCCAGCTGGACATGGCCTGAAAATACAGGAGGAGTCAAATGTACAGGTATTTTACAAACTACTTTGCACATAGCTTTCCACATCTATTTTTCAAATAATATTAATGCCTTTTGCAAAATGAACATAGCTAGGTATTGACAGAGGATAAAAGTTCTTGCAATCCACACCCCCGAAACAGATGTTTGATGACTATAAAATTTTATAGTCATCAAACATTGATATGAAGATGTAGACAGAGGAGGAATAGAATTCCTGGGCTACGGGAAACTAGGAAAAGAAAGTTTTCCTGTTCATTTAATCCTATTTAGTGACTTCTTAGTCTTTGTCTTTTCATTGACACTCTCATAAAGCAGCTTCATTCAGGTAAACACTATTTGAATTATCGTAATTTATGAAAAGTTTTCCGTTTGTCTTACAAAGGAACAAGCTTGTTCCAAAATATGATTGAGACCAATGGGACTACTAGACTTTAATTTCGTGAAGATGGATTGTTTCAAAGGAATCAAAAAAACAGGTATGCACAAGATTACACTGGAATCTCACAGCATCTTTCCCTGGATAAGTTTTCGTCTCAATAGGTCTACCATCGAGACGAAAGGGCAAGGCACTTAGAAACAACGGAATGGCACACCAGTAAAAGTTCCTTTGAGCCTAGCTGCATCTCCGGGAATCCACGTTTTGCTGCCCTGGCTTCTCCTGCCCTCCTGTTACACTCCGGGGACCCTCTCCGCTTCCCTATCGGCGGCCGTGCCGGGGAGCCGGAGGGATTTTCCCGTGGGGAAATTTACGTGCAAATCCATTTCCTCGTTGGCCGCCGCCGTCCCTCGCCTCGCACCTTCCCCGTTCCCTTGCTCCCCTGGAAGGAAGGAGGGACAGAAGCAGAGGTCCCGCTCCCCGTGAACACCAGCAGCGCGCTCCGGGCAGCGCTGTCACCCCGGGGGAAGCTCGGGCGCTGCCCCCGGCCCCGCAGACATTCCCCACGCCGCCCCTGCTCCGCGCTGGCTCCGCCAGGAACCTCACAAGGGCTCGTCCCGGCCTTTCCCTGCCGCGGCCCCTCCGCACACGCACCCGCCGGCGGCCGCCGCTCCGAGCCCGACATCGCCGTGGACCAAGGCTGCACACCGCCGCAAACCCAGCGAGCCGAGCCGAGCCGAGCCGAGCCTTCTCCCCCTTCCTCTCCCGTGCCTTCCGGGGGCGGGCGCTTGTCGCCCTTTGTTCCCGCCGGGAATGGGGCAGGAGAGGGAGCCGGGAAAGAGCAAAGGTGGGGTGTTAAAGTGTATGATGTGTCCTCCTGAGGTGGTACCTCAGCCACCGCTGTCGTGTGACTGCGCCGGCTTGTGCAAAATCATCGTCCGGAGACGGCGAGAGCCTCCCGTATTCTCTCAGTTTAAATTTTTCAAAACTGTACTCAAATTCGCATTTCAGGCGCACAGCCTTCCTTCCTGTAAGGCTCCTGTTCCTCAAAGTGCGTTTTCATTCGGGTACCCAGGCACAGCCCTTGTTCGAGGTTTGGACGTGTGGATCACTCTGCAGCTTTGATCAGTTCTC
Organism: Cisticola juncidis; assembly: GCA_013400215.1. Lineage (NCBI taxonomy): Eukaryota > Metazoa > Chordata > Aves > Passeriformes > Cisticolidae > Cisticola > Cisticola juncidis. Next base: position 1,169,618 of record VXBR01002375.1, read on the forward strand.
GCTTCAGTTCTCTTTGATGATTTTGGAACTGTGAGGCGAGTGACAAGATATTGGCGAGAGTGCCCGGATATCTTAATGAGTGTTCCGCAGCTGGGAACCACGCGGCACTTCCCGGTCACTGACCAATTGCGTAACAAACAAGTTTCTAAACATAAGCCAACGACAAAACCCCGTTCTTCTCTATAAGAGCTTTACAGATTGTACCCTAGAGGGATCTAAATTTTCTACCCTACTTTTAGGGAGATAACCTCAGATACGAATGTGCACTTAAGAGAGTGCTGCTACAAGCACAAAAAGAAGCACATTTAGAGTGGAAGTATAGGCATTTTTATGCAGTCTGGTTTTACTCAGGCTTCTTGCATGGGTAAAGACTTTAGACAAGATGTCTCCCTTTGATTAAAGGAGCCGTGGGTATTTTTAATTACCTTTGCTTGTTTTGCTCTTGCTCAGACTTGTTACCCTCAGGCTGCCAGTAGGCAGCTGGATCAAGACAGAACTTTGTTTCAATTGTCTTTGTGCATACTTTAGTTAGAATATGATACCATCACAAGGTCTGCATCTTTTACTGGGTAAAGTTTCAGGCTCCTACCAAACAGATTCATTTTTGGCAACTGCAAATCCCAGCTTTCAGCTCAGACCAGAGCTGCCCCTGAACCCACTGGCAGCAAGACTCCAGTGTGAAGTAGCAGCTGCAGAACCAAAATCCAGGACTCTGTAGCAGCAGGTCGAACTCATATCGGCCGTGGACCTCAGTTTCGCTTAGATCCTAACCTCGCTAAGACAGAGGTTTTTTCTGAACTGTTTTGCTGGAGGCCAAGAGCAGCCTCAGCCGCCACATTCCGATGAGTCACTCGATGGCAGTGTGTGCAGCCCCAGGGAGCGCTGGGCTGGTGTTCCTTTCCAGCCCACAGCAGTACATGAGTTTTACTGGCAGACACGCCTATTTGTTAAGAAACACTTTCAGATTGTTGCAATGGTTTCCCAGTAAGTGGGCATTTTTGGAAAAACATTACGGATGGATCTAAACTGCAGTTTTGTACTGGTTTGAAAGCAAAACCAGTGACACTTCAAGTCAGAAATACAGTTTAATAGAGAAAGAAGAAATGAACAAAAACAACAACAAAAGGCAAAACAAAACAAAAATACAAAGGACCACTAACAGTCCGAATACAAACCTGACACAATGTTGGTCAGGGTGTTGGAAGCAGTATGAAATAAGTCCTCCTGGAGTGACAGATGTGGCTCCATTGGAGTAGAGATGATCCTCAGGAAAACAGTCCAGTCATCCTCTAGGAATCCAGTAGAAACAGGCTCCCTTAGTGTTTGGGATTGCTGGTTTTATCCTGGTGGAAAGGCTTTGGCTCCTCCTGCTGGGTGGAGCATCTCACAATGGAATGAGTTAATGTTATCAGTCCTGTGAGAGGCCTTAAATGGCCCATTCACAGGGGATGTCCCTCGGAGGAAGATGGGTGGAGGAAGAGATAAGAAGGCACTGCCATATCTGGTGTTATCAGGTGTCCCAGTAACAGAAGGCATCCGCCCTCTTTCCCCCCTA
>VXBR01002375.1:1174164-1239253 GCA_013400215.1 Cisticola juncidis
GGAATGTAAAGCTTCAGTTAAAAATGATATGAAGGTCTTTGCTCCTAAGGAAAAAGAGATTTTTAGTTTTTGAGAATAAGATGGTTTTGGAAATAGAAGAGAATCTTTGTTTTATACTAGAAGAGGTATCCTTAAACAGTAACCCTAATAAGCAGATATGGCCCATATGCAGTGTTTGTTTTGGGAAAGCTGCTGTTGGGAGAGACCTCACAAAGGCAGGTTTCTGGGCGGCTGTCTGTGTGAGAGATGAGACCCGCAAGACAATTTTACATTGTTAGTGGAGAAATTCCATATAAGTTTCTAAGAGAGACTCCTTTCCCAAAGAAACTGATGAAAGATTATTTTTGAATGGTGAAACTGACTGAAAGTTTTGTCTTTTTATGTTGTATGTGAGAAAGTAAACCATAGGGGGGAGTGCTTTGAAAAGTTTCATTTTTTTTCTTTCCCTCTTTCTTTTGGTGTGTGTTAATAAATCTATTTTTTTAAATCTTTTACGTTGAGCCTGTTTTGCCTTTTTCTCCTAGTCTTATTTTCACAATAAGAAAATATTTAAACCACTACACTAAATTTAACATGCGAAGTTCACAAATGAGCAAACATGAAACCTCTACATAATTTGGTGTTTCCGCCCTGTTTTGAATTTAAAACCATTACAATTCCTCTCCTATGAGTATCTAAAGCAGAATTGCTTTTTAACAGAAGCAAATCATTATCTTTCTAGAGGACCTAATGCAGAAGTTAACTAAGGACTGACACCTGTAGATAAGCAACAAGTAGAGAGAGTACAGAGCAAACCCCAAGTAATTCAGACATCAGGTTATTTTAGCTAGAAAAGTCAGAGAGGGAACAGGTGACAGAAGTACAGGCTCACATATCCATCAACCTCACAGAGGACATCTTAGATTTTTTGAGCACAGTGATCTTAACTTGGAACTTGCTTTTAGTTTTCATCAGAACAGACTGAGTGAAAGCAAAGATGAATACAGGAGCCAAGTTGTGCCACAGCAGAAATACAAATCAACATATTTGCACATATATCCTTTTTGTGCATACAACACACAACACAAAATGTTTTATTCAAAAACAGACATTTGATGAATTTTTTAAAAATAACATAGAAATCACATTTCATCATTCTGTCAAATCAAAAGTATATCCTTAGGCTGCTAACTGTTCATTTTACTGGACAGCCTTAAAAGATCAACATATTTGATCTGAAAAGTGATGCAGAAATAAGGCACTGATATAGAATCAGGTATAAATATGTAGTGCATGTACATTGGCTTGGGACATTTTCCTAGCTTTTTTAACAACAAACCTGCAGGACCGCATACATGAGAGAACTAAAGGCAATTGCAGCAGAAACACACAAGTACAGGCTGTGTAAGATGTTTTACATTGATACACATAATACATTCTTTCCTGTTGAACCCATCAGATGCTTCAACTGCTACTAAACCTACAGTCTGATCTGTATTAAAAATCACCTGAGAATTCAATGTAACTCTTTGGTGCCTCTGATATCCCCACTATCCCGAGTTTTCTCGGGAACATTAAAATGGCACCAGTGCTTTACAACAGCACACTCTAGGTGAACATACACCAAAGGAAAGCAATTGCAGTTCACAAGCTTCTGGCATAAAAAGGAGAGAAGGATGACTTGTTTCTTTTCTACATGAATAAGAACATTGTAGTAACCTTCAAATCAGTCAATTTACTGATATCAGTATTTGATATATTACGGTCTGAAAAGCGTAAAGGTTTGTTACACCAAAGCCTTGCTTCATTTTGGCTGAATCTTCGGCTTTATTCTACACCATGAGATGTCAGTGTCTTCTTTCAGAGATCTGTCTTGCCCTCATAACGACACATACAAGCAGCTCTCTGGCTGTCCAGGTATGGTTTGCATCCTAAATGTATAACTGCATCAAACAGCAGCTGAACCGTTGATTCACAAGCTGCAAGCAAAGAGAGCTCAGTTAAAAGTACTCTGAGTGGAATATGAAACTAACAGGAAAAACTGGCAAACTGAGAATGACTCTAAGAAAGACACAATCTTCTCTGGGCATAGCAAATAGATGGTCAAATGAAAGACTCAACCAACACAGAGTAATTTAAGTTTTGAGTAAAGATTTTTTATATGCCAAACAAAATGAAAATTCATTGCATATGGAATGTTATCTGTGTTGGAGACATACTGAGTCTTGGAAGATGAAAGAGCTGGTTTGCCTGCTCGCTCTTTGCATCCCAGTTTATGCAGAGGTTGCTATCTTTAACATCAGCTCAACAGAACTGAACAATTATTCACCAGTTCTGACACTAAAGACTAACATTACAGTTAATAAAGTTGAGAAGTTCAAACTCAAGGTTGTCGTGTTTGTATAAAAACTTTATTGCTCTCAGTGGGAGTATTTACTGTGAAAGAGACATTGTCCAAGTTAAAAAGTGGTTATGTCATGTATCCATCAGATGCAGGCTGACGACCAGAAGGAATATTGTGTGGCCTGTTACTAAGACACCTAACATTTATTCGCTAGGGGACAGCATTAACTACTTCCACTATGACAGTATATTATTTTAATACCTTATTTCACAACAGGGCAAGATTCTGAATTTTCCTAGTTTACCAGCAATCACACACAGAAGTTTAGAAATCACCCAGCAGAACAGTCATATTACAGCTATGTTACAATAACTGCAAGAATTATAACTGCATTTTGATCAAGTTGCATTACCATATTCATACTCCCAAATGGGCAGCATTATTTCTCCCCTAGAGTTAAAACTAACCTTAACTCAAAGTTAGTTTTAACCCTGATCATTTTCCTATGCCATGTCACTGCTCTGCTGTGACAAGAACCTGAAGCAGCACAGCAGAAGGACAGAACAAAGCATCTTTCATCAGCTTACCAAAGTGGCCTTGCTGCACTGCACAAAGATTCTTTGCCAAGTTAAGCTCAGGGTAAACTTGAAAAAAAAAAAATAAAGGCATTTGCACACCTACCCTGGACACTCTCTGAGATTCCGAGGGTTTTCTGCAAATCTCTGCAGATTTTTGAGAGGCAGGTCTGAAACTGCTCATCGCAATCATTTTTTTTATTGCCACAAGTATCATAGCATCTGTCATGGTGATTGCAGCACCTTGTCATTGAAGGGATACCGATGTCAAACTGTGAAGAAAACACGCACACACCTCCATTGGTATTCCAGCATAAGAAAAATATAGCCTATGGACAGACTGCAACAGAAATGAAAAACAAATGTGATAGCTTGAGATATAGACAGTTTCAAAGATGAATAAAAGAAGACAAAACTGTCCCAAAATAATCAGTGCAAAAAGCACTCACCACATTGCAAAGGAGAGGGGACGCCAAGCTGGTCTCTGAGCAAAAGCCACCCGGAAGTCACTGCCAACCATCCCCTCCCCACCTTCTGCTGCTCCAGTTTTTATTGCTGAGCACCACTATGTAGTGTGGAATATTCCTCTGTTCAGTGTGAGTCTGCTGCCCCATCTGTGTCCCCATCCACCCTCTTGCCCAGCCCCAGCCTTCACTCTGGGGTAGTGGATGGGCGAAGTGGGGGAAAAATGAGAAAGTGACAAAGCTGGAAGACAACAAGCTAACTCCTATTTTCTTTCCAGCATTAAGGAAAAAGGGTTAGTGTCAGTGAGGACAGCAAGAGTCATAGCCAAACCCTCCATTCTTGCACAGCTGCAGCTGTAGTTATTCAATGCTTTCAAGAACGTGCAAACAAAATACTAAACCAAACACTCAAAACCCAAGAAATTCATCACCATTACATTTTATGCTTGCAATCTTTGAAAATGTTTATGCTATGTTCATTTACAATACTAACACTTCCCATATGTTGTTACCAGAGCACATGTTAGGAGCTGATAAGAACAGGGAGCTTGTCTGTGGATGCTGTCTCAGAAGAGGGGATGGAAAAAATCATCTACACTGAGGGAAGCTGATGTATGTATACACACAAAGAAGCCCCAAAATGGAAATACTTACCTGAACTCCAAATACAGGGGATCCACAGCCATTTGGTGGTGATGGTTTATATCCATAGCGAGGAACAGGCCTTGATCCTGAAAAAGGTAATTTGTCATGTCTTAAATAGATTTTTTTTTCACAGGATTTTAGTAGTTTTATTTTAGGGTTTTTTTCACAGAATTTTAGTAGTTTTAAAACTCATCACAGACATTTGTTTGGCTCAAGACAGTATCAGTTGTATTTTTAACTCTAAACATATGTAGAAGCACCTGCATATCAACAATTCTTTCCAGATTACAATTTATGGGTACTAAGCAATTTTTTTAGAAATGGGGACAAAGCACCTGAGCAAGTGTCAATGTTTGTTTCGTAAGTTAAAAAAAATTAAAATTGATGTGTTAGTTAAGTATGCAATATATAGAAGTATATTAACAGAGTACTTTAGTGTAAGTTCATTCATACTTCTATGCTATATATGCAATCAATTGTAGTTCTCTGATTTTTTTATCTTAACTGGGATGAAACATCATTTTTATTTTTACAGCTGCAACAGTAATAGGATTTGAATTAGTAGAGCCTGCTAAACTCACATCTCCCGCAACACTTACCAGTGCAGCAAACCAAGGAATTCTGCATCCCAAGTTAAACCAGACTGTGCAGTTAATTTGGAAAAATGACCCTCCAGTTCATTTCAGTATTGGAAAAAATCTGAGGCCCCAGTTAAAAGTAACGGAAAGGGAAAAAAAAACACATTGGAAAGATGCATAGAGAGTAAATGTCACAGTGTCCTGGCCATTCTTGTGGAGCCAGACAGTGTGTCACCACCAGACACATTTCCTGACTTAACAAATAATCTCACACAGTAAACTGGGGTGATGCGATTCCACCATAACAGGCTGTGTCAGCCTCCCATTTTGGGGTGCTCTTGAAGCGCCAGTGAAAAGCTTGGAAAGAAACCCCATTTCTGGAGCATTGCCTGCCTGGCACCCGGGATGGGCACACCTGGGACGAGCACGGCACTAGAGGTGACCACAGAATGGGTCAGGCTGGAAGGCACCACAGAGTCCAAACGCCCTGCTCAAGCAGGGTCATCCTAATAACAATAGCCCAATATTACAACTGTAACGACGATGATGATAATAATAATAATAACCATCATTATCTACCAGGTCATGCCAACTTGAGCTGCCTTGATTATTGTTCAGCTAAAGCAGGTAGCTGAAAAGCAGAGAAGAAAGCAGCACAGATGTCCTCTGCTGGTAGCAGCAGGATTTAGAAATAGGAGGATGCATTCCTTCCACTGGCAAACGCGGCTGCCATTAAAACCTGTTATTCAAGAGTGACTTCGAACCAACATATTCCATAGCTCAGATTTAAGCTTTTCTGTCCCAAACCGAAATGCTAAGGGGTGCTCGTAAATAACCAGCCGGGAGGCAGCAATTCTTCCCACTTCAGGGTTTTTCCCTGTACACCTCAGCTACGTATTTGACAGTAATAAGCCCTTCTCTAAGGCAAACGTCTCGGATCCGTTTAAAAGGAGCTGTTTAAAAGTCGCGTTAAGAGAACCGCTTACGAGTACACAAGCTCCGCACACGTCACACACGTATCTAAACACACACACACGTGCCACAGCCCGCTTGCCGAGGCTCACACTCGCATTTATTTATAGGTAAGTGCGCCGGTACGGACAGGGCCGCGGCGGGAGCGCAGCCCCGGCCGCCCTGCCCGGACAAGGGCCGCGCCGCCAGCCCCGCTCACCGTCGCCGCACTTGTACTGGCAGAGCCCGTCCTCGCCGCCCAGCAGGTCCAGGGCCGCGTTCAGGTACGTGTCGATCTTGTGCACGCCATTGCGGATCGTCTTCAGCGTCATCCGCCAGTCCGCGGTCTGCGGCGCCTCCTGGCCCCGCGCCGGCCCCCAGGCGCAGGCCGCGACCCCCAGCAGNCGCCCTGTCGCAGCGCCGCGCTGCGCTGCCTGTGCCCTCAGACGTGTCCCCTGTGCCCCGTTCCCTCTGCTGTGTCCCTTTGTACCGTGTCCCTTTCTGCTGTGACCCTTCTGCCCCGTCCCCTTGTGCCGTGCGCGGCCTTCCGAGCCTGGGCAGCGACAAGCGGGTGCCTGCCCTGGCACCTCGGCACTCGTCGCTGGCTGAGCAGGGCCCCGGAGGTCCCGAATTTTGTGATGATGATAGGTGGGAAGGAAACTGACCCGGTCGTGTTTGCACATGTGAGTGGTTCTCACGACGAAAGTGGAGGGCGAAGTTGTAAAGCGGAGCCACATGCAAGTGTATCTGTTACATGGTAAAGTCCAGTCTCGATTTGTTCAGAAGAAAAATCAGACCGAAATGAACTTAATTACTAAGCACAGTGTTTTGTTCTCAGAACTTTTTTTTAAAAATTTTATATCTAAATGCTAGATGCTTCACAGATGAACTGAATTGGAGCCACGTGAAAATTACTTTAATTTTTGTAATGAAAACCCCAATTGATATTGTGTGGAATCCCTCAGAATACAGGAATATTTGGCTTCAGAGAAAAAGTTAAATGTAAAGAACAGGAAATGGAAAGAGAACCAAGAGATTTTCAGAACAGACAGAGCATAAAGACACATAGTCTACTGGTTTTGGGGTGTTTTTTCTTTGTTTGTGGTGTTCTGTTTCTTTTAATTTTTTTTATTTGCAGTCTCAGCATTTAATATTAAGTGTAGCTAACTAACGAAATTGTTGGGAAAAGTTCTTCACAGAAAAATTAAGTCAAACAAAAGAGGGAGCTCTTTGTGCACCTGTCCAGCTTTTTCCTATTTAAGATTTCTTCACCAAAACCTTGATTCATCAAAATAATTTCTGTGTAGGAATATTCTTGAATGCTTTCCTAAACAGTAAATGTTGCTGAGGGTGGGTGAGTGTGTTTGTCAAGAGAAGGAATTCATACCCTTACTTTATTTATTTTGGCGACTGATGGTGTCTTTATATGCTGATGTGGGGTTTTTACAAGTCTGGAAGATGAAGAAAAAAAGAATGAAAATGTATAAATTGTTTTCTGGCTGTGGTGAATTATAGAAGAAATAGCACACAACAACTGTGTTTTGTGAACATACACCATTTATTCAGCAGGATAATGAATTAAGATGAATAAAGTAAAATAGGTATTAAAAATATTTGTCATAAGAATAGAGTGAAAAATGTTCTCAAGCTATTGATCATTTTCATATAACTGGCTGGACCTGTGTGAGTTTTGTGTTGAGGGTACCAATCCACAAATCAAATTCTACTGGTTAAACAAAAAATTGTGCACGCTTTTGTGAACAGCTCTTGCCAAATGTGAAGGTATTATGTATAGACTGATGTTTTCTTTATGACAGCAAGAAGTCTAACTTTGTATCTGCTACTTGGTTTTGTAGAATTAAATCTAAGTGTATAAGGTATTGTCTTTTTATGTATTTATAGTGCTATAAAAATGTATGTGTATAAGAATACATAGGTACATACAGTGTGTGATAGTGTACAGAATAAGACCCTGCTTGGTGTTGAGAGTTTGTTGTATACCTGAAATATATATACATACATAGAGATCTTAAGATGTAATGATGCTTTTCATGTAAGTTGAAGATTTAAGTTTTAAAATTCCTTTGTTGTTTGTGACCAGCTGCTTGAATTAATAAAACTTAAGAGCTACAAAAATTACCCCAGGCTAGATGATCAGTTGATGTATATTAACTAAATATGAATTGTCTGAGTTTGTAGCTGCAAAAACTACCAAGCAGATTTATTACTTGAGTAATTGTTGCATTACAGCAAATCTCATGGTCATAGCCACCCTGTTGATTAATCGACGGTCTGGAGTCTTCTTCTGCAATAAGCCTAAGGAATCAAGCACCACGCTAGGCAGCCTGCTGAGGGTTTCTGGTGACTTAGACCTTGAGGTGACCTAAGTCCTTTAAAGCAGGCTGGCCGCTGTCCTTCCTGTGAAGTTCACATATTGCCAGTGCAGTCATTTTCCAACTACTCTTTCCAGTATCATTATCCCTTTTAGCTAAATAAACAATGGCAACTGAAACACAATGTGAAAAGTGGAAAAAACCAAAGATTATAAGAAGAAAATATTTTAATATCTGCTTTTATTAGAGACCTTTGCGGTGGACTTGTGCCTGTAAAATTCTCTTCCCACAGGCTCTGCAAAAATGAGGTATTCATAGAGTGTTAAGAATTTTCAAAATACATTCCGTGAAGATTTGTACTGATTGTTGCTAAGTTACATAATGACTGATTGTGAGAAAGGATTTTTTTTTGCATAAGGGATATGAAGGAAGCACTTAATTTTCCAAGCCTCAGATATTGTACCGTGAAATGAGACCCCTTGTCACATGGTGGCTAATCCAGTCATAATAGCTGGCAACTTGCGTGTACACACCAGGGTGACCAGCCTCCCCACAGTTCTCACCCCAGCTCACAATGCCCCAGACATAGGCCACTTTTTCTGCATCAAAGCAGACCAGGGGGCCGCCTGAATCCCCTTTACAACTGTCTGTGGAGCCGTCGTAAGTACCTGAAGAGGAAATAAAAAGCGAAAGTAAGTGAAGGTACAAGCTGGCACACGAGGCAGAGCTCAGGAGACTTTTCAAGTCTGTGTCCCTTCCTGACAGGTGTTTGCCTAATGGTTGCCAGTAAAGAAGATTCTGAACCTCTTCAAGTCTGTTATGTCTCATTTCAAGTGCAGGGCCTTTCTTTGTACTAGTGGCTGGCCCAAATTCTCATTTGCTTTTCCATCAGTCTTGTTTTATACAGTGCAATAAAGAAGAATTCAGCCACATTCCCTACTATAAAAAGTAGCCCATGAAAATGGAACAAGGTATAAAGATTTGTTGATGGATTCCTTTGGAAATGAAGATACCATAATGTCTGTACCCTCCCTTTGGTGTCCTCTCTACCCAGTAATCCACTGTCCAGTCTCTTCTGTACTATTGTTTTCTTTACCAGATTTATGAAAACAGGTGGGCAGGTACAAGAAGGAAAACACATGAATCTTGTGATTGGAGGGAAAGCAACTGAAGTGCCCCCACTGAATGGTCAGTCTCAGTGAGGACCTTTAGCAACACTAGGTAGCAGCCCTGAGGCCTAAGTGTGCAGGATACAGTGCCCTTTATGCTTCAGTGTTCACAAATCTACTCATTTGCAGGTCAGCAAACACAGTGTTCGTGAAAAAAATTAATCAAGATGGATGTGATATAAATGCTGCTACAGAGCTAGAATATGATTTGTTTTTTTCCTATATACTCAATAAAAGCTTATTAATTTCTAACACCCTTACTACATTTTTCTGCTTGGCTGACTGTCCTAGGATGAAGAAGCCTGTATAAAGCACAAGTCCTCAAGTTTTTAAAATGTGACCTCCTTCTTGAATCTGTACATAATGAGAAAGAGTGTTGAAAGAACTTTTCAGAGTTAGGATTACTAAGCATATGAAACAAAATTTTATTGCCTTTAATTATTACTTGCTTGTATTACTTACTCCTGTGAGCACCAACCCTTAATTTTAAAAGTTTTATTTGCATCAGAGAGGAGATGTTAGCCTTCCTAGATATCACCTTCCTGAATATTTGTCATGTGGTCCTGTCATTGTCCCCTCATGGTAAAGTATGCTCACTTGAAATATATTGAAGAAAAGAGAGATAAGTAACAGAACTGGTGCACTAAATAAACCTAGTATCTTACAGATGACATCCTGAATTTATCAGTGAAAAGTGAAAACTATTTCACTTTTATATCTGGTTTTAATTTTCTTGTTGAGTAGTTTCTTTAAAGGTTACCTTTACATTTTGATGTAACAGTTGGAGCCACCTGCCCTGTAAGTTGAATACTCACTGCTCTTTTAGTCATGTATTTGGCAACATTTTTTGTCACTTGAGAAGCAAAAATGTGTACTCAAAATCTTCATTTTAATACTAGGAATGACAACCAGTTTCCTGGACAGATTAATCTAAGCTTGAAAAATTTGCCTCTACCACGCTGCTGGCATGCAGCATGGTAGAGGCAAATGTCTAAGTAGATGATGTCTAGTCAACAGGGCTGTGTTTTCTAGGACAGGCATTTGCTTAAATATGTTGCTGAATCAAAATCAAATACAGTAAAAGGGAGGTTCAGTAGGCTGTAAATCGTAGAAACTTGTCATGCTCTCATCTGAATTCTGTTTATAAATAGATATATAATGGTGGATGCCACAGGCTCCAGTGGCTGGCATTTAGCCAACAGTGATATTGCGGTAGTTTGTTTATTGTCTTTCTTAAGTCTAGAGGATTCCCAGCCATGTATGGCCTAAACTGAGTAAATGATCATAGAGAAATTATAGTAAGAAAATTGATGCTTACCTGCACATGCCATTTTTTTAAAAAATCGTCCTGGATACAATTCAGAACAATTGTGAAATAAGTTAACATTTCCCCACTTGAGGACAAATTGTTTTGTGTAACCTAGAAAAAAAATTCCAAAATTTAAAATGGCAAGTAGACATTAGACAAATTTAATATACTAATTTGAAAGTTAGCTATTTACTTATTTACAGAATATTATCTTCAGTATTATAAAACAGAAACCTTAAACTGTCATTAATATTTACTCTATATGAACTACAGTGCATTGGCTATATATTTCAAAAAAAAAGAAGTGGTTTAATTGCAGTGTAAACTACAATACTTCCATTTTGTGACATTTTCACCCTTTCTATTTGCTTGTATTCCTCAGAGTTTTTTTCCTGTGTATTCTGTATCGAGGTTTCCAGGCACTTGGAAATGAGTACATTGCTTTTTGTCAACAGGAGATGTGGTTGTGATTCATTCTTATTACCTTTTTTCCAACTCTGCTCTACATTTATGGAGCAGTTTCTGAAGATACAGGTGAGCTATGTATTCACAAGTCCAAAGAGATGCTCTGTTTTGTTCTCTTTCTGTTTGCTAGCAATTCCCAACTTTGCAATTGCTGCGAGAATGATACTGAGTATGGAATGCAGAAACCACACAACCAGTATGTGGTAGCTCCAACACCAGGCTGTAACACTGTGATACAAAAGAAATGCTTCCCAAGTCTTTGACCGCATGATTATATTTGGCTTATCTGTCTCTGTGCAAGCTTCTCTGAGCTGAACTCAAACATGGCAGAGACAGGATGTGCTGAATTTTATGACTGCTGGCTGCAGCTCAGATCCTGCTGGGAAGGGGAAAGAGGACAGGCTGTGACTATGGGCCCCTGTGAGCTACCAAACAACATCTGCTACATGTTTTTAACAGGTCTCCACAGCTGACAGAATTATTAGATGGACAAAAGGAAAAAATTCTTACTTTCAGAGTAGTTCTCATCCAGGTGTGTCTTCCATACCAATCTACAAGTGGCTGAAACAGCAGAGGAAGCAGTACAGAAAGAACCCAACAGAGATACCTGAGTGCCAAACCACAGCCTACATTTTCTGTACTTGGCCTCTTCTGAGTGCTTTGTGCACAACTGTTTTTCAGCCTTTTCAAAATGAAAGCTCATCACAATTAGGAAATGAGTTATACAAATAATACATTCCTGAAGCAAACACTAAAGCAAATACCTTTCTCCAGTCCCCATCCAGAAACCTTGCATCTGTCACCAGTCTTAAACATATACTCTGACCACGGGACACAGGCAGGTATGCTGGTGTCTTCCAGGGAGCATTCTCCATGCCCAGAACCCTTCAGCTCCAGCAGAGCAATGTCATTTTCGTAAGTTGATGCATTGTAGTTTTCATGAATTATTACTTGGTTTAGTTTGAAAGTATCTGTCTCTTTGTCATATGCTATGGAGTTCAACATTCCAACCCAGACAAGATAGAGATGGACTCGATTTGCTCTGGAAAGAAACAGTAAAATAAACACAAGGCTTACATTTCAGCTGGTTTAAATCTGTAAACTGTTGCATTTTATCAAAGTTTTTGTAGAATAAAAATCCGCCATAGATACATATATTTTCTTTCCAGACTAAATGCCCAGGTTTTTCTGAAGTGTAGCAAATTCAAGGCAGATGACACATGCTGAGTACTGCAACTAATATAGAAAAATATGTTAAAGCCAGACTCTGTTTTGTGTTGTGACAAAGTGAAAACAAGTGTTTTTATGCTGCTCTGATAGAAGAGTGAGCAGATGTGGATGGGACTGGCAAATCTTACTGCTCTTGTCTGCCCTTGGCTTGTTCTGGGGAATATATGACCCCAGGGACATTCTCTGGGAGCACAGCCTGGACTTACACAAGGTAGAGACGGAGAAGAAATTTGTATTTAACGTCAAGCAGAGTGGTTAGAATGAACCTTTCCTGCCTGTTGCTATCTGACTTAAGTATGCCATATCTCTTCAAACTCATAGTTACTTTTTATCTTTCCATTCACTGCCAAACCCCTCTATTTTCTCTGAAATCTTCCTCATTGTTAATGTGGGCAAGTCAGTGTTTCAAATGTTCTATTCAACAGACAAACAGAAATTAACAAACAGGTAGCTGAGAAGGGCAGTAATAGCAAAATTAATCTTCCTGCCTTGCAGAAAGAAAATAATTTCAAAATTATTTGTTCTTACCTGACACAGTGAGCAGCAGTCAGAACCCAACAGCCACCAATATAAACCCCTCCACAGTACACTGCTGAACCTTCATTGCTGATGTCTTTAATTGCCACTTGCCAAGGAAATTCCCCCTATTCAATCAACAAACACAAATAATGAGAAATCATTACAATTGCACAACTTTTAGTGCATAAGAGGAAAAACATCTCTTGGTATCACCTCATCTCCTTGACCACATCTGATTTTAATAAAAGATCTGCTATCCAGAAGTTGTAAATTGAGTTCCATCAGATATAAAGGAGATATATATGAAAATTCAGTAATTTTATCCAATCTTCTGACTTTGTGCAATGTGTCCTTCCTTCCAGCTTTCAGTCATGAAATTCCTTCTAGTCAGAAAAACAGATGGAGGATCTGACCTGGTTTGAATACATTTTTTCTGTATTCTGTTTCAAAGACACAAATTTTAATTCTATTTTGCCAAAATTATTATTTTTGGATGTAGGACTAATTGTTTTTCTGAGTAATTTTCAGCATCTACTTGTACTTCAATGCTTAATTTTGTTTATATTTTATATATAAATATAAATTATAATTATAATAATGTTTTATATCATATTTTATATAGATAAAATATATATATTATAATTTTTTTGTTTATATTTTACTTTATAAACTGTGTTTCTCTTTATTTTCCTTCAGTGCAATGCCACTACTGCTGCAAAACATAACATAAGCATTGTAGCTGATTTTGCTATTTCTATAACTTTAACAGAAGGCAAATAATGCCCATTTAAATCAATGCTGAATGAACTCATATCTTGTAAGGTTATTTTTTACCTTTCCTGCAATCTCTCCACCTATGATTCTTTTCCGTCGAGTAAGTGTGTGATTCCCAACACCGCAGTGCACTTGGGGAAGAAATGTCTTTATCATTTTTCTTTCTTCAACAAAAAGGAAAAATGTATTTCAGAATTCAGGTATACATTCTCACTAAAATTTGAATGCTGTGAATATGCCAGTAGTTGAGATAGCAGGAAAACAAAGACCAAAAATTTTCACATCTGTTTTTACTTTCAAAATTGCTTGTGTCTTAGCATCACATTACTTCCCTCCATATTCCAATGCTGCTTGCATTTAGGCAAATAATTTAAGGATGTTCCCTTAGATTTGCTGAGAGTTTACTTCAGCTGAGAGTTTACCAGTTGCCAAAACATGCAGATATAGGTCCTCAGCTAGGATGAATTATTATGGCATTCTTGAAATCAGTGACAAACACTAAGTCACAGAGTGTGTATTAGTAAATCACAAAGTCAGAATATCCAAGTGTTCTAGATTTGAGCAGCTGGCTGGTAGCTAGAAAGTCACTAATAAGAGGATGTGCTGTTGATTTTGGAGGGCTAATTACACTTACCTTCATCCATACTGTCCTTTACAGCACCTTCTTCTTTGCCTGTGGTAGAATAACAAAATATTAAAATTATTGGTAAACATTTACTTGAATAGATGTTTGTGTGCCAAGATCATGGAAGACATTTTAAACACATAAGGGCATACTGTTCACAAAGAGAGCAACACTTTCCAGCCTGGTGCCTGCTGTTTCCTTTCCTGCTAGGCACTGTTTGGCTGCCTCAGGCCACAAATGACCAACAGCCAGCAGATACTTCTTCATAACTACACAACATCTACTCACTCTCCAAGCCTAGGGAGCCTTTCTGCCAGGAAACCCTGAGAAACTGCCCTTTTTCTGTTTGTGATCTCTGGGGAGATGTCCCATTCTCCTCCACCAGAAACAACAGAAATTTCTCCTCCTGCCCCATCCACTTATAGAAACTTTCTAAAACCCAAAGCAGCATTAAGTAATAGGTTTTTGTTTTTGGTTTTTTCCCCAATTTAGATTATGCTGTTAGGTACTGTGTTAATAGTGCCCAACTTTAGTTTACTGCCTTCTTTAATAGGGTAAGGGGGGATATTCAACACGAGAGGTAAATTAAATGCTTGCTGAATCTGGTTTGTCCCCTTTTACTCACTGCCCATTTAATTCAGTTCCTAAAAGGGAGCTATTTAGACACATTGTGTCTGTTTTCCTGTCACTGACTGTAATGTTTACATTTAGAGTTCAGTTTACCTGTACTAATAACCATGTACCAACAATTTTTACTTTTTTTGGCCTTAGACTTTGTTTATTTTGAGAGCAAGGAAAACATTCTAATTTTCTAACAAAACATAATCTTTTCAACAGAGAGGGGAACGCCACAGAAGAATTGTTATATAGACAAACTAGTTGAATTCCTCGTATGTAAGGAAGGCATTCCTGCTTGCCTTCTTTATGCTTTCTTGGGGGATACCAGTTTGATAGCTGGCCACCTAAACAAAAGACATAATCTGCCTTAAGCTTCCCAAAACATCATCTGTTCCTTCCTTCCTTCTGTTCCTTCAGTTTTCTTGTCATGCCTTTCCAGAAAGAAAGGAAAGAAAGTTCTGTGACCTTTTCTTCCTACTATGCATAACATAACATTGGGAAGACTGATTCTTACATAATCAATAAAATATGAATAAGCATAGTCTCTACTTAAAATTGAGTTGAATGAAAGAAACAAAAACATCTTTCAGAAGAAAACCTGCACAGAGAAATCCAGCTTCATCCTCTCCTGTGAGGCAGTCAATTTCTTTGTTGCAGACATTCTCATTTGGAATACAGACATTTGACCGGCAGTGGAAACTGTTGCCTCTGCACTCTGTAAATCAGGAGAATTAGAAATGATTTTTAGAATTAGAGAATTAGAATTAACTTTTTAAAATGTAAACCAAATGTATATGCATATTACAGGGGATATTCATAAAGAGGTTACAAAAGCAGGCTCTGTGCATGTAAATAAAATGAATACTTGGCTTTCCTCACTTTAAAACCTTGAAGTTATAAGACTTGAAAAATGTGGATTTCTGTTACCACTGCAGTACTGTACTGCAATGCCTGTTTTTTTGCACTTGCCTGTGTATAAATTATGGTCTGATTTGTATAATGTAGCGACTTAGTGGAAAAGAGAATTTAGCTGTTACATTACTGCAGAAATACTTTGTGGGTGGATTTCTGCTGAAATTATTTTGAAACACCTGACAATTGTTACCTCTACAGCACAGTTCATCACTCAGGTCTCCACAGTCATTGATCCCATCACAGGTTTTTTTCAGGGAAATGCACTTCTTGTTGACACAGTGAAATTCCCCATCTGAACAAGCTGTGCAGCAAGATGAAAATTAAGTTAGTGTGGAATTGACTGTAGGTTCATAATTGTCCAGGGAAATACTCTGAAAAATTCAGTCGCAGGTTGGCCTACCAGCATGGTAGGTATGCTGGGGCCCAGTCAGGTAAATAAGAACCTTTTCTTATTGTTTTGGTTGCCTTCTCATCAGGGTTTCAGTATGACCAGTAATTTTCCTCCTCCAAATTCCAGTGGCCTGGCAAAAGGGAGTTTAATTTCTTCTAATGAAAGGATGATCAGTTCGAACCCACTGTAAATTATTCAAGGGATTCGGATGATGGAGGTTCCCCCTCTAGAAAAAAATCATCAAGAGTCTTTGAATAACTACTTTTGTAAGAAAAAAATGAGATGATTCATAGCACTTCTAGTCAGCAGCATCTCAGGCCGATGCTCACCAGTGCTAAAGCAAGCTCCATACAGAGAATGAAAAGCTGTTAGAATTCTAAACAAGGCTTTGATTCCCCTTTTAGAGTGAGAAACTGAGGAGTCTTGAAACCCTGCAGGAGACACCAGCAGTTTCACACCGTAGTCATGCTTGTCTGGCTGCAGTGCTAGTGGTGTGCTAATTGATGTCCCTCAAACACCCAGCACCACATTGTCACCTGTCTCCTCACCAGTTAGGGCAGAAGAGGTAAGATTTGTGGGATACAATATACCTTGGTACCCTTGCAAGGGATGGTGGAACAAACAGAAACATGGGTAAAAAATGTTTCCTTTGGGGAAATATCTGTAAAAATATTCCAGGAGCAACAGTGATTTTTCACGCTTGAAACCTCAGGACTATCTTGACCCCAGATGGCCTCAATTGTCTTAAAATGTTGCAAAATGTTGCAAAATGATGATTTAAAATAATCAAAAGGTTTCAGCGCAGATTTTCTGTGGCTGACAGTTCAGCAAACCAGGTCCTCATTATTGAAAATAAACTTAAAATATAAAAACATCAAATAGATATAAAACTAAAAAGAACTACTAACCTCTGAGATTTTCATAGCATTGCAGGCTAACCAGTCCCTCATTACTCTCTCTTGATTTCATCTCTATGTGACATTCAGCAAGACTTGTCTCTAGGCCTCTGCAACTTATCTGCAGACAGTTTAATGAGTTTAAGGCAGATTCTGTGATGCTGTTTGTGGCTTGGTAATATTCAGCACCTCTGTGAAGATAATAATAACAACAAATTACATAATTTCACAATGGATTGTCCACTGCTTTTATTGTTTAGAATTTATATGATTTTCCTCAATGTCAAAGAATTTTAGTCATGGTTAAGAAAAAGAGCAGACTTCCCATGGAGTTGGCTAGGGGTAAACAGGAGATGTTTACTTTGGAAGAAAAAGTAAAGTGCTAGTTTTTGCAGGTTGCTACATGGACCAGTCCCCAAATCCATATATAGGTCTATGAAAGTCACTGCGTATCTTGATGGATAGAAAAGTCTCCTTATGTAGCAAAACTTGTAAGCTCGGACCTCTATCTCTGTGTGGACATGGGGAGCCAAAACTTGGCAACCATCCTGCATAGGGTCAGCTATCCTTGGTGCCATCAAAACCAGTGAATATTGAAGAAGATCAGGCCACAGCAAGGCTGGGATTGACAAATTTTATCTTTCTTGGTTTTACCTGAGCAGTACTGTCCTAATAGTGTATGCATCCTCTATCTTAAAGAAATATGGATCGAGTAAATAAGTAACTAGAGAGGCTTTCAACAAGACTGCAGGGCTGAATGGTCTGTCTCAAGGCAAACCCTTCTCTGTTCTCTAAAGATACACTCATCAGGACTAGGAAACACTTGCTTCTCACCTAGAGAGGCACTGCAAAAGCAGTTCTAGTTTTTTGGGGACTTTTTTTAGGTTTTTTTCAGTAAGACTGGGGAGGCAAGACTACCTAAGTTAAATCAGTTGTACAGGTGTAAAATTATTATGTACAGGATATAGAGGTAACTTTCTGGGGAGCTGAATACGTGACTCAGATCATTAGTGTGGTCACAGGAAAAAGAACAAGCTCTGTGTGACTTCATCCATCCCTGGGGCCAGAGTCAGCTGTGGCAGCATGGGCAAGGAGTGAAGGAAAAAACCTCATGTTCTGCTCCCTGTTAGTCTGGCTAATGCAAGTGGCAAAACAGAGCTGTACCCTGCTGTCAGCTGTCCTGAGAAACCTTTCTCTGCACATAGATCATTGCTCAGAGCTACTTGGGGATGGTCCATCCATGCACTTTCCCTAACACAGGCCGGCGAGAACTCCTCCCCATTTGTCTTTATCTTAAAGTGAAACAGTTATGCTTTGTATAGTTGTAGGCTGTAACAGAAGCCAGAAATCTGTGTTTGGCTTTCACTCTCAGGTGTCAATTTAATAAGTTTTATCAGAATGTTGTAGCCAATACATCACTCAAGATTTTTCTCTCTTAACTGTTGGCTCTGACTGACACTTGTGTAAGCATCATTACTTTTTCAGATCCCCTGCATTTATCCAGAGAAGTTCCCCAAACTTACATTTCAAAGCCAAGGTGCCTGCAAGCCACGTTTGCTTCATTCATGGTCCACTCACTAGCACATACAAAACTGTCATCCTTATGATTCACGGGTTTTACTTGAAGCAAACTTGAATCTCCATGATGCAGAGAGACTGAAAATGTCTCTTTAAAAATAAAAAAAGAGAGAAATTTAAAAAAATCCCCAAACAAAATCATATTATATAGATGTATCTAGTGGAAAGACAGCACAAAACCAAATCAAGACTAATTCTGTATTTACAGCCAAAGTTCATATGGAAAAAACAATAGATTGGGAATTAGAAGCTTCAGGTATTATTCCTGAATTTTCTGAGGACTGACTTTGTGTCTTTGAGCCTGCTAATTTCTCAGAAGATGCCAGTTTAAGGACAAATGAGTATAATGGGTCCATAAGAGTACTTGAAGATCTACCAAGAACAGGCTGCATTTTAGTATGATGATCTTCTTTAGGGTATTGTTGATACCCAGCCAGTAACACTTGAAGTGAGAGGGTTAGATCTTACTTCTACTATCTGTGTCACAGAATGCCTGTAGCAGTCTGTGTAGCAGAACCAGCAGCAGGATGACCTGCACCTGTCAATCACTTTATTTTTTATGAAAATCAACAGATTCTGCCCATTTTCAGTGACTTTTCATTTTCTGTTTCATGTTGTTACTAGTGCAAGAAACTGAACAGACATTCTGAGCTGTAAAGACTGTAAGCATCTCCTCAGCCACTCCTGATGGATAAATTTTGGAAAAGGAGGTGTTAATACCTTCAGGCATGCACCTTCCCTTGTGCAGGAACTTTGCTTTGGGTTGCTGGCACTCGTAGCTCTTCAGCTGACAATAAGTACGGAAGTTCTTTCCACTGGTGGAACAAACTGCAGAGCCATTCTTTGGGCACTGGTAGGGGAGCTTGCAAAGGCATTTTCCCTCCACACATCGTTCCCATGGGTGACAAAAAACTTTCTTACAGGACTTGTGGGTGTATTGGTTGCCTAAGCATTCTTCTATGAGGTAGTTGTCTTGCTTAGCTGGCTGGGCAGGCTTAACCCGTCGAAAGTGGTTTTCTTCAGCATTAGATGCTGCATTCTGCAAGACACACAAAAAACAATTAAAATAAAAGCAAGATTAGGGACTGCACCAAGAGTTTGAAAGGTCCCTTCACTGACCCCAGCGAAGTGTCCATTTATAAGCCTTTCCTATCTAATCAGGAGTTCCTAAATACCATTTATAGTGTTTATCCCCTTGTCTTTGGCCACCTCGTCTTTCTCAGGACCGAGAGCAGCTGTTTTCTTTTTGGATCATTTACGTGTTGTGAACTCTTACTGATCTCCCACAAAATTTATACTCTTTACTCTTCAAACATCAGAGCAGATTATAAACATTTTTAAAGGCATTGGTTTATAACACATCCCAGCAATGGGACTGTAAGCAGATGACTACATAAAGGAATTTAAGCACCAGACAAAGAAAAAAAATAGTAATTTCATTTTCCCCCCTAAGATTTGTATTATTGGCCTGGTTGACTTTGGATTTAAAGATCACTTGTAAATATTTATGAACTACTTACTAGCAAATGAATCTATAATTAATGATTTGTTTCACAGAGTCCATGTGACTGCTCAAGTAACAAGTATCTCAAGTATCTTAATAAGTATCTGAAAGTGACTTGAAAATTAAATGCTCATCCTTATCAGTTTTTTTCCTGTATCTTGTACAGCAGTGGGTTTACAGTGTGGTTGCTGGCCATCCTTGGACTGCAGATACAGATTCTGACCCTGCCTCTGATGGCCTCGGGGTAAGTGGCTCTGCACCTGTTTGTGCAGCTTTCTGGTGACTTCAGTGCTGGCTGAGTGTTTTTGCTTGCTAAGATCTGTGGGTAGGATGACTCTTGGAACACGGGAAATGTACATAGATGGACTCTGTGTAAAAATGGGAGAAAAACAGTAGACCTCAAACATGATTTATCAGCTTAGACTGTGTCATCTGGATCAATAGAGCTGAAGTTTAAAGTTCTCATGAAGAAATCCTGCCCACAGTAAAGTCAGCGAGGTTGTAGTTGGGGCAGAATTTAATCCAGTATCTCTCATTTTCATGGTTGTATAATCTTATTAAATTCTTCCTGCTGTTCTCGGGTCAGTAGAATCCACATTGTGAGTCAGATCCGGCTTGGCACAGCTCCCATATTGTGCTAGGTGTTCCTCCTCAACGGGAGCAACAGGTGCTGATTTTTATCTCGGAATTTCTCTGAAAGACTTGGGTTGTGCTCAATGCCCAGCCCAGATGGCTTTCTGGGACGCGTCTGCCCGGAGACAACCCGCAGGAAACCTTACGGCACTGGGATAATCTCATGCTGCCGTATCACAGGACCGCAATCCCATTTCTCAAAAAAGGGAGGTGGGGAAAATTGCAGCACTTTTCTGTGGTCAGCCATGCTTGCAAATTTGGTTTAGGATAGGAACATGATTAAAATCTGTTCCAGAAACCTGTTAGCATAAGCGCCGGGTAGAATCAAAACATGAAAGAGAAATAATAAACTTCAAACATTTAGGCTGGGCTAAAGCAAATGTAAGACACACAAATACAACATAAGGAAACTTTTTTTAAAAAATCAACTTGCTTTGCTTTTATAACAATTGTCTGTTTATTAAACGTTTTTTAAAAAGTTTTTAAAAATTACTGCTAGCACAATAAAACATATCTTACCTCTGATCCACAAAGACAAAAGAGACACAAGAAAACCAAGCAAATTTGGAGTATTCGCATGATGAAATTTTATCCCCTTTCCTAGACAAATTCCTCTGGCAGGGATTCTTCTGAATGTCAGCTGTTAGATTTGTGTTTAATTTTTAACCATTAGGAAAATATTTTAAAGTGTGTTTAGAAATAAAGTACAGGAGCCTCAACTATTAAGTGATAAATCTGATCTCCTCAACGATCCTTAAAAAAGCCTTAACTGGTCTTATCGTAAATGTATGACGAGATAACAACAGCAAAGCCCCTGAAGTAAAGGAAGCGCTTGTTGGGGTTACACTTTTCTTTTCTTTGCGCAGAGGAGTCCGATCGATCCATCACATCACACCGGCTCTGCTGATTACAGGCGCCCACGTTCTGCCAGGTCATTGTGAAAGACGGACGTTGTTACACATGGTGTATGCACACGGAAAGCCCCCGTCACTGTCACGCCCATCCCACACGAGTGCGGGAATTAATGGGAATTTACAGCCCTTTGCGACAGTGTCGGCCGGCATCAGCCCTCTCATTTACGGCAGGCAGCCCTGTTTGCGGCAGCGCGGGTGTTTGCGGGCACGCACGTGCAGGTACGTGTCGCGCGGGAGGGGAGGGAGCCCCTGCTATGGCCGGCTGTCCGGCTGTCCGGCTGTCCCTCTGTCCGTCCGTCATCCTCAGGGAATGGCCCCTGAGCCGGGGTCCCCCTGCGCTGCCTGCAGGCCGCGTCCCGAGGGCCCTGTGGGGCGCTGCGGGAGCGCCCATTGCGGCGGAGCCTCGAGCAGTGCGGCCTCCTGAGGGAACCTCCTGAGGTTTAATGGGGCCGAGCGAGGGGTCGGGGCGACCCCGGTACCAGCACAGGCTGGGGGATGGACAGACCGAGAGCAGCCCTGCCGAGAAGGACATGGAGGTGCTGGTGGGTGTCAGGATGGGCATGACCCAGCCATGTGCACTGACAGCCCAGAGAACCAAACCTGTCCTGGGCTGCATCCAGAGCAGCGTGGGCAGCAGGGTGAGGGAGGGGACTCTGCCCCTCTGCTCTGCTCTGGTGGGAGCCCACCTGCAGGGCTGAATCAGCTCTGGGGTTCCCAGCACAGAAAACACCTGGAGGTTTTGGAGCAGATCCAGAGGAGGTCACGGGGCTGGAGCACCTCTCTTCTGCAGTCAGGCTGAGAGTGGGGATTGCTCAGCCTGGGGAAGAGAAGGCTCTGGGAAGATTTTATAACAGCCTTACAGTGCCTGAAGGAGGCTACAGCAGAGTTCTGGAGGAACTTTTCAGAAGGGCATGTAGGGATAGAGTAAGAGAAGACAGTTGTAAAGTGAAAGAGGGTAGGTTGAGAGAGGATATTTGGAAGACGTTTACTGTGAGAGAGGTGAGGCACTGGAACAGATTGCTCAGAAAGCTGTGGATGCCCCATCCCAGGAGCCAAGTTGGATGGGGCCCTGGGCAATCTGTGGAAGGTGTGGGTGCACATAAGGGAGTCAGAATTAGATGATCTTTAGGATCCCTTCCAAGCCAAAACCATCCTGTGATGTTCTCACTTCGTGCCACTTGTGGCTCTGGGGACTGTCATCAGCCTTTACACAGATGAGTGACAAAGTGCTGGTCACTTTTTTCAGTTGGATGTTACAGTGGATGGCATCTCAGGCGTAAACTTGATTTCATAAGCTAGCATGTTTTTAGTGGGGATTGAAAAGGATGAACCATTAAATTAACAAACCACGCTGACAGGAGACTGTAATTTGTACAGCAAATCAAATGTGACATTTCTTTTACATCTTATCAACTGATTTTTTTTTTGTCATGATGTAGGAAACAGTAGAGAATGTCTTTTCGTGGAAGAGGAGGTGGAGGAGGAAGAGGAGGTGGCTTCAGCCGTGGAGGAGGTGGCGGTGACAGAGGTGGCTTTAACCGTGGAGGAGGTGGCGGTGACAGAGGTGGCTTTAACCGTGGCGGACGAGGTGGCTTTGGACGGGGAGGTGGAAGAGGAGGCTTCAACAGAGGAGGATATGACCAGGGCCCTCCAGAAAGAGTAGTTTGTAAGTTATATAGAGAAACTTTACTTACTTAATTTATGTTGTCTGCTCCAGCTCTTGAGCTTGTTTGTTCTTTATCTTAGTGTTGGGAGAGTTCATGCATCCCTGTGAAGATGACATAGTTTGTAAATGTAAAACAGAAGAGAACAAGGTGCCTTATTTCAACGCCCCAGTGTACCTGGATAATAAGGAGCAGATTGGCAAAGTGGATGAAATATTTGGACAGCTGAGAGACTTTGTATCCTTCAAAAAATGTGTGACTTACAATATTTGTTTTTTAAAAAATTTATTTGATATTAAATGAGATTTCTGTTAGAATTTTAAAATAGTTCAGGGTTTGGCCTACCAGTTATATGTGAGTCTTGCTGCAACTGTTGGTGTAATTAGGTGCTTCATTCACACTGAGTGCCTGTGTTAGAGCTTTTTTGATACAGCAGAGTACCTGAGATCAGTCAGAAATTGTCACTTTGTACCAGTCCTGATGATGTCTTTTGCATCCATGGTGGTTCAAGTTGTTACTTTTTCTGGCTAACTGACCAAATTTTATGCTATAGATTACTAAGCCATAATGGGGTTGGATCAAGGACTTTGGGATTTTTTTGTGCATTATGGGACCTTGGTCATGCTCCAGCTCATTGTTCAATTATAAAGGGTGTTTATGCTAAGATGTCCTGTTGCTCATTGTCCGGTTTATTTATTTAAACTGCCCACAAAAGTGGGATGTGCCAGGACATATCTGGCAAAGCCAGCCTGACACAGAGACATTGGGTACATTCTGTTGTCACTGTCAGATGGGCAGAATCCATAATAAAAGCAGGATAGCTGAGGGAATAACCCTGTAACAGGTCAGTTAAGGCTCAGCCTGTGTTAGTGAGCACCAGTCACTAGCTACATGCATTTTCCTCTCCCACATTAAGTGTGAAGTAAAATGTACAGGCTTGAATTGCTTTTAATTGCAGTTGTGATGAAATTTAGCTGAATTTATAAAATACTAACTTAGAAAATGACTGAATGTTCTTTCTATATACTGATCAAAATCACAATTTTTAATGTTTTATTACTGCAATGCTCCTTAAAGAAACCAACAGTATTTTTCAGTGAAACTATCTGAGAACATGAAAGCCTCTTCATTTAAAAAAATGCAACAGGTAAGTAAGTCAGTCTCAGTAACAGAATTTTACTGACTGTCATCAGTTAGCTGTTTAATTTGTCAGCACATAAAAAAAGCTTTATTAAGTTTTTAATAACTTTAAAAGCTGATTGTCCTTTGTAAACATAGGAATTAAGTTCCTCATCCTTTTCAGTTTTGTATTTGCCACATTATTCCTACTCCCTGCCCCATGAGAAAAGATGTAACAAAATCACACAAATGTCACCTATATTTTAGCATCTTTTTAATTCTGTGATTTACTTCTTGTGCACTTTCTCTGTTTGCCTTTTTGCAGAAGACGATTTGACATAATGGGATAAGACCAAGTTATGGATACTTGTAAAGGGAGATATTAGAGATATTAATGTGCTTTTTAGTCTTGGTATTTTGAAAGCCTAATGGAACTCTCTTCCTGCAGTTTTACATTGATCCAGCAAAGCTGCTGCCTCTTCAGAGATTTTTGCCAAGGCCTCCTGGAGAAAGAGGTGGTCCCAGAGGAGGTGGTAGAGGAGGACGTGGTGGTGGACGTGGGGGAGGAAGAGGCGGTGGTAGAGGTAAGATCACAAGAATGAAAGCTGCAGAATGTTGGAGTTATTTGACATGCCATGGGTTGCTTTGCTCACTTGTTCTGTGGAGTGTTTGTGTTTTGTTTTCTAAAGCTGCTGGTGAGTATTTGAATATCAACAGCTGTACTGCAAATAAAAATGTTTCTGTTTGACTTTATGGAAAAGGCAGTGATACCTTTCAGGTGGTGAGATTGGTTAAGTAACAGCTCCAGAGCATACAGAAGAGAGAATGCTGATTTATAACAAAGACAGAAAGCTTTTTGAACATCACCTGTGATGTACTCTTCAATTAAAGCTGAAGTTTATTTTTTCTTACATCACAGTTTCTTGCCTCTTTTCCATAACCTACCCCTTTGCAGCAAGGCACGAGTGTTTCAAAGTGCTTTGGTTTTTTGTTTTAATGTTCTGTTGCGTTGTAATTAATAGATACTAATAGTTGTAATGAATTACTGGTTAATATATGTAATTCATTTTTTGCTCTTGTGAAAGAAGTTAATTGTTAAGTCTCTTTAATATTTTTGATGTGGTATGTCAGATATTAAGCAATACTAAAGTGCTCTAGATGGTCCCTAGAAGAAACAAGGTCCCTAGTAATCAACCTGGTAACTGTCAAGCATTTGACAGTTTCTGGTTTTTGTTGTTCTTTTAATTTCAGAAGCTGTCATTGAAATAAATATTTATGCATAACAAGAATTTATACACTCCTCAAAGGGTAATTTCTTGCTTTTGTTTAGGAGGATTTGGAGGAGGCAGAGGTGGAGGAAGAGGAGGAGGATTCAGAGGAGGTAGAGGTGGAGGAGGATTTAGAGGAGGAAGAGGCGGTGGAGGAGGCTTTCGGGGTGAGTGTGTGTTTTTACCTTTGAGTAATAAGAATAGCCCCTGGTTTCTAAGGTTTGTAAGTGTTAAATGGAACATTGTGGGTTTTAATGTCTTACAGACGTTTATAGTTCTGTGCAAGAGATTTCTGTGCATCTTGGTGGTTTAAACTGAAGCACAGTTTAAATGAAATACTCTGCTTTTGTTGATGCATGTGTAAAACCATGTTAGTTTTTCGCATTTTATTCTATCATCTCATTCGGTGTTATGTACAGAATTTGCTTTAAGCACAGCTAAGATGATAATTGTTTGATGTATTTTTCTTTTCTCTTAAAATAGGAAGAGGACATTAAAAATGGAGCCATGTGAATCTCCTCATTGTCTTATCATGTCATCTGCAGAAGCAAAGAACCATGAAATTTTTTTATAAAGGATCCTGAAAATCCCTTTATGAAGAACTTGAAGCTAAAAATGACAATTATTTTTACACTTAATGACTGGTGATGGATGCATGACGAGAGTATGGCCGCAGGTGAAGTGCTGAAGACTGCTCAGAATATGTTTGTTTTTTAAACTTTTCTAAGCCACAATTCGATGTTATTCTTAACTGTTTGTTTCTGACAAGCAGTGCAGTCAGTGCTTAACTCCGTGTTGGAGTTTGGAGTAAACAATCAGCTGAAATGGGTTTTCAGAAGACCCTCCAGGTTCGCTGCATGCACATACTCCAGTGTGAACCTGTGCACGACTGAACCGTGGTTCTCATCCTCCTTTCATATGAAATCTTCTGGGCCGCTCCTTGAAGTGGACATGGCATTTAAACAACCTTTGTGAACCTTTTTTTATAAATTGAATTTCAAACTTTTTGTGTTGGTAATTTTTTAAATGCGTAGTAATGTATAAGAGAAAAGACAACAAAGTATATTTTGTGAGTTTTTCTGTATACATATTAATGAAAGCCAAAAACATTAAGACATCATCTTAGAAGCTGCTGTCTAATGAGCAAGACAAGGTTAATACTATACTTCAGTCATCTAATGGTATTTAATTACAATGATACTAAAATGCTAAGGATTTTTAACTGGCCCTGTATCCCTCCTTAGCCTGTTTCTCTTGAGGTTTTGATGTCCTGGTACTGCACCTCTGTGGTGCTCTGGTTGTATGTAGAGCTGAGATTAAATAACCCATCATAGGGCTCCTCTGCACACAACCAGTTATGTATTGTTTGGAAAGACATGACAAAGTCTGCATGAGTCTTTGATTTCTTTAAATGAAAGCATAATGAGGATTGTTGGAAAGATTGTGTCCACATCCTAAAGATGGAGGAGACCAGGATGCCTCTCTTCTCTGGAACTTTGGAAATAAAATATAACTTCCCTGGATTTCTTTCAGCTAGAGGCATGAGTCTCTTCACAGACTCTCCTACCAGGCACTTTCAAAAAGAGGTCTGTAGAATAATGTCTGTGCAAGGGTTTTGAACATTTTGTTCAGTGTGAAAAAGTTCCTTTCAGAATTAATTGCACTGTTAGGCTTTTTAATTAATGAATGCAGTAACAGGCAGTTTAATTATGTTAGCCTTCTGTGTAACAAAGGCAACAGGTAATTTTTCAGTACCAGGGTTGGACAGTTAACTGCGTATTTTAACAAATGTGACCATTACTTTTAGTAATGTTGAACAAAACTTGAAGGAGTGGAAAAACAAATCGTAAAGAGTTCATTTAAATGTGAATACATGCTGCAAAGGATAATAGATGAAAATGTTCTTCAGCTTAAAGAAATGAAACGCAGAATGTTGAATTTCTGCTAGATCTGCTTTTGTGAGAAGCATCTGAGTCTACTCCTAACCCCAGGAAAGGAGGGATTCAAGTTTTTTTTTTCCTGGTATTGCTACAAGCCTAGCTTTAGCCAGGTCGGTTAAACTCAGAGCTGTGAGAATGATTAGGCTTTTGTTGCTATCCATTGCTAGGTAGAAGTGCCTCAGGGCTTTGACTTGAGGCTTTGTAACATAGCCTTTTATCTAAATTCTTTGCAAGTAATTGCATTTTGGGCATTCCACATTGCAGCTGAACAGCACAAACCAAGTGCAGCTGCCATGTCAGTACTTCTGTTATGTTTGCAGCTGGATCCTTTGCTGTGCTGGGTTTCTTCCCTGATGCTTCAATAGTGGGCAGGTGGCTCAGATCTTCTTTGCTTATTGTTCTGACTTTGGAAGACTATCATAACACAGTCTTCACTCTTACACCCAAATTCATGCTGCTCGTTAGGGACACACTTTTTGCCAGGATGTCAGAAGGCTCCTGCCATGACCTGTGAAGTGCAGGGTGTGACAGGCAGTGTTTGGCTGCAGGCGGTGTTTCCTGGCAGCCCAGGAGCAGACAAGTGCTGAGTCTCACAGCAGATGGAGCAGTGAGTCAGTAGGCTGACTGCAAGGGCAAAGCAAAGACTTTGACAGAGGGGCAGAGGGGCTAAACAGCAATATCCACTGCAGCTCTGGAGGAAAGATTGGCCTCTTGCTTATAGGGAAGGGATTGAAGTCCCAGTGGAGAAACGCATGAGGAGCATTGTGGCATGGCCTATGCATACAAACAATGCTGGATGGATTTAATGCAAATATCCAGAGAAAATTTATAACAGATTTCCACAGAGGTTGTAGAATATGCTCGGGATGGAAGAGCATATGAAGAAACGGGATGTGTTTGCCATACGATGATGCCTTTTTTCCTTCTCCATTATGAGGAAGGGAGTATTCCAAGGCACATTCAGTCCCTGTTCTGCATTGTCTTCTCTGTGCCATGCTGTGGCCCAGCCCTTCTAAGATAAGGGGGATGCTAACAGTAATAGATGAAAATTCAGTCTTAAAAAAATTAAGATGTCTTGTCTGCAATGTAATGCTGTAATGAACTAAGACAGAGGCTCTCTAATTTTATATAACACCTTTCTCTGCGTCTTGAACTTCAAATTCTAGCTGTGAGTCTGTCACAGTGCTCCTGATCCTAGTAAGTGAAATGTTCTGGTTTTATTTATGTGCATAATTACAGATACTCTGTGCTGCTGCTGCAGAGAATAGGAGAGGGGCTCACAAGTACTGTGACAGAAATAGGTATGTAGGCAGAAATGGCAAATTTCAAGTAGTTGTAGGGTCTGGGGAAGAAACATCACAGTGCAGTCTGAAGTGAGGGCAGTGGGAGAAAGGTGTTAGTGTGAGCTCTGGATGATAGTTTGGTGTTCCCTGTATTCATTCCCCTTGCTGGTTGCCTTTGAAGCACATAGCTGGTCCATCTAAATAGCTTCTCACCTGCCATCTGCTCCAGCAGGACAGGGAGGGTTGCTGCTCTGGAAATTCCTTTGAAGCTCAGTTGGGCTTCAGAGGAGCTCAGTACACAGCAATAGTGGTGTCACCTACCTGTGTCCCCCTCCACTGCCCTGACAGTGTTTGACCCAGGTGTAGGGTCTGACTTTCAGCTGATTTTCAAACTGACACCTGGTGCATCACCAGGAACAGAATTGCTTGCAAGTATTTAGAAGACCTGCAGCCTTTTGTCCCTGCCACAGCAAAATTCTGGGGTTATTTTTTTTCTTTTTGGGATCTAAATCCTCCTTAACCAGAGGGTAATACGTGGAGGTGTATTAGAAAGCTTAAATTGTTACCTATTGATAATGGCTTTAGTGCCCCAGCATTCCTTGCAGAATTGCTTATTTTTCTTGTGCTTTCTGCAGATGCTGGGATAGGAAGGCTTAGTGTAGTTCATAGATTTGCTCTGTTATGTCATTAGAGAAATATGATGAAGTGCAGAAAATAATTAGGCTATTTTAATCTAAGTATGTAGCACTGGCAGTTGTAGTACAGGAAGGATTTTCTCTGGCACTGACTTTTACATGTGGACATTTGCCTGAAGAAATGCCAGACTGTCACACATATACTGGTACAAAGTAATTTGCAGTTGTGTAAAGCATTGTCTTGGCAAGAAACAATATTGTTTATTATAAAAGCAGACCTAGGGTGTTATGTATAGCAAGTAAAAATCTTAGTGGGGTCATGCATTTTTCAAGGCTGTCAGCTAAAAACCTCTGTAGGGCGAAACTTTTCTAACCAACAATTTAAGTCTTGTAAAAGTCTCAGCGAATGAGGAAGAAGAGGTAAGTTACTGATTTATTTTCCTTGGGATTTGAACCGTTTGAATCCGTTTGGGGAGAAAATTAGAGAGACATTTTGCCTTAGAGAGCCCTCCAGCGGTGGAGGGCGTAGTAAACGTGGGAGGGGTTGGATTTGGGATGGGCTTGTAGCGGCGTTCCTGCTGGAAATAGGAAGAGGTTTGGGGTTGGTTTTGGTTTCCAATTTATTTGTTTTTAATGCAAAAGGTACATTTCTCTGCTCACATCATTCATGCATTGATATGTATTTTACACATAACTGAAAGCAGCTTGTTAAACCTTGCATTGCCCCACACATATGTAGAGATACAGGCAAATTGAAGAATGGATTTAAATAGAAGATACATTTTGCTACTGATCTGGGACAAGTGGGAAGCAAAAGCACCACTTGACTTTATAAGGTGCTCCTCTGACACCTGCAGTGCTATGTTACTGAAAGATAAGAAAAATGAGAGGTTTTGAATTTTATATTCTTACACCAGTATTAATAAGCAATGTGGTAAGATATATTTTATCTGGCTTAGAAGCTGTAGATTGTTTTTATACTTCATATACTTTTATACTTCTTGTTTTATCTTTTTGGTTTTATTTTATGAACTACAGTGTTGCAGAAAAAATACTTTTGATGGTGTCTGCCTTTAGTTTTGACTTTTCTCTGTCAATTCCAGTTGCTGTAAAATTAGACAAATTTGAGAAGAGACAGAAACAATTGTTACATAGAAGGGTCTGCATGTATTAGAAAATTTTATTCATATCAATAAATATAAAAGTTCTTTTGTTAATCGCTACTGTACATGTGGAATCGTATCTGAGTAAAAGTAGTAATGGTTTGCTTTTCTGAGACATCCAGCATTGCAAGCTCTGACTTTTGTGGAAACTGCAAGATGTGAGGTGCTTTTGAAAATCTTGCCAGAGTGTCAGAGGAAGAAAGCAAAGATATCAAATTATTGCCATCCCTTTATCTTCCAGGGCAGGACAGTGTTGCACGAGGAAAGTGGCTTCATTGCCAAACAGATCATCTTTTCTTTCAGAACACTCCTACCCTTTTCCTGCCTAATCCTCTTCTGACAGGGAAAATACTGTAATAATACAAATACCCCAAGAGCTGTGAGTGTAGATGTGGAGCATAAAAGAAAATGTTTGCTTGTGGGGCTGTGACACGAGATCATGTGTAGTAATGATGACTGAATGCTGTGACTGCACAAGTGTATATGAAAAGTTTCATACCTTTATATTCAAAAGAAAGATGCAGGATGTTTGTTTTGGAGAACTGAGGAGTGGGAGGGAATGCTCTATGAGTATTTCACTGGTTAGAGAAGAGAGAGCTGTTCAGGTATACTTTCTATGGCATGACTGTATTCCTGTGTCACTGTCACCCTTTTTGCTGCTCAGAAGGCACAGCCCTCGCCTGGGAGCTGCTTGACCTACCTGTGAACCACATACAACTGCAGAACCACTGGTGCTCATCTTTGTCAATTTTATACCCAGTATTAATACTGACTGGAGGCAAAAACTGTACAAAGCAGGACTGAGGAGGAGCAGCTGCTTTCCGATACTGCGTATAAGTCCTTTGAGTAAGGACTTACTGCAGCTATTATTTATGCAGGGTGTTTTGAAAAGTCTTTGCTTTGGGGTACTGGTACCTTGTAACTGAGGGGAAGAAAACATGAGCTTTTGCTGCTCAGATCTTTGAAAAATGCCCAGTAAGATGCTTTGGAAAATTTGCCCAAAGTAAGCTCACATACATTGTGTTTAGGAGAGGGAGGCATATTCAACAACCGTTTTCTATAGACCAGGCCATTTAGAAACTGAGTAGCAACTGAGTTTTCTGAAAGTCATGCTTCACTTAGGAAAATACTAGAATGTGTTTTTCTTGTGTGTTTGTCAGAGAATATAAATCAAACAAAGAACCTTGAAGAAGCACCTTTAAAGATTTGAAGAGATGGGCTTTAGAGTAAATTTATCCTGTGTTTAAGGAAACTGACATTTGTCTCTCCATGTTGTACTGCAGGTTTTTGTGCCTTGAGTGATGATGGGAATTAGTTCCAAGCCAGGCTGATGATTGATTGAACTGAGTCAACTTCTGTTCAAGTTTCCAAAGCATTGCACAAGAGGTTTGAGGGGGAAAAGTTTGGGGGCATGTGACAGTTAATCTCATTAGCAGTAAGAATGAAGTTTAAGCATACTGTTCAAAATTTACTCAGTTCTGTGCTGCTCTTTGTTTTAATTAACAATCTCCTGCATAGATTGGGAGCATAAACTTCTTTCCACTTTAGTCCAATTAAGTGGTGGTGGGAACTCCTCCCTACCCCCGTTCTTTTAATTGTTCAGTGAGTCTGTTGAATAATGAAAGAATTTGCCTGACAGGATTTTGTCGTGTTTCGTCTTCTTGATGAATTATTGCAGAGGATAGACGACAGTCTTTTGTCAAAAATGCATTGGAATGACTCATCCAATTCTTCCGAAAGTGACAATGAAGCTCATTCAGCCTTCACACAGACTGAGCACAACATAGTTGCAGCTTACTTAATAACAGCAGGTATGGGCATTGGCAAATTGTTGCGTAACTTTTT
Organism: Cisticola juncidis; assembly: GCA_013400215.1. Taxonomy (NCBI): domain Eukaryota; kingdom Metazoa; phylum Chordata; class Aves; order Passeriformes; family Cisticolidae; genus Cisticola; species Cisticola juncidis. The sequence continues at coordinate 1,206,491 of VXBR01002375.1, forward strand.
AAAATAGAATTTGTAGATCTGAATGCTCATTTTGTATTCACAGTAACAGTGATGGTATTTTATTTTGTATTAGACTGCTGTCTGATGGCTTTTCTCAATGTTTACTGACAAGTTAGCAATCAGCTGCCTGACTGAAATATGCAGAAACATCTGAAGTGTGCAGAATCTAAACTTTCTGCTCTATGTGTGAAGGCAGCGTTGTGTCTCAAAAAATACATTTTGTTGATATGTAAGTATATAGGAGAGTGAGAATTAGTTTCTGCCAGCTTGCAAAAGAGATAAAAATAAGGCATAGCTGTCACATCTTGCATTTTTCTCTGATGTGCTCGAAGCTATCTTGAGATTTCTCCTGGGCCACATGTTTGTAGTAATATATGTGTAGTCTGAGCATGTGAGCGGGTGTCTGTTAGGGGGATGTAAGGGGAAGGGTTGGAATGTGACTTAGAGGGAGGGAGCTGGTCATTAATCAGAGAAGAGCAGATTCCAGTTGCAGCTGTATTTTTCACCAATGACATGTGTTAGAAAAGCATGCTGTGAGGGTTCACATCATGTTTGTTCCCTGTGACTGCAGTGGTCTTTGACTAAATTTGAATGATTGTAGAATTACTTTTATTCTCCCCTTAAAAACTTGCTCATTGTATAACCAGAACTTCTTCAGTAGTGCTTTTCTGAAGCATTGAGTGCTGTAGTAATGAAATATCCACCTAACCAAAACTGAAACTTACTGTGTTTAAAAACAGGCCTTCTATACCTTTATTATGGAAAATCAAATCAGTTTAGTATTTATTCACTGACTGTACCAAAAAATTTTCCATGTTGTAATTAATTTCAAAATACTTTGAAATATTAATATATTTTACATTTATATGAAATAGTATCGCTGATGGTTGCAGTTTATTTAGCATATATGTCTGAAGTGGTGAGTATCAAATTACTGTCCTGGAAAATTGAGTATTTTTGGATGCAAAGACAATAATTTATTTAAAGTCTTTGGAGAAATTAATAGAACAACTACACAGAGCAGTAGGCTTCTTAAGAAGCTGTAGAGATAAATAATGGCCAAGTATTGGAAGCCAAACTATACCTCTTTTATTAAAATCGATTATGTAGTATGTAACAAGGTGATATTTTCAGATAGTTTTAAACACCACCTGAACACTAGCTGGTGTTCGGGATCAAAGCTATCATTGGTGATCATAGGGTATCAATGGAATTATCCAGAATCAACCCACGTCTTCTTTCTTAATCTTGCATGGAAATTAAATGTCTTGGGGGAAAAAAAGAGTTGGATTACTTTGCAGTTTTAGGGTTTTTTTTCATTTTTTATTTCTAATTATAGTTAGAGGAGTCTAATAAATCTTTACTTTCTTAATGAGAAATTTTTTTGACTATGAAGTCCGTAAAATATTTGCAAATATGATTGATTGCTTTGTAAAAGCCTTATTGCAGCAAATTTCACATCTGGAAGATTTAAGCCTTGTTAAGAAGCAGAAGTATAAGAATAAGAATGAAGTCTGGGTAGACTGTTCATCGTTATGCTCCTCTTTACAAGATTTAAGTGTTTCTCTCTTGATTTCTGAGGAGGAAGTAATTGTTAAGCATTGCACTTGTCAGTGTATTCATTTTTGTAATGACAACAGAGATACTCAGGCTGCAGCAAGCTATGCTGCCTCATGGATGTCTTTCTGGTTAAAGAAGTAAAATGCTCTGGTATCATTTTAAAATGGTATCTGGAAAGGTAAGTTCCATGTAATACATGACCTGATTTTTTTTAATTTTGATGCTACTACCCAACATTTCCATGTCCCACCCTAAACTATGTCCCTAAACACCATATCTATACATTCTAAGGGATGGCAACTCAACTACTCTCTTGGGCATCTTGATAGTTCCAGTACTTGATAACCTTTTCAGTGAAATTTTTCCTAATATCCAAAAATACTCTTCCCTGGTTTCCCTGGTGCAACTTTAGGCCATTTTCTCTCACCCTATCACTTGATCATTGGGAAAAGAGACTGGCCTCCACCTGGTTTCACCCTCCTTTCAGGTCGTTGTAGAGAACAATAAGGTCACCTCGACTCTCCTTTTCTCCAGGCTGAACAGCCCCAGCTCCCTCAGCTGCTCCTCATAAGATTTGTTCTCCAGCACTTGGAGCAGCTTCAATGCTTTTATAATGGGCACTGCTTAACTTCTGCCTGAAGAAACTTCATTCATCTGCTTGATCTGTTCCTCAGAAACAGAGAAGAGATAATTTCTTGTATGGACATGTTTTTTTCTCATGTTGTTCAAGATGGAATACATCTTCTGTCATATTTTTTTCCTCAAAACATTTTTTTGCTCTTTTTATTAGTTTATTTTAGTGATACTAACATTTTTCATGAATGTTCTACTAAGTTCTACTTTTTCTTCCCTGTTTTTTGTTCCCTTCCCTCTCTCCCCCTTACTTTTAAGACTGGACTCTGAATTATTAAATTTAAGTGTGTCTAGAAGGATTTTTTCTTCACCCTGAGGGATGAGTTTAAAGTCCTGTTGTATGTCTGATTTCATTATTGGAAGCTGTAATAGCTGTTAAAAGATGCCTCATAAGAAGCTTGTATTATTGAACTTGTAATTCTCCTTTGTTCTCTCTCTCCCAAGAGATGATATGCTATCTGTCAACAGGAGAGCTGACAGAACTGGCACTGCAAGTGGTTTTTTACCATGGTGTTCATTTCAGATCAGATCCTCAGCTCCTTGTTTATTTAAATTTTAGGAGCACGTAGGATCAGTGTCATTCCTGAAAGGTGTGAGTCTATGAACATGATAGATGATGGCATCTGTGTGGCCAAAAGATGTTGGACCTCCAACAGGAGGCCTGCACTTGAGAACAGACATCCTTGGTGATGTTAAAAGAGAGATAGCTGAGGGTTAATTATGATTTTTGCCTCATTTGAATTTAAAATTACTGAATCTCAGGGGTTGGCAGGGGTCTTCTGCTAGATCAGGTCCATAAGGATTTTTTCCAACACTATTTTTTTCCTAGTCACCAACCCGCATTCTTCTTTACCATGGAGGTCAGCACTGTGCTTGGTGGCCAGAGTGTTTGAAGTGTAATCCTAGATATATTTGAATTTCTGCTATGCCTGTTGTCATTGCATCCAGAGTCTTAGGTTTGGCAAATGCTCCACTGTTGGTGCTTACTGAATCCATGTGAAGGCTGCCACATTGGAAAAGCTTTTTGTCTCCTTTTCAGGTGTCTATCATCTTTGCAAAATCGCACTTGACTGTAAAGAAATCTTTTTTGGGACTTACACATTACAATAGGCTGCATTTTCTTCTGCAGGTGTTTTACTGACTGGTTTGTACCCTTTGCAAAGTTTTCCTTTTTCTGTTTTTACAGGAGTGATAAGCATTTTCAGTAACATTGTTGTGTTAGGCATCTTTGTTAAGTACAAAGAGCTTCGGACAGCAACCAATGCAATTATTATCAACTTGGCTTTTACTGATATTGGTGTTAGTGGCATTGGTTACCCCATGTCTGCTGCCTCAGACCTGCATGGAAGCTGGAAATTTGGATATACCGGATGCCAGGTATTGCAATTCAGTTAGAGAGAAAGTTTTCAGCACTCAAAAGCAAATTGAGAAATAAGCAATGTCTCTACCACGTGTTATTTTAAGAGATAAGGCAGAGATGCAGAATTTGACTCTGGACCTGAAGCTGATGTTCTGTGATGTCAGCAATTTCTGGTGACACTACTTCATGTGAAGCTTACATTTACAATCGGAAAACATTAAAGTGTAACCTTATATCTACCAACTAGACATTTTAAAATAGCTTTAAGAAGGCTTACAAAATGAATGAAGATGGTTATAGTAGCACAGGCACATTTGATGATTCTGCTGATAGCTAGAAAACTTTGATTGTGGCTACTGTTTTGATGATGAGATTGACAGATCTCGGTGAGTTCTGCTTGGCAGATGCATGTCCTTTTTGGATGGGACTAGTAGGATATCCAAAGTGAAGGCCTCTAAGGCTTTTGGTCTCCATTAACAATTTAGCCTACTTTTAAGCGCTGTCTATTTTTAAGAATAGAATAGACTGAAAAACATGTACTCGCACAGCAGAGAGATGGCAGCCTTTGCTCACTGTGTATTGTGATTTTAATTTACACTATTGATAGACTGTTGGGCTTAAGTGCCCAGGAATATTAGTAGTAATGTGAAGGCATGTACTAAAAATGTGTCATAAGGCAAACATTTTGAACATTTACATAATGGATGCTTATCACAATCTGACATCAGTTGCCTCAGTAGACAGTACCTTCAAGATCAAAATTCAGTCGTTGTTTGGCAGGAAGCCTCACTTTAGACATCTTTGGATCTGGATTGACTTGCAGTATGTTCAGGTTGATGAGAGATCTCACCGAGTTAGAGCACTTGAAGCACAACTCATGTCAACCTAAACCAAATGAGTCCTGTGATCTGAGAGCACTGAATGCCATGTTCTGTTATAACTGCTGGTGCCACATGCTCTGGCTTGGGGCTCTGTATTACTGGGGTGCCAGTGGTAACACAGCCCTCCCAGTCATCCTTCCTGGTCAGGTTTCCCAGGGGATAGCAGGGCAGATGCATTTGGAGCATGCTGGAATTGCAGTATGTGTCACTCTGTGCAAAAGATCTGACACACATAAAAATGGGGCCTGAGGGAGGTAAATCAGTGGGCCATATCTGTGAAATCATTGCAACAGATGAAACAGTGATAATTCAGAACCTCACATTTGCTGAAGGCTGTAACTCTTTCTGATGGATCTAATGCTCCTCAGGTTTCCTTAAGATGTATTGAAAACATGAAATAAACCCCTCCAAACTCTGAATCTTAAAATTTACTGATTGAAGGACAGCGTTTCTTTGATTTTGAGACTGCTGTCTTTAAGATTTCTAATGTGCACACAGGCAGGTACTTTTGAAATGTTTATTTTTTGATGAGCAACCTTCAAATTGCCTGCATTGAATTAGGACCTTTAAGACCTTGCTTATGGAAGAGAACTCTGGCTGAATTGTGTTGTTTCAGTACACAGATTTATGCTTGTATCTTTGAAAGATTTCTCAGACGTCATTTTCTTGCTTGTTTGTTTTAATTTCAGATCTATGCTGCCTTAAATATCTTTTTCGGGATGGCGAGTATTGGTTTGCTGACTGTTGTTGCTGTTGATCGTTACCTGACCATCTGCAGGCCTGATATAGGTACTGACTTAGGGTTGAAACTCAGTCGCTGCTGGGAGGAGTAGAATCCTGATTAGATTGTATTGTTTTCTCATGAATGACTCCATCGTTACAGTGCTGGGCAGAACTTGAACCTACAGTACCTGGTTAAGTAAGTTACCTAGTTGACATACTGCTCATTAAAGTGAAAAATTCATCATTAGGCAGTTACTCTGTTTATAAATTGCATTTTTATCATAATTTTCAGTCTTTAGAGGGCCACATCCATACAGAGAAGCACACAAAAAGCCTCTGTCTGTGTGAGGTTTTGACCTCTGTCAAGCAGCTCTGTGCCTCTGCTGTGTTAACACCACTCTGGTTGTTTTTCTCTCCTCTGTTACAGCTGTGTTGTAACAGTTAATGCTCCCCCTGCGATCTTCCAAGGATGTACTTGAACACAGTGTTGCATAATGAGCTTTTGGCATGGGGTTGGGGTCAGGTATTATACAGGGGGCCTGTATGCTGAGTTGGAATGGGTGATGGTGTTCAAGTGGCTTTAAAGGCTTCAAGGACTGAATGAAGCAGGTATGCTACAGTGTTTGGGACTGCCAGCCTTGGAAAGGGTCATTATTAACTCGTTATGTGTGCTTGGAAGCCACTTGTTGCTCCAGTCTGACACTGGAGAGAAGCAGCAGATGAGAACAGTTTGTGACTGTCTGTGCTTGGCTGCAGGAAGAAGAATGACCACCCGTAGCTACGCCACTCTCATCCTTGCTGCTTGGATAAATGCAGTCTTCTGGTCTTCCATGCCTGCTGCAGGCTGGGCCAGCTACGCTCCAGATCCCACTGGAGCAACGTGCACAGTAAATTGGAGGAAAAATGATGCGTAAGATTCCCCCTCACACTTCCTTTTATTTTTGTGGCTCACTGAAGATTGTTTAATTCACCACTGTAGGAGCGTAACTTCTTTCTGAAGTATGAAGCAAAATTTTTAACAATAATTTCAATAATAGAAAATAAGATAGAGCAAGTCTAGCAAAAAAAAAAAAACAAACGGAACTTGAGATATGCTTTAAAGCTTCAATACTTATAGTTTCTAATAAAAAAATCAGCTAAAGAAAATTCTCCCTATTATTTTAGAGCTTGTTACAAAACATCACAATCAAATCAAAATACCAAATTCTTTGGTAACTTTTCCTGGATGGCTATTTGTAAGTTACTCTGTTTTGTTTTTCTGTCTTATCAGGTCCTTTATTTCCTACACAATGAGTGTAATTGCTGTTAATTTTGTTGTGCCCTTAACAGTCATGTTTTACTGTTATTACAATGTTTCCCGGACAATGAAACAATATGCCAGCAGTAACTGCCTGGAGAGCATTAACATAGATTGGTCTGACCAAGTAGATGTGACAAAGGTAAATGAGTGCATTTTTTGTTTTAAGCATGTTCTTTGTATTAAAGTCCTATTGGCAAAGGAATGGTGCAACCTTTTTAAGCATTTCTCTTTCCTACATTCCTTTTTTTCTTTTATACTAAATATTAGCCAAATCTGAGCCTTGGTAAAAGCTCTTAGCTTGACTTACCACACTAGAGTCTTTATTTTTTGCTCTAATACCCTTTCTAGATGAATAGCTACTTTGAAGGCTGGGAACACTGTGAATTTTCCTTGCACCTCTCCTCTGTCATTACCTGGAAATGTACCTCTGAGGTGTTCTAGGAGAACTTTTGCTCTGTGTTTGCAGAGTCCTTAGGCTTCCTGCTTGGTTTTCAGATGGTTTTCAGATTTCACATTGAAATGAGAGATTGGTCAACTCTCATTTGAACTCAAATGAGTTCATTCGGCCTAGAAATGAGAGTGCACTTCCATCTTCCAAGCTGTGTAATTCCAATCCCTTGTTCTTGTCAGTCTGTTGAGCTTATTTCTTATGTAAGCAGTAACAAATGTGAGTTATGGCATGAAATGATATATCCTGCTTGGAAGGTTGACATTCTTTTAATGTATAAAAGTCCTTGAGAAATCTTGAAGTTTACCAGCTCCTTTGATTTTGTGTAATTTATGGTTGGGCATGATGAAAAAGTGAGAGAGGATTGGACAGAAGAGTATGTACCTATGTTTTTGAATTACTTATCAGTGCAAACAGCATTTCTTGGAAAACCCTCTCATTGCTATGTTCTGAAGAACAGTATTTTTACCCAAAAAGAGTAATTTGAGTGCTTTACTTTTGTGAGGAACTTTCAGCATTCTTGAAATTGAGGACTCAGTTTAAAAATTTAGACTAATGTTTGTGAAGAAAATACATTTTTCCTATTTTGCAGTTGAAGACACAAAAAGAGAAAAAATCTGCTGATTTGGAGTTAAGCAATATCCTTCTTTAGAACTGGACTATTATCTGGTTTTTGCAAATTAGCATCCTTTAAGCTTTCTATGCACCAAACTCCTAAATGAAAGGCTTCTTTCTTACCTTTGGGTATTGTTTGATACTGTGTTTGGTATTGTGATTGCATTTAGATAGGGATCTTCTGTGAGAGTCACTGCTTGTGTATTGATTGTGCTCTAGAGCATCTCATACAAAGTAGCTGTTTACTTCTTGTTTCTCATCTTTGTTCATATTTGAAAGACTAACTAGGGGTGTAGGTGAGCAGCAGTAGGGAATCCTGTGTGTACACAGCCCTGCAGTTTTGGTTGGTTTGTTTTGTCTTCTTGATTCATTTGAGATTTCCATTCCAGTTTCCACTACTGATTCATGTCCCTGACAAAAGCCAGTACCTTCTACTACCCCCAGTTTGTCACTGTCCAGGTCTGGCTGTGGCATGGCATGTCCTGGAGTGTGAGCCCCCCCGTCCAGGTTGTTCTCTCTGCAGGCAGCCAGAGAAGACATGACAGCTCAGATACCTCCTCTATATCATCCTTAAACATGACTATAATGCTTTGTTAAACCAAACAGACACTTCTGGGTTCCTGAACTATATGTCCTAGAACTTTTACTTTCTTTTATTTAATGGTACCATAATTAAGTTTTATGAAACATTTATTAACAACCTAATTAACTATTTTGCTTAAATTTTTGTCTCTGTTCATATTTATTGTTTGTAATAGCATCCCAGGGTGATTTGTTGTGGGGGTCACAGTTCATGTGTGAAGTGCTCTCTGGTTATTGAAATTCCTGATGGGCAGATTTAACATAATGAGTAGTGCTGATTTTGAAGGGATATTGTATATAATGAAATCACACCATGCCAAATGCATGGCAGTGAGGTGTGCTATTAAATCCCTGAAGTGAGATTTCAGTGATTCAAATTGTGTCACGTGTGCTTGTTTATATATTATTTCATCCAGGATTGCTCTGTTTTCACCTAGGTGCATGTGCTTTTGTTATGAGGTTTTGTTGTGAGGTCTTCATCTTGAGGTAATACTGGTTATGTATCTGTTCCTTTCATTCCGCAGATGTCTGTTGTGATGATTATAATGTTCTTGGTGGCATGGTCTCCTTATTCTATAGTGTGTTTGTGGTCTTCCTTTGGAGACCCAAAGAAAATTTCTCCTGCAATGGCCATCATAGCTCCTCTCTTCGCAAAGTCTTCCACATTCTATAATCCCTGCATTTATGTCATTGCAAATAAAAAGTAAGTGCTCTGAAATTAGTACCAGTCTGATATGGTTTTAGCATATCATCTGAGTGTAGAAGGATCACCTGTAAAATATGGCAAGCTGATTAGTGAAGAGCAAAGGGTACCCCACTGTTAATTTACTGAAGATGACCTTTTGGATAGGAAAGCCTAAAATAAATTGTTATGATCATCATCAGAACATCCTGAATTGATACACAGTTTTGAGACATATTAACATACCTTTTGAAAGGCCTATTTGTGCTTTCTCAAGGGGATTCAGTATGGAATTTGGGCTGCATCTGAAGTAGACTGGTTTTAATGACTGTAGCCCAAGTGTCTGCATCTTAGTGACATGTAACTTGTGTAGATTTTCTTATTTGATTTGGGATGTATCATATTGAGATGGATTAGGATGGATTGACCCTTTTCATTCAGGTAAATAGGTTAAGCCTATTCTGATCTGAGCAAGCATAACAAATGCTCTAATCAAGCCAGTGCCTCTGACTGAGGATTGTTCTTTGCAAAGAGGCAAAAGCCTGTCTCTGCTACCAACCTTCAAGCAGAGCCTGTGATCTCTGCCTAGGTGAATTTACCTGATCCCACTGGAGTCAATGGAAAAACATCTGTGTTTTATTCCTGTTCTGTAAATTCATATTTGTTGTGGTTGTACGCTCTCCTGGGATAAACAAAAAGCTGTGATCCCTATTTAAGAAATGAAATTAGCTTTACACACTTGTACCTGGAAGTGAAAGAGACCCAGGTCATTTTGAATTCCAAATACATGTTTTTTGTTAAGTACATTCTACTAAAATTGAAAACTATTGTAACAGTTAAGGTCATCTTACCAAATTTTGCCCTTCTATTTGGCTCTGCAGCTAGTGATGATTCTGTTTTCCTTCGTAGGTTTCGGAGGGCAATCCTGGCAATGGTGCGATGTCAGACAAGACAAGAGATAACCATAAACAATGCTTTGCCCATGAGTGTGTCTCAAAGTGCATTGACTTCGCAGAACTCCAGTCACTTGCCTGCATAAGTTACATGGAAAGGAGTGAAATCTGGGTTCAAGTTAATTAATCTTTTGGACGGTTTCTTTTTGAATAATAATCTTGCCCTGCTAGCTGTTTTGTGTTAGTCACAGTAATCTTTTTAGAGAAGTTAAGGAGACAAAACCTGCCAGGACTTTAGTTTTTGACAGTGAGGTTTATTGGTCCAATATGTCTGTCTCAAATGAAAAAGGGTAGCAAATTGGCCACTGTGACTCTTACAGAATTAGACAAGGTGACAGAAGGACCAGGAAAGATAGAAGTGCAATGTTCTTAGAGTCAGTAACCCCAGATTTTTCATATGTATTAATTCCTTTCATGAAGTACTTTCCACCGGTTTCCCTTGAAAGTTCTCCAGACTTCAAATATTCTGGATACTCCCTATGGCTGTATATGCCCATACAAAGTTTCCATGTTGATATGGAAAAGTTCTGTTTCTGTGAATGTGTTAGGATGTCAGAATATCTACACTGGCCCCATAGAATATTTTATTAGATTTTACGATTTTGAAGAAATTTCAGCATATTTAAAGTATTTTTAAAAATTTGACTGGCAGAACCAAATTAATTTGAACTGAAACAGCTATTATTTTGTAAGTAGCATATTTCTAGTGCTGTGACTGCACAGCAAATCTTGAAAATGTGACAAAATGGGCCCTAAAGCTTCACACTTGGGAGACACATAAAACTGAGTAAATATTTAGGGTAATTTCTCATCACTTCTAAGTCAATCTTATGTTTATATGGGTCTGATGTTTAATTTTCAAGAAATACCTTTGTCAGTATGAGCAGTGGGTTTATTCAGGTGAAAAAGATGACTGTACAGATTTAGCTTCAAATATTATGTGTGTATGCATATGTAGTTTAGCTTTGCAGTGTAAACTTATCTAAAGTATATATGTATGAGAAATCTTTTTTGGCAAAACCCTCTTTAACAGGATTTTTAAAAAGCTCTGGAATCTAGGCTTCCTATTAATTTGCCATTTTCAGTATTAAAGAAAATGCCATGCAATATCCTCATGGTGTACTAGATTTCCTTCAGGAACCTTGGAATACTTTATAGACAGTATAACATATTCACCGCCTCTTAGGAGAAGAAAATAGATATTTTATTACACACTAACTTCACAATCTACATATTAAAACAACCCTGGAATATGGTTGGATGTGATTTGAAGCAGAGTGTGTTCTGGCAGAGTAAAGAACGAGCTGGTTTAACTGATGCCATTCAGGATACATTTGAAGGTTAAGCAACTGCAGATCTCAGCTAATCTGCTGTAATCTGCTGTTACTAAATGGATGGCTACATTCACGTTCGTAGCACAATGCACATGAGTGCCTGGGGATAAAGCTTTTACATTTCTTCATGTCAGTTCTTCTGACAGGAAGCCATGTATCTGTTTATTTACTTCTACCTCCTAATGAGTTTTTTTGAAGAAATTCATGGCTTTTGTCCTTCACAATGTACTTGCGTTTACCATGGCAGAAGTGATGGCACTGGAACAAGGTATATATTTTATTATTTGTTATATAGGGCAATTTATAAGGAAAAGGGTTGAAGAAACTAGATATAACCTTTTCAGACATTGCTATTATTTCTAGCATAGTTGCAATGAAGGCATATTTTACAATAGTGTTCTATGGCTAGCAGCATTCCTGAACAGGAGCAGATGGTGATTATGGCTTTGTACTTAGCAAATAGTTCCTCTCAATCTTCATTTTTTGCAGGAGGCAATTTCTTTCTGCTGCATGACATTCATACTATTGCAATGTCCTTACTATCTCTACAAACTAGTTAACTAGTGTCAGGTGATTCTAGTTTAAATAAATACAGTAGGTTGCTATTTTTGAGCTGCAGTAAATAATGTAATTTTTGATAGTAAGGAGGTTAATTTGAAATGTGGTGACCTGGTATTGTCATGTCATTTTGGGAGATACTCTTTTTCATTGCTATTTATTGTCACAGCCTATCTGGTGTAAAATTGCAGAAGGAAAAAGCAAAATAGAGGAATAACCTAGAGAAAAGGGGGAGAAAATTAAGGATAGGGGAAGGCAGGAGAATCTTCAAACTAATATGTACAAACAATGTACCCCAAAGAAATTGTTTCCTGAAATAAAATAACTGAAAATGATGAGAAATCCCTGAAACTGAAATCTTTGTGAGCAAAACGTTATTTTCGTCTCTATAAAACAAGTAATTTGTACATAGACATCAAAAAGAGGGCTAGAAAGCTCTTCTTTACTGAATTTTCTTTGGTATATTTTCAATTTTCAGTCTATTTTGAAAGGTAAGTATAGAAAATACTTTGAATCTTAATCATACAGGAAAATTAGAGATTAGTAATATTAATTTTGAATTTGAATAATTTTAATAAAGGGGCTTGCAGTTCCCACTTGAGATACATGGATGTATTATTCCTTGTGCAATGACTTCTGTCTTTCAGTTGTCAGTAGAGTGAGTGATGGATAGAGGGTAGTACTTACATACTTTAGAATAATGCAAATCTATGTTGCATGTGAAAGGATCAGTTTTGATTAGTATTCTTTTACTCTTTAAAGACGCCATGTTTGTGGAATTTGTTCAGCTTTTAAATGCAGAAGATTATTCTTGATTTTCTGTGTTCTTTGCCCTGGTGGTAGTGTTGCAGAAAGTTACAGCATTTACATTTAAATCTGAAATTCCGATTTCTGATAAATGAATGCAAATCTCTCTCTCTCTCCCTTTTTTTTTTTTCCCTGTTGCTAGGTCTGTACTCTGTAATGACCCTGACATGTATGAGATCCCTGTAAATGTTCCTGTGGATACTGTAAAACTTCGTATAGAGAAAACTGTCATACGAAGGATTCCAACTGAAGCCTTTTACTACCTGGTAGATCTCAAATACCTGTGGGTCACTTACAACTGTGTAGCCAACATTGATATCAGCAGCTTCTATAACTTGAAACAACTGCATGAGCTGAGGCTGGATGGTAATCTGCTTTCAACTTTCCCTTGGGAATCCCTGGCAGAGATGCCCAACTTACGGACTCTTGATCTTCACAACAACAAACTGACCAGCATTCCTGCTGATGCTGGCCGTTACCTGAGAAACCTCACCTACCTGGACCTATCCAGCAACAAGCTGACCACCTTGCCATCAGACCTCATGGACATTTGGCCCCCCTTCTCAGGAGCTATTGTGTCCAAGAACACAGACATTCTGGTGACACAGAGAGTAATCTTGGGTATGTTGAACAGCCTGTCTCATTCCTTACTAAAATATACCTGAATGTTAAATTGCAAGTGAGAGCAGTTAGGGGACCAGCCTAGGATTCAGGAGAGGGGGTTTTGCCCAGGTCACTCTTGTGTTTTCCTCTGTGGTTCTTTATTTATTTTCTACTGCTGACAGAAAACCATAAAATAAAGATAGTGACCTCCATGTGTGTTGTCACCTCAAAGCTGAAGTAAAAGCTATGAGACTCCAGTTTGCAGGAATAAAGGCCATTCAGTAGTGATACAAATACAAGACTTAGCTTGTGTTTCTGGTGAGATTTTCCTCATCTTTGTATGTGTTTGCAACTTGTAAACAATGTCCATTTGCAACTGCTTTTTTCCAGAGGCTCCCAAGCCAAGCAAGGAGCTAGAGCTGATGCTCATATAAAGCATGATGCTCATATAAAGATAGTGTTGGTGGCTCAAAACAGGGCAACTCTGATCTCCTGGGATGTCTGCTGATCTTGCATTACTCTAAAGCTGACTGATTATCCTAAAGTTTTTTGCAATTTACATATTGAATATGAGAGAGAATAGGAGTCTGATCCCTATATATTCATGGTACTTTTTATAGTGTTTAAGGTAAGTATTTAAGAATGATTTGGTCAGACTCTGATTTTTTTCGTAATTTGATCCCCCTCTCTGGCGTCAGTTCTGTTTGTGGCATTGTGCTTTATCTGACAGTATCTCCACATAATAGTCTTGCCAGGGTAACCTTTTTCTCTTCTTCAGTCTCGGGCCAGAACTGTTCTATCAATACTGTTCTTTTCTATTACTGTTTACGTATAAGTGCATGTAGTGTTTGTAGTGCAGCAGGTGGAAGGGAAGAAAACCAGCTGGCTCTCTCTGCAGTAATTCTATAAGCACTGATAAAGAGTCCTGCATTGTTCTGCCCAGTATTTCCAGTTTCTTGACCTAAACCCCCAGTATTCAATGTGCATTTGTTCAGCTGCTGTGTTTCATGGCAGAAGCTGCAGCTTGAAACTCTCATTCAGATCATATTTTATGTAAGTAAGTTAATCAGTAACTTATGTTACTTATGTAAGTAACTGCATGACTTCATAAGCATGGTAACTGTAGGCTTGCATCATTAAAGGGTTTTTGTTTATTCAGGATTTAAAAAAAAAGAGTAAAAACTGTAAAAGTAAGTCTATCTCAGTCCTCCTTTCCCTGTCCCCACACTGAAGACTACAGGAGACTGTAAAGTGCTAAATCTGATCTTGATGAACTTGTGTGGGAGTTCCAGAGGTTAACTGGTTTCCTTGTCTTACATAGCCCTCACCACTTCAGACAAAACAAAAGGAACTAAGAAAAAAAATAACCCCCGACACAAAAAGCACCAAAAAATCTTCACTCACAAAGTCTTCTCTCCCCTTAACTCTGGGAATCATCTTCAGGCTTCCTGGGTGCAGGCACTTTTCCAGTGTCCTGTAGTCCTGGCAAACCCTCTGGTGCCAGCACTGAGTTCTTTGAAGGCTTGGGATGTGACCTTTGGACCATTTTATGTTGTGAATTACAACTAGGTTGTAACACAGGTCTCCAGAGAGGAACACACACTGGGTTTAAATAGAAACTTGCTTCTCTTTTTGCTGTCATTTGCTAAGGGAGGCTCTGTACAGCCATTATAGATTTGCACCTGAAAATACAAAATGCCAGGTAGTACTTTCCTTGTGTTATATTGAGTAAATTTACCTTGGGTAAGCTGTGAATGTATCAGTTGATTTTTTTTTTTCATTGACAACATAGTTTTCTGATGAGTACATCACAATGCAAACAGACAGTGCTTGTACATAAGAAACTCTATAGTGAACAAGAAAACATCCCCTTTCTCTGGAGATTAGAAAGTGCAACGCTCTATGTCTTGGGTTATTTTGACAAGTTTATTTAGATTCCACTGAGTATTAGCCCTTCTTCCTGATGGCCCTCCTTTCTTGGCTGGGTTTGCTGGAGCCTGAGAAAAAAGTGCATCCCATAGATATTCTCCTCCTCTGAGCTACAGATAGGGATCACAGAGATATGTGGTCAGGAAGGACCTAGCCTACTGGGATACAGATCCAGAGGAACTGAGCCTTTCTGGTAAAGTCTGAGCTTGTCTTAAAGCCTGTGACCAGACCACCCCAGAGCCTTCTATGGTAACCTCCTCCAGTACTTATCTATCAGGGTAGTGAGAAAGTTTCTCTTAATATCTAACCTCAATCTCCCTTACTGCAAACTAAGCTGATTACCTCTTGTCCTACAGGGCATGAGCATACAGAAAAACCAATCACCATTTCTTAGAGTAATCTTTCATAGGTTTTCTTTCCCTGTTTGCCATCCTAACTAACCACATAATTTCCTTCACCAGCTTCTAATGTAATGTGAAGGCTTTTGTGGGTTTTTTTGTTTGTTTATTTGGTTGATTTTTGTTTGAATTGGATTTTTGTTTGGTTTGGTTTTGCTGGGTTTTTTAATTTGTTTGGTTTTGGCTTGGTTTGGCTTTGTTTTTGCTGTGTGTGGTATTTTTATTTTCTTTTCATTTTCTATCATAGTTACTGTTTCCCTTTGGACACCTTTAGATTTAAAAAAATGTTTCTCTTAAAATGTGATGGATGCCCAGAATTGCACACTTTGATGCTCAAGAGTGTCCTATGTGCTGCACCACTCTCTCTGGGAGCATTCAGCCTGACCTGTTACCTACATGCAACCATTACTGCAGCCAGAAGTCTGCTGGAAGCTGGAACCCAGAGTAAATAAATGCTGGTTTTGTCTAGTCAGGAAAACAGCAGTCAGATTCTAAGTAGTGTAATCAATTATAGCTTGATTCTGTCTTCTCTCTTGGTTCTGGCAAACCAAGATTGTCATGTGTATGTAATTAACAAGATCAAAACCAGCAAGACCCTAAACTCAGATGTTTGTGCAAATATATTTTTTAACACCAGGAGGCAGTTTTATTTTCAATGTCTTGACTGAGCATCAAGACGGTTGCTGATAAGAGAAAGCTCAGGTTCCCCATGACTCTTGTCCCTCAAGGACTCTTGGAGGAACCAAAGGCTACTTTTGCCAGAGGACTGGCATGTTAGCATCTCCTTATTCCAGTTCATCTTCTCTGTACTAAGAGGTTTGGGTTTTTTAACTACTTCCCACTCTGTGATGATGTTCCTCTGTGTTTGCACTATGCTAAATGAAAAAGGGCTTTGGCCGAGTGGCTCACTCTGGCTCTCATCCACACAGTTTAGGGCCAGCTCTCTTTAAAGCTGACTGTCTGTTCCACACTTTGTAAGATTTAGCCCTTGGCTCTCTGCAGGCTCTACAGGATGCTACAGTGACTCTCAAATGTAGTTCTGGAAATGGGGATGTTTTTTTCTTCAGTCTAACCTGCCTGAAATGGTATGAGAATTGCATTGGAAATCGTTCATCTGTGCTTTTGGAATATGAAACAGCAGGGATATGTTGTATACCTGGAGGGCTGACAGACATGCAGAATAATTTGGAGGCACAAAACCTGCTGCACTTGCTTGGAGGAGACAACAGGATAGAGACAACCATCTTTGGTGTGGTCTCATCCATAAGCCTTTCAGGGAGCAGCCTCTGGAGTACCAGCTGTCCCTGGACCCATGTTTGCATTTGTCTTGGAAAGTGCCCTTTGGAGCAGCTCAAAACAAAGCTGTGCAGTGAGCTGAAAATTAAACAGTGCAAATGACTGGGGGACCAGTGTGTGAATTCATCTGACCCTCTTGATTATCTCTGGAACCATAGCCTGATACTTGGATCCAAATCACAACTAAATCTCAGCACTGGCTGCTATACAGAGATTTACATTTCTGGCAGGAGTGATGGCAGTAGCATTTTCCGTATGGTAGACTCTAGTGAGTCACTGAGAGGAACCAATGAGTCCAGTATTTGACAGAGTGGCAGTTATTTGAGATCTTGCCTCTGTTGCATGAAGAGGTGCCAGAAATTTGGAATACTGCGGGTCCATGAGGCTCCCACCTGTTATGCTGAGTCAAAGGATAGATATTGGTTTTCCTGAAACTACTCTCTTAACAATTGCCATGTGGTGAAAATGCTGTGACATAGTATTGAATAGGGAATTTACTGTTCAGGCCCATGGATCAAAATGTGTAGGTTAATTGGAAGGAGCCTGGAGTAGGCTGGCCCAAACTGTGATGAATATTTTTCATCATTCCAAAACTTGAATATTTTACATCCTGCTATTTTGCAGCAACTGAAAATCAGTGGGTTAAACAAGTTATGGTCTGAGTCTGGTTACTGATTTACAAAGGAAATTTTGCTCATAGCTAAAGTCCATATTGACACAGCCCATGGAAGTCTTGCTTACTGAGAAGATGAAAAAAAGTGCATGCACAGATACACATATACATGTTTGCCATTGTACGTGCAAGCATACATAAAACTGTGTGAGAGTAAATATAAAATATGCTAAATTTAGAATCTAGAATAAATGGGTTTAGAGCGGTTTATAATTAATAATATTAAAATAACACTACATTAGTGTATCACAATGCATAAATGCATTTATCAACATCAACATTTATCAACATATCAATATATGCATTTATCAACATTTGTTTTGCCTTGGCTTGTATTTCTTTCTCAGATCAACAAGCTGCTTTGTTATTTCCACAAAAGGATCCAGGGTTTATAAAGATATTCTCCTTCCTCAGATACATGTGCCATCAGGGATTTATCATTATTTTCATTTTTGCTTCTTAAGAAATTATTTCTTTTATTAAAGCTCTCTAATATTTTCCATTTTCTTATCCCCCCTTTTAACCTTTTCTTTATTCTTTGTGTGTATTCTTTCTGTATTCTTTGTGTTTGTTCTCACTTCTAACATATTGACAGCACAAGCTGTTAAAGTTCAAAATGCCTCTTGTCATTTGGAAACTAGGTTTACATTCACATTTCTGTTTACATTCACTAACTGAAGTATAATGAAATTCAGTGTTTTATCTTGCTTCCAACTCAATAGTGCTTTCATCTTTTCATTATGGGAATTCACATAACTTGGTGATTTACACTGGCTAGAAATAATGTGAATACTGTCAGATATTGGCAAGACAGATAAACTAAGAGGCTGTGCTGTGGGGCCAGGGAAGGAACTCATGTAGCTGTATCTGTTATATGTATTTGTATAAGTCCTGCTTCTTTAGGCAGTTTCATCAGGAAGCATGATGGATGGGGAAGATGATGTAGCTGACTGACATAACTCTTACTTTGCCCTACACTCAGATGGTGAAGCCTGTGTCCCAGGCTGGACTAAACAATCATCCAGTCTAAGGACTGTTCATTGTTGCTTCATCATTCCTTTTATTTTGTCAATTTCTGATACCTATTATAATGACTTTGGCTTTCCTTCAGGACACTGGGAGAGTATGAAAGCTGTGTAGGTGTATATATATTCGGGAAAGTTCCATCACTGAAAGGGAGCTCAGGGAAGTGGTGGAGTTACCATTCCTGGAGGTATTTAAAAGACATGTTAATGTGGCACTCAGAGTCATGGTTACTGCTGAACATGGCAGTGCTGGGTTAGCAGATGGACTTAATGGTCTTAAAGGTTTTTTCTAATGTAACCATTCTTTGGTTCTGTTTCAAAGGCTTTTGAGTGCTTCAAAGTAGGTTAAAAACAATAATAAACCCCTTTCTTTTCTGCAGTAAATTTCTTAACATAGTGAGGAAAATTGCAAGAAAGTGAAAAGAAAAAGAAAATTACAGGAGTATTGTCTCTGACTACAGAGCCTCCCTAATAGAAAAGATGAGCACAAATAGTTACATACGTGTGCTTGATCGAGCAGAATATTTATAAGAACAAGCAGTTGATGTGCCTAGGTATAGAAAACACTTGAATAGTATCTTTTCTCCTTATGTATATATGTGTGAAGTTCACAGGCAAAATTTTTATTTTTTGGGGATTCTTTTGAGGCAAAGCAGTTGCTGATACACTTTCCTTTGACTTTTCCTTCTCTGTCCCCGTGAACAATAAGTAGTGAGTAGATGTAAAATCTCTTCTGTCTGGAAGGGGTGAAATGGGATTGTGATGTCAAAGTCACGGAATCTCTTCAGGTCAAGTCTTGTTTTAAAGAGCAGGGATTAATTGGGGTTTACCACAGTTTTAACCAATCACTACCATTGCTCTTAAAATAACCTAATCTTGGTCTGGTGATAAAAGGAAGAAGTAGTTAATTATTCATGTATTCTTTCATCTGCAGGTTTTTTTCCAGAACAACCCATCATTTTTCCAATATCTGTTTGAATAATTCTTAACAATACACTCTGAAAAATATTTGCAGGTGTTTGGGGCTCTTTTTTTCTTTGAGAACTGGTTTGAGTTATGTGACTTGTTTATTGTACTGATCAGTAAATTCAGTAACGAGGGGTCCTTGCATACCATCCTTTATTTCAGACCATAAGTTTTGTTTATTAGTAGCACTTGGAGAAAATGAGAAAGGCATATTCAAATGTGGAAGTCCAGTAAGAAAATACTGGAACTCCTAAGGGATATGCTGTGTTGTATTTTACCTGGTGAAGCCACTGTTGCTCTATGAAAGTCAACCTAGTGGAGTAATCAATACCAGCTGCGGATTTAGACTGATATTCCTCAGAAATGGCTATTCTCTTCCAACATCATACATTCACAAAGAGGGAAAACTTCTAATTCATAGACTGGAACCAAGAAGCAAATGTTATTGGATCTGACAAAAGAGAGAGAGGGTTCTTGTGTGCTATCATTAAAACATCGTAGTCATTATGGTGTTTTGTGGTCCTTCCTATTTTCTATTCTTCTGGTATTCTTCTTGAATATATTTCAGAGACTGTAGTGAAGCCAACTTCTAACAACATCAGTGTAGTTCAGGGCCAGATAGAAATTTTGTTGGCCTAAAGCTTTTTCTCTGTATCCTTTATTTCTTTTTCTCAAGGGTCAGAGATGTTGGTGTAAGCTCTAAACCCTTAAATCATCATCTTCTCAAGCATTGAAATAAGGGTCAGGGAAGGTCAAGATGTAAGAGCCCAAAGAAGGACTAAGAGCAGAGGAGAGTGACATGAAGGAATAGCCCTGAGAAACTGTTGTTCCAGGAGGCACAGGCATGTTGAAAATGTATCATCAGTCTTAGGACATCTTTTCAAAATGGTTTTAAATGTGGTAGATAAATAGCAAAGTTAAGCACAGGTAATACCAGCACATCACTATGCTCCTGTAAACATCTGTGAAGAAATTTAGCTTAATAAACATTCATACTGTTCTCCCTAACCTCTGAAAATATTCCTCCACCAGTCAGCTGAATGAAAAACACAAGCTGAAAGAGAAAAGATTAACTCAGAATAGGTCCAGGGCTGTCCTTGATTATATTTGGTGGAAGTCATGTGTCATACTGTAAATCACAATATCTCTATATTGACTGACTATTTTTTTCTTTCCCGCTTTCCTCCTTGCCTCAGGATTTCAGGACAACCCATGGTTTTGTGATTGTCGCATTTCAAAGCTAATTGAATTTTCCAAAATTGTGGACACCTCCGTTGTACTTCTTGATCCATTGGTTTCATGTAGTGGACCTGAGAGCCTGGCAGGAATCTTGTTCCAGAGAGCTGAGTTAGAGCAGTGTCTTAAACCATCCGTGATGACTTCAGCAACAAAAATCACCTCCCCGCTGGGCAGCAATGTCCTGCTACGCTGTGACGCCACGGGGTACCCAACACCACAGCTCACTTGGAATAGATCAGACAATATTCCAGTGAACTATACAGGTATAACTGCTCTCTTATAGGAAATGGGAGAAACTAAAATTATTGTGTTGCTTGTGCTTTGAGATCACTGTAATGAGTAACAATTGTGTTGTGTCAAGCTGACACTCTTATCTGTGCAACAGCTGTTGCGAAATTCTCTGTTTAGTTCTTGGTCTTAACAGGTCCAGCAGACTGCTTTGGTTGTGGATGTGGTCTGCTACAAGAACAATGTGTGTGGAAGGGTGAAATGGACGAAGTGGGGCAAGGATAAAGGCAAATGGAGTTTGAGTTATTTGGATCCTAACTCAGAAGCTGGAAAGTAGAAAGGAGAATTTTTTGCTAGAACTTCTGTTTGAAAATGTTCATGTTGAAAAAGCCAGTGAGGCCAAACTGAATGACTTAAAACTCAGCATTGTAAACGCGAAATTTTCCAGATTCATGTTTTCTGTGGGCAAATGTTGCAAGGCTATAATTGTCTGACATCATTCTAGCTGCCATGACAGATACTTACTATAGTAACTTAAATGTAAAACATGCTACTTGCTAACGCCAAGTAGTTAGCAGTTATCATAGGTCTGATGAAGGTAAGAGAACTGAAATATTTTAGGATGAAGATAATTTCCAATAGTATTTTAAATGGGTAGCATGGTAAGTGTCACGGGAAGTATTTAAGAGTCAATAGCAGCTTTAAGACATTTGATTTCACTTTATGTGATTTTGTTTTCCATAGTGAAACTGCAAACTATATTATAATTACTCCAGACATTTATTTCCATTTTGACCCAGGTTGAGCACTTTTATTTAATAATAGAATATGGCTGGGAATTCCATAGTTTGTTTTGGAAGTTTGGTGGTGGTGTTGTTGTTGGTTTTTTTTTTTGTTTTGTTTTGTTTTGTTTTGTTTTTGTTTTTGTTTTTGTTTTTTTTTGGTGTGTGTGTGTGGGGTTTTTGTTTGTTTGTTTTGTTTTCTTTTTTCTTTTTTTTTTGTGTGTTGTTGTTGTGTTTTCTGAATGCTTGTGTTTAATTTTCAAAATTTTCATACATGTGATTCTCTCTGGCAGAAAGGGAAGGAATAGTTTAATAATATTAACTTCCTTTTTACTTCCCATTGATAATGTTTTACTCTTTGCATTTTTCTATAGTAATTCAAGAAAGTCCTGGAGAAGGTGTCAGGTGGTCCATAATGAGCTTGACAGGAATTTCATACAAGGACGCAGGAGAATACAGATGTAAAGCCAAGAACTTGGCAGGAATGTCAGAAGCTGCTGTGACTGTCACAGTGGTTGGTGTGGTTACTACAACTGTATCACCACAGAAGTATGGAAGGAAGCCAGAGGCTGAGAGGCAGAATACAACTCAGGAGGAATCCAAGCAGGAACCTGAGAGGACAACCACACCTCTTCCCACCACACCGACCAGCACAGCTCTGGTTAGCACTGAAAGATCGACCAGCATGACATTTACTGATAAAAAGCAATCCAGGCTCATGTTAGATGGAAAGAAGGTTTCAAAGGCAGTGACGAATGGAAACAAAAAGCAGATTGGAGATTTAAGCAAGAAAGGTGAGGACACCTTATTGAATACGGCTGAGCAAAATGTTACTGTGAAGAACCTAAGAGTGATCAGTGAAACTGACGAAAGAGTGACCTTGACTTGGAAAACTGTCAATGCCACAGGCAATTCCGCTGTGACTGTGTTATACTCCAAGTATGGTGAGAAAGATATGTTGCCTCTCAGCACTGATTCTAACAAAAACAAAGTCACAATCGATGGTTTGCAACCCAGTACTCAATATATGGCGTGTGTCTCACCCAAAGGCGTGCCACCTACAAAAGAGCAGTGTGTTGTTTTCTCCACTGATGGGTTAAATGATGAAAGCAGCTCTGAGTTTTCTATTCTTATTGTGGCCAGCAGTGCTGCATGCGTGGTTGTTTTACCTTTGATATTTTTCTTACTCTACAAAGTTTTAAAACTTCATTTGAAACCAAAATCTGCAAAGGAAGCTGAACTTGCGAAAGAGACTTATGTGCAATTTGAAACACTGTCGCTGAAGCCTCGAACACTGAATGCAGGAGACCAGCTCTGGGCACGAAGGTACACAGATGAGTCAGAAAGACTTCTCCTTTGCTCTAGGTCAAGCATGGATTCTCAAATTACCTTCAAAAGTGAGGGCTCCAGGTCTGAGTATTTGTGCTGAATATGGGTGAGGGTGGAGATGAAGTAAATTGTAGGTAAAATTAATTCAAAATGGGGATGCTGCATCTGGAAGCAGGTTGATGCTAGATGGTGGTCAGAATATGTTACTTGATGTAATAGACTCTTGCTGGATGGTGATGGGTAGGAGGGAGACTAGAAGAAAAATGCTGCCTGTTTATTTTCTTCTTTTTATGTTTGTGATTTTGGATGTGAAAGAATGATGTTGTTCCAAAGAAAAATACAGCATGAAATGGTTCTATGGTTAAAGATATTTTTTTGTTTTATTAAAATATTCTGTTTTCTCTCATTTTACCACGTGATGTGCTAGTGACATGTATCAAACATGAAGCACGATCTTCTTGAAAGCAATGTACTTCAACCTAATAGGAAAATAGTTTTAACTACTTCTATTGTAATCAAAAGCTTATTTGAATATACAAGTTTTCTTCTGACATCAGCTTGTGCTTTGAGGTGTCATACAGCTGTTGGTACATTATCTTGGGTTGAAGTATTCTCAGGCCAGTCAAGACAGAAGTCACAGTTTATAGACTCTTGAGAGGTCCAATACACATTGTATTGTCATTTTGCAGATGTTATTGTGAAGGGCAAAGAAGCTTCTTTAGTGTCCTGAAGTTCAGGTAAGATGTTTAACTCTGAGAGACACTAGACAATTATGTTAACTTACATCAGATGATCTTACTGCAAAATCTCAGCCTTAGAATTTACTTGGATATGTCTGTCTATATACCTCAGTTTCAGAAATCTTTGTACAGAAAATTCTGTGGTACTGAGTAATGCAACACACACTCTTATTTGTCAATATATTACACAGATATTGCAGAATATTATGTACTACACTGCAGTAATATAATACCTTTTGATAAACAATAAGAGGAGTTTTTGTCCTCAGGACATGTTGGATATGAAGTTTAAGGACCATAGTGAAAGTTAATTGTGAGTGTGCTTCCCAATGTTTAAGAAGCAGGAATTAACAGTAATGATGAATTCAGAATTGCCTGTTAATGACAATAATTTATAGACTATGCTGAAGCTGCTTTTTTTAATGCCTGAAGTAAATAAGAGAACTTTTGTTGTTCTAGGTTCAGATATTATGTTTAGAAGTGTCTATGAGTTGTGAGCCACAGTTTTTCCTGAAAATCACAGCTGTGTTGTTTTCTTGGATCTTTCCATGCCTAGAGAAACTGTTTTTGCTAGAAAATTGGGAATTGAGATTTTTGAGAGGGAGAAATATTACTCAAAGCTAAAACTTGAAACTTAGTTTGTCAGCTTCAAAACAGTAGCATTTCTCATTGTCAGTAATGTAGGGTGAAATTTTGCCTGTTGGAATGCTGGCGAGCTTATATTGTAAGGTATAGCTTAGTGAGAGGTGTTAAAAAACCTCCAACACAAAATCATGGCAGGAAATGAACACACTGAAAAATCTCTGTAGTACCTACACCATGGTGTCCAGTGACCAGGATTAGTAGAATGAGTATTTGAGACTGTGGGAGCTGTAATAAAGAAACAGGTGAGACATTCAAAAGTGCAAAATTAGCTTGCCTGCTTGGAATTAGCCTTGGTGTTCCTTTCTGTGTTACGAGTATGTGGGGTTAAAAATCAGTCTTTCTTCTTTTTCCATGAATAATTTTGATTGCAATGAAAATGGTTTTAGCTGTCTAGGCCATTTTACCTTTTTTAGTAGGGTTTTTTTTTGTTTGTTTGTTTGTTTTTTGGTTTTTTTTAATCTGGGATTTTTTTAGGGAAAAGAGATTCTCTGTGTGTCAAAACTAAGGTTCATCTGACACGTTAATGACAAACCAAGTTTGAACAGGACTTCAAGTGCTACAATATTTGCCTTCTATTTTCCTGATAGAAAGTATAGTTGGTAGTTGTTGAAGATGTTCCCAATTAAAAACACCATCTTTTTCACTAATGACAGGAATTGTTTTAACTTTTCTTTTTTTCTTGAAGAGCGTTTGATTTCAAGTTTCAAAGCTCTAAATCTAGTTCTGGAGTTCAAAAGTGATATCGCCTGACTTGTAGGTGACACACTGATATATTGAACTGAGGTGGTGTACAGTTCATTGTAGAGAGCTCACTTGGGAACGTTAAACCTTTTGGTTTGACTAATCCTTGTGGAATTAGCATGTCCTAAAGTTAGAAATTAATCTCTGGCCACATGGGCTATCAGTTTATCAAAGATGAAATTTACTGTCAAGAGCATGTTTTTTCAAGAAAACACATTATACATTATTTTTTCCATGGTTCTTGAGACAAAAGAGTTACATAATCCAGACCTGCTTCTGTAACTCATGTCAAAACATCAATTGTGCTGGGGAATTTTGGCAGGAATTTGACACAAAGGGCAAATCACACAATAAAGATGTTTGTACCATATCACCCAGGATTGGTTTAATAAACAGCTGAATACTTTGCTAACAAATGTATTTTTTTATACTGTAAATTGTTAATGTTGGAATCATTGTGAGATAGATTTTTGTCACCCCTAATCATGTGTATAATATCTTCTGAAATGCAGTACTGCATGGATCAAGCATCAGTAAGAACAGTGATGACCATAACCTGTGTACGAGAATTTGGAGAAGGTTTAACCTGTGCTTGTGTGTTGCCTTTCATATATTTTGCACTTTGGTTTCTGAATTCATCCTGTTTTCACCAAAAAAGTTGGACCTCTTTTTATACATTAATGGTTGTGTCAAAACTGCATGACTAAGGAAATAACTGAGCAGTGTGAGTTTAATTCTAAGTAAACCTCATTTTTACTTAGAGTTTTAGTGGGCATTAGTACTTATCATACTAAACCATAATCTTGGTTTCAACGTGCAGTTACTAAGCCGAACGTAAGGCATCTGTGCATCTATTTTAATCCTTGCCATTGCTCACAGTGGTCTTTATATTCCTTGCACCATCATCAGATTCTCGTATGTTTCTCAGGGAGGGAATCAAGAGAGAAAACTCTTCCATGTGTAACATGAAAATGTGTGTAATAACAAAACCATTCACATTTGGACTATGTCTAGGAGGCTAAACAAAGGACACTTCAAATTCAATACCTTTTCGAAGAAGTAAGTAAAATAGAAATTGTTTTCATGTGAAAATAAAAAATTGTTTTTATACAAGAGAGTATGTTTGCCTGACCCTTTTGTCTTTATAGCTTCATGTTTATAGCTTTAGACAATGTGTGATGAGTGAGGGGACAAAAGGAAGTCTGAAAAGAAATGAGAGAAAATACAGGAAGAGGACTGAGAAACAACACAAAGGTGATGTCCTAGAGAATTCCGTTCCTGTGTGCCACAATGTCTTTTGCTTGCAATTCTGCCACGTAAGAATGTCTGCGGACGCCCCAGAGGTGCTGGGGTATCTGCAGACACGTAGGTGTAAAATGATGGATGAAGATACTGCCAGATTATTGCAGTGGCTAGAGCTCTACATGTGGCCACTTTTGACAAGGTGGTTGCACTTGTAAAGCTGGAGTATGGAGCAGTGGCCCCAGGGGAATTTGAAGAGTGCACTTGAAGCTGGTCTTGAAGTCTGCCTGTGCCTCAGTGAAAGTTGTGAGAGGTTTTTGGAGACCACTGCCTTTAAACTGAAAAGGGATGAGCAAGCAGGTTATGACTTTATTGCAAGAAAGAGGGGCATGCATCAGCAACTGTTCTGGAGAGGCTCTGAAACCAAGATATAATATACTACAATCATCCATCTTGATCTATGATTTTCTTTTAAAAACAACCAGTTTGTTAGATTTGTGGCTGGGAGGTAAACACAAACTTCAATCTTCTTCATGACTACAGATGAAATTTCAAAATTAACCTCTTTAAAATTATCTAACTGTGTCTAGATTGGAAACCTGCTGACCTGGATGCCTTCTCTCACAGAATTCATTGCATTGTTCTAGATGTTACTGAAGTTGCAGGGCAGCATTGTGACATTCCTTTGTTGAAAATGAGTAGTTCTCCATAGAACAGATGCTTTCTTTTTTATTTACAAATCACTGAATTCTTTTACTCTGAATTTCAAGAGATCAGAGTTCCCTTCAGAATGGAGGCACAAATAATGCATCATTTTGATATATCTGAAAGCCTCCCTTGCTAAACCAGGGAAAATCAAGCTGAAATATTGGTCTGAAACAGCCTGTATATAGGAGATTTTTTTAAACAAAGCTGTGTTATTGATAAGTGTTCAGGATGGGAATAATTTCAATCAAAAAGGCAGAAGGCAGCTATGAACAAAAGCACATTATATTTCCCAATATAGAAGTAACTGCCCTTTTCTGAATTTTCTGTTTTTCACAAAGTAACATCCTAACCTAGTGTTTAAAAAAGGATGTAGAATTGCTATAGCAAGATCGATACCACGTGTCAGGTATATATTTTAAGTATAATTGTTCTAACTTCAGGTCTGGTATTTCTGAAAGACCCCTGATTGACTTAAGAGTATTACAAAAGTATTACAGACTGTGCAAACAACTACAACTAACCTCTCATTATAATGGAATACCAGCTTACTGACAGATTATGAATGTCTACATTTTCCAGAAGAGGCTCTAACAAGAAAATACTTTATTCTACAACATGATGAGCTATCAAATATTTGACTGAGATATCCTCTTTTATAAGGAGGAGTCAAAGGAATTTATTAGTGATGTGGTTTCTTGGTTTTGGGTTTGTTGTTTGTTTTTTGGTGTGTGTGTTTTTGGTGGTGTTTTTTGTTGTTGTTTTTTTTGTTTTGTTTTGGTTTTTTTTGGTGGTTTCGTTTGTGTGTTTTGTTTTGTTATGATCTTTTATGGAACTAAGGGGACTGAGAGGGGGCTTGGTGAAATTCTTATACCCAGAGAAGGCTAAAATGGAATGTGTTTTTGTACTCACTTTTTTAATGAAGGAAAGGAAAGGAAAAAGGAGCTATATATGTGTGTGTATATTGAGGGCAGAAAAAGAGTATTCCAAGGTTGTTGCCTCAGATAAAGTTCAAGCAGTTTCTTCTAAAGTCTCTGGTATGGGCTGCTGGCACTTGAGACTGCTGTTGAACTAGATGGAAAGTAAGAACAATCCAAAATGACAATTACTGGCAGATTTGATGCAACTCTAAGTTAAACTCCATGGGTTGCTTGTTTGATCAAGTAAATGAGTACTTGTTTGATTTTTTAGTTTTTTCATTCCTTTAGACACACATTTGAAGGAAACATTCTAGCATTATCAAACAATTTTCTCCAATACTTCAAAAAGTAAATTAGTGAACAAGTCTCTAGATCATGTTCTTGCTTGACTCTCATTTATTCTTTCTAGTTTAGTATTGTTTCGGAAAGAGGAACAGAACAATATGTATAGTCTATTTTGTATTATTTTCCAGTCTCTAAAACAGCCACACATTTGTTGAAGAAAAAGGAAATTAAATCCAATACTCATAAGTACTCTTTTTTCTAAGAACCTTATTTAATTAATGATGATGAAATCTAATGCCATGGACTGATCAGATGGACTACTGAGTCATGTGTCTTGAATTTTTTCCTGCTAGTATTTGGCCAGGTGTTTGAAACTCCAAAAGTATCTTGTACCAATTATATTTCTTGCTTTATAGCCCAGTTCCTTGTGTTTAAGATCATGTGGAAATTAAATCACCAAACGAGAAAGAAGGCAGTATAAGCATACAGTAAACAGGCAGCTACATAGCATGGCAAACTAAATTCAGAATAACATTACTCTCTTTTAATGTTATTTTTCTCTATACATAGAGCCTTCTTCAATGTTCAACTAATCCTGCAGTGTATTGCTTACTTCAGATTGCACATGAATGACATTTTCTGTGGGTATTTTTCCAGAGCACGCTCTCAGGTCTTGAGCGACCTGTTCTTGTTTCTCACTGATTCTTCAAAAAAGAATACTACTTGGTGTTTCTTGTTCTCTGGCATGGAAGTGACATGGTGCAGTGACTTCCTCCCTGCTGAGGTGTGAATGTGAAAACAGGAATAGTTCTGAGCATCATGTTTCATAGCTGAGGAATAGAGAAAGTAATATTATTCTGAATTTAATTTCTCATTCTCTGTAACTGGCTGCTTACTGTACTCTTTTCTGTGATTAACTTCCACATGAACTTAGGCACAGCACTTTGCAATTTTACTGTTTGCTATTGTGTCTGGATCAATATCTCCAAAGGACTCCGTTCCTGGAGTTCTGTGTCAGTCATTCTGGGTTCAGCCTAAAATCTGAGCATAGCATTTTTCAGTAGAAGATTGTGCTAAATTACTTCTCAACGTTAGGAAAGGAACTCTAGAATGGCAGAAGCATATTTTCATACACAAAAGTGCTGTTTATTTGTTCCTTGCCTAAGCATTTTTTACTCTTTGACAGAGGAGCAGACATTCCCTTTGGATAGAGTAATCAGCAGCAAAAGACAAGGAAAGAAACATTTTTCACAAGCCAGAAAAATAATGGTCTTTGTTCTGTCAGGCAAAATGATTGAATAGACATTATATCCAGTAGCTATATGAACTATTTCTTTCAAAATGTAACAGGAATTCATGAGGAGAGGTAAGTAATGAAGTCCCTTGTTTATTGATAGAGAAGTGACATTTTCTTGTGCCTTTGATAGTGACTTAACACTAGAGAATGCCTGAATGTGGACTGGCGGGGACAAGAGTTTGATTTGTCACAAGGTGATTAAGTTTTTGGTTTCTTACTACTGAAGATTCAGAGATTTAGAAATGAAATCTGAATTCAATGACATAAGAGAGAAAAGGGTGATTCTTAAAGCTCATTAACCTTCATAAGGAAGCTGGAAAATGGTCATGAAAATTCTTTTAAGGGGTGGTCAGCCAGAAGTTGTGCCAAAAAAAGGAATAATGTTGAACAATTGCTCTTTTTAAAATAAAAGACTGGAAAAACCCAGAATCATTGTACGAACATTTAGAAAGGTGCTCAGTGTAAGAAGAACACATAAATTATAGTTCTGTGTCTGGAACAGATAACAAGAATTTTTATTGTAACTATCTATGTGCAAGTCTGCCTTGAAGTTGAATACTAAGTTGGCAACTGATCAAACACAGATTGTAAACTAACACAAAGGCTGTGATGGAGGGGTATGCATGAGAAGAAAGAGAGATTCCTACAGAAAACACACAAGTAAGACTAAGTAAAGTATAAAAAAACTCTGCTGAACAATATGCATTTCCCTGAGTGGAGGGACATCAACCTTCAATCGTTTGGTTTATAAAGACATGGGCAAGAACTGAGAGGAGAAAGAATAGTAAAATTCCCTAGTTCCAATTATGGATCCAGGAAAGATCTTCAGTAGAGTTTAGAGAAATCTGACCTGGGGGATAAAAGACTCTATTTTTGTACATGTTTTTTACTATATTTGATATCAATTCAGAAGCTGAGGTAACTGCTTTGCAACAAGATTTGTGGATAGGGAAAATCTAGGCTGAAGGGCAGAAAACGAGTTTGCATAGGAGAGGAGCTGCAAGATTTACACCTTTGTCATCACTGGAATCTAACTGAACTGTAAAAATTAGATGGGCCACATGTTAAGTGGGAAGAGCTAGACCAGTATTTGATAACAACTGGCAGCTACAAAGATAGTTGAAGTGAACTTGGACAGTGCAGCCTGAATGATTTTCAGTCCTATTGAGTAGAATACTGAAACTGAAGAGAAAAATAAGCTATGTAGCTGATGTACTTTTATTGAATCTGTAATACTCAAAACATTGCATATCTTTGTGATCCTTTCCCGTTATAATTCTGAGCAGGATGAATTGACAAAACTTTAACTATAGAAAGCCAATTAAACTACAAATAACTTGTGATTCATCAAAAGGGCAGGGGGACAGGCCTGGAGGAAGTTGAAATCAAATGTCACCACCTAAAAATATAGCTGAAATGATGAAATTTCTTCCTCTGATGAATGTTTGGAGTAAATTCCACAAAAGGCCATGTTCTTTGTGAACTGTATGATGCCAGCCTTGTGTGGGTGGGGAGAAAACACAGGAATAGGTTCTGAAAAGATGCTCTAAATGATTTATTGACAACATCCTGGGAACTGACATTTGACAATGTTTCTGAGCCCACAGCCATTTCAGCAAATGCCAGTCGTGCAGGATTTAGGGGGGCGGCGCTCCAGTTACAGTGAGATGAATACTGTCACACGTTGTTTCAGGCAGTGTTCAGACACCAAGAATAAGTGGGCATAAATAGCAGGAGTATCTGATGAGAGGCTGGGACACACGAGTTTCAGAACTCCTACAGAGGTTCAGAATATGCTTCTGCATCTTGATAACTTCAGCAGTGTGTCAGGTAGAGGGAAAGCCTCTTGCAGTTTTGATACAAAAGTAATAGATAAAATGTCCTTTATTAGTGTATTTTGAACCTATCCCAAAAAATACCAAAAAAGTCTTTGAGGCTGACTGGCTGTTTATTGAGGATACCATAGATAACTGAAATTTTGAGCAGGGTAAAGGAGCCCGTGCAACTGGATGGTCTCCTTTTGTCACTGTACGAACCTGGTCTGGATACATAATCACTGGTGACTGCAGACAAATGAAAATTCTCCATGATTTTTCAGATTTGCCTTACTAGCTGTCAGCAACCTCTGCTCTGCCCAGCACGTTTATGCAAGAGAGCTTTTTTTTCTCTTCATGTGCAGATGTTTCATAGCAGTTCCACCATCCTCAAAGTTCAGCAGTTTGTGAGAAACTGTGCTTCCAACTGCCATTAAGCTGCCACTCACAAAATTTAACATATCCACTATGAAAATAATGATGTTGCAGAAAGCGTTTTCCTTTCTGCATTCACAATGTAGCACATCAAATCCTTCTTTAGTGTAGGCTAAATTCTCTTTCTAGTCATGGAAATGCTGCTTTTTAGTAACTTTGCAGTCCAGCTGGTCATAGAAAACTGCTTTGAGTTCAGCACTCCAATCTCCAGAATATTATTTCAAGCTCTAACAACATTGCCTTGAGCACTGACTGCCAATAGCTTTGCTGCATCAAAGATTTCCCCCGCACTGAACTAATGAATAGTACTATGATACTTCTATGAAAACCAGTTGGTTAGTAATGAGAAATACTGACAATTTTGGTGCTAAGTTTTCATGGGTAATCTGTCTATATCAAGCAGATGAAGCTGAGATATGGCAGTATTTTTCTGTCTTCAAACTAGTCTGCACAACATGTTTAATCTGATGGGTCCTGGTGAAAGATGGATGTTATAATTTATTCCTTTTGGGTGTAGCAGTAGCAAGAGTTCTCTATAGCCAAGTTGTCTTGAGTTATGTAACCAAAAAAAAAAATTCTATTTCATTTGTTGAAAGCAGTTGGGGAGATATATTTTTTTCTTTATCTCTTGTAACTCCAGGGGGGAGGGGAGAGATGCCTTCTGATAATAGACCATCTGTTAAAATCAGGTGGGGCAGTGTTTCTTATCTCTTTCACCACTGTCCACCCTGGGTGGGGGGAGGGATATCTTCTGTTGATGGGCCATTAAGGCTCACCAGGGAGCCAGCCATTCCCTACCCAGATAAAAACTGAGATGTAGGAACACCAAGCAGCTGGTTTTCCACTGGATTCCCAGAGGAAGACTGGACCCATTTTTTCTACAGGATCATCTCTATTTCACAGAACAAAACCTGTCACTCCAGGAAGACTTATTTGGACTGCTTCCAACCCTGACAACAGGGTGTCAGGTTGTATCTCTGACTCTATCAGGGTTTTGTAGGACTTTTGTTTGTTTGCTTGTTTTTTTTTTTTTTT
>VXBR01002375.1:1239289-1326725 GCA_013400215.1 Cisticola juncidis
TTTTTTTATGTGCTACTACATTTGTATTTTTAATATTCATAGTAAAGAATTGTTATTCCTATTCCCATATTTTTACCTGAAAGCTCCTAATTTAAAAAATGTGATAATTTGGAGGGAGGGGCTTTTGCATTCTCCATTCCAAGGGAAACTCCAGTTTTCCCTAACAGATACCTGTCTTTCCAAACCAAGACACAAGTATCAGTACAGGTAAACCACTGAGCATTAAATACTTGTAACACTTTCCCCTCTTGAAGGGTTCTGCACTGATGGAGATTGTTCTTCTTCATCTTGCTACAAAAGTACTTGTGGTAGCTGCATACTTGATCCACAGAACACAATGCCTTGAATAATATTTAATGACTGATAATTTTTGAAGGTATTATTTCTTTCTTTATATCAGTGAAGAGGTTCCTGGTTTTGGCAGTAGAGGAAAAGGAATACTGATGGCAATTGCTAGCTAGTGTTTGCTGGTGGAACCTCCTGTAGACTTTGGATCAGGAAATGTCCATGTCTTATTCTCAAGCAGTGGCAACTTATTGTTTGGGACAGGCATAAAAGGGCATGGTTAATCAGATTGTCCTCTTTTTGCTGTTATGCTTGCTAGTATTTTCTAAAATATTAGAAATATTTTCCATTTTTTTCTCTTGTTTCTCAGGGTCAGGACCAAGTTAAATTATACATGTTAAAAAAAAATACTTAAGTAGGCCATGGAAAGCATAAGATAGTGATATTCTCTTACCAAAGGACCTAATAGCTTTTGATTTTTGAGGGATAAAATAGAAACGTACTTCTTTAAGCTGTGTTGATGGTTAACACAAGAACCTGTGTTAGGTTTTCATGAGATAGGCCTGATCCAATTTTTTTTCTGTAATCAATGGGGATTTGATTAATCAATGGGCTCAGGATCAGTTTCTCCTTCATGTCTGAAAGTAAAAAGCTGTCACTCTGCATCTTTCACCCTGCAATGTGAAGGTAAGCCTGTTATACAGCAATATTTGAGGATACGTTTTGCAGCTGTGAGTGGCTGTGAGCATTGGGAATGTAAGCAGAGATGAGTGTCTTTGATTTCTGTGCCAACACACATTAGGTAGGCCCTTCTATAAATCTCTCTCATGATACATAGATTGCAATAGAATTTTAGTGTTTGCCCCAGATATTTTAGGTGGTTTGGTTTCTTCTGACATGTTCTGCCTTGCCTGCCAACCCAGCCCTAAATAAGGCAGTCAAATGCAAACATGCAAATGGAGAAGTTTCTTCACCATTGGGAACACAGACTCCCAGAATAGATTTCCTGTGCCCCTCTCCACTTACTGGAGTCTTATTTCATTTTGGAAAACTGGGCACCTAGGGCTAATTTCCAAAGCGCTGTCCAAGAGATACACCAAACCTTCTCCATGCACATGGCTGAGGAGAATTTGAGTGGGGACTTCTTTTAGGATCTTGTCCTAATACCTGATACTTATAATTTTATACAGAATGGCCCTGAAATGCTCTATTTTTTAATAAAGATGCTGTAATAGGTTGGATTGCATCTTATACATGGTGATTTTGAGTTAGATACTGTGTTCATTATTATAGCAATTTTAGTTTGATAGCCTGTGAAGTGACTTGAGAGTGTGGAACATGTTTTCATATACTGTATGGGGCAGTGGACCTCAAAAATGCTCTCATAGTTCTAATAGCAGTTTTATTATAATAAACTTAGCTTGCACTTTGAAAAATGTAAGTTTATACAATACAGTGCAATGATTTTTGGTATAAAAGTACTACAAACATTAGCATGCCTCCTTTGAAGGAATGTATTTTTACTGTGCTTTCCCATATAGAAATAATAGCATATTGGATTCTGAGAGTAACAAGTGATATTTAAAAGTTTTCAGTGCTTTGCTACACCACTGTATTTCTGATACAACGCCTGTACAAATACAAATTAATTTTCTCTTTTACCTTGTGTGTTATTGTTGGAGTCCAGGATATCCCTCTGGCAGCCCTGGAGAATTTGGAGACTGTACAGGGGGGGTTTGGGATCTGTACAGGGGGGTCAGCCAGTCTCACACACAGCCCAGGAGGACACTGATTCTGGCTTCTGTCCATGGGAGTGAATACTCACATGTAAGAGGAATCACAAATCCTAAGAATTTAGAAGTAAATAGTAGTTTGTTATAGAATACAAATATAGAAATTAGGATTCTTTTTATATGGGACTGAAGGGACAAGATGGAGGAATTGGGGAGTGACCCCTGACCTCCTTGTTCTTGTTCTTCTCCCTCATCTTTTCGTGACTTGGACTTTAGAGATTGGTTTAGAATAGAATTGACNATGGCCTAATTTGTTCTCTGGATGTGATTTTAGCAGGACCAAATGCACAACTACTTTGCAATTTTGAGTACAACCTTACATACAAGAGACTCAGTGTACTTCATAAAAGCTATTAAATTAAATAACCTTTCTTCATGTAAAAGGAAGTATTGGACTGTTTGCACAGTATGCCAGGATCACTCAGGAAGCCTGTGCCAGAAATGTAGGCGGAATGAAGGAACCTTTTAATACACTGTGCATAGGGTTACAGCATCCACATCTCTATGCATCCATGGACATTTTATTTTGTGAAGCCTACCTGTGACTGATTGCTCTGCTGCTTTTCCTAGCCTGGTGTAAGGTAAAGGCTGTGCCAGCCAATAAACACTGGCAATTCTAAAGGAAGTGGCTGTAGCTTCCAGGAATCTATTCATTTACCCCTCAGCTAGACAGACATTGCTTGTTGTATGCAGTCAAGGCGACATTCTGCGAGCATGTTGATGTTAGTGAGCACTTTGCTCTCTATTTGCTTGTTGCTTACACAATTGTTTTATGCCACTCTGTTGCAAAGTGATTTTTGCTCATCCTTAATACTTAACACAGTTCTTAGTACTTGGCTGATCAGTCCCTGAGACCAAGCCTTTGTTAAGTCTTTTCAATTTCTTCAAAACTACTATAGAAATAATGCAATTTCTGACTCCTGCAGGCAATCCCAGGGGATTCCTGTAGTGCAGCAATGTTTTACAGGACTCTGGAGGGAAAATTACTTCTGCAAGAAATGGTCTCTCCCCTTCCTGAAATCACCACTGTCAGTTGAGTCTGACCTGGAGCTTCCATACTCACACTGCAACCAGCAATATGGAATCTGTTCAAAGCTTTGAAGTACAGAACCATTATCTAAAAGCTAAAAATAATGTGGGTTATTTCTTTGCTTAATGCCACAGCCTTTTCCCCCATAGCTCTTCACTCCTTGTCCCTGTTTAGATGGAGAATTGACAGCTGTGGCCTCAAGCAGGGTGTGTTTGGTAGCTGCAGGATTTGGATGCCAAGTCCTGGGATATCACACTCACGGAGGCATTTGGGTCTGTGATAGGCTCTGGCACTGCACTGCCTGCAGCTGTGAGGCT
The DNA here is from genome assembly GCA_013400215.1 of Cisticola juncidis. Classification (NCBI taxonomy): domain Eukaryota; kingdom Metazoa; phylum Chordata; class Aves; order Passeriformes; family Cisticolidae; genus Cisticola; species Cisticola juncidis. The sequence continues at coordinate 1,242,715 of VXBR01002375.1, forward strand.
CCCTGAGGTGGTGTCAGGTCAAGTTGCCTCCTGCACAGCAGAGCCCTTGCTGATCACTCTGTGCCAACTGCTGCCCTACTTGGTATAAGAAATCCACTCTGGCTGCTGTGGGTAGGGTCTGACCCCCTTGCATTATTTTGCTTTTGTTCTGTATTGTGCCTGTAAAATAGTCTCACACAAGAAATGACATTACGTCAAAAACTTGTACTTCCAAGTGCACGTTTACTTTCAGCGTAAGTAAACACTCCAGGAGATGCTTAATGCTCAAACATCTACTAATAAGGAAGAAGTTGCTTCTGGAGATCTCTAGAATAAGTTCTATGAATTGTAGGAAAATTGAATATTCCCAGGAGCTAGAAGTGTATTTTACTGTACCTGCTCTTGGTTGCCTACCAGTTCACCGGCGAATCCCTCTGACACCAGCTGCATGGACATTCACAGGAAAATAACAAACTTCCACAAAGAGGATGTGGCTTGCAACATGCTCAGGATGTCATTGCCTCCTTCAGAGTGTTTGAGCACCTGTGAGAATTCTGCAGCCTGCTTGCAGGAGCTCAGTACTGGGCACTGGGAAGATCTCTGGTAATTCCAGTCTTGGGTTCATCTCAGGTGCTTTTGTTGTGGAAAGCTGACTACAACAATGCCTGTTTATACTTCTGTTTATAGTCCATCTTATCTGATTCTGTCTTTGAGACGTGCCAGACAGATGTAAGTTTGTGCAGATGTGGGGGTGTGTGGATGTGCCAAACTGCTGTCATAGATGCACCAGGTGGGATGGAGTTAATTGGATAAAGTGGACTGGATTGGTAAGTGACATGGTTCTGTTCCACATGGCCAGCAGAGCAACGATGAAAAAAAACCATAAAATGTTCCCTGCTGTTCACTTTCTATAGTCATAAGAAGAATAAACCATCTGAAAAGGTCAGTAATGAGGTGGAAAATATTAACTAAAAAAATAAATATAATTGTTCACCTGCCCAGGCCAGAACATATGGGACTAAAAAAAAAAAAATAAAATTAGCAATATCTCTGATAATTGTGGACATCAAATAAGAGTTTATGGACTGACAGATAAATTCCTAATCTCCTACTGATATCAATGTAAATGGTGAGTGCTTGGGAATTCTAAAAATTAGTAAAATTAGATTTCAGCCAGTGCCTTTGTTCTGAGAGATCTGTTAGAGCAGCAGTTCTAGTATGAGTACTAGAGGTCATTTTGCTGCGAGGGAAACAGCTATCCATGGGATGGAAACAGCAAAGCACACAGAGAGGATACACTTTTTTACTATGATAATGAACTAATGCCATACCTGTTACAATGATCCTTTTTTAAATGTTCTCATGGTAAGCTGCATAGACCTTATTCGTGGAAAAAAATGACTAGCTTTATCTTCTGTTTTATTTCCACCTCAGAGAACCAAATGACTGTTTCAACATGCTATTTTAACTACTCCTTCATGTCTGCTAACACAGAGGTCTAAAGTAGTCATCTCACATTGATAAATGTCATAAGTCAGTAATGTGCTATGTGGCTTCCCCAGAATGTTTCACTCTTGTTCTGGCTGTTGGGATAGGAGAGAGGGCATATTTAACTTTCTTTCTGGATCTTTCTGTGGATTCCAGTGTGGTCTAGCTGATGAAATAAGTATTTACTGTATAGCAGCTGGTGAAAGGTGCCTGTTAAAATGTTAAATGTAAAACTGCTTTAAAAAATATAGTATCAGCTATAATTAACAGTATGCTTTAAACACAGATAATTTAAACATTTTCTTTTGCTTAAGGTCAGTTTGTAGGAGGAAAAAATGTAACCACAGCTGAAAAATTACAGTACTTAAACTTCCGAATTAATCTGGTGGACATTTGTCATAACTGCTACTGTACAACAGGCAACTGGGAAGAGATTACCTACAATAATATTTGATTTTCAAAAAGCTTTCATGATTTAAAGCCCCTCTCTTTAGTTAGTTTTATTAGTAAATTAAACTAAAACATCCTGCCAGCCAAATATAATCTCCAGACTGTTGAAGCAATGAGTGACGTGCTTGAGGACGAAGCCAGAATGGCCATCATACCTTAGGAGGAGACCTCAGGCATTCCTGCTTTTAGAGATCACTGAAACATGCCAGTCTCTCATGTTGTGCCTCTCTCTGCCCTGACAGGCAATTTAGTATTGCATAATATCCCTTTTGTCAGAATTACAGATGATGCAGGCTGAACCTGCTGAAATGGCATTAACAGTACTGAATCAAGCACTGTCATGTCAGAGAAAACAGTGATCAGTCAGCTAGCCCCACGCTGACCCTGAGAGCAGGCCTCAGCAGGTAGGTGTAAGGCAGGCTTAGCCCTCTGGGTGTTGGGTGGTTTTTTCTGAAGACTATGAGAAATCCCTGGTATCATCACAAAAGTTGCATGTGTCAGTCAGCTGCTCCTCTGGTGGCAATACCTCTTCTGACAGAATGACACACACATGAGCATCTTGTCCCAGGGGCTGGCAGATTTTCTGGGGCCATTGGAGAGGTTCTGGAATCTGTTTTGTGGGATCTGAATGTTCCTCACTACTCTGTGCTATTTGTACTAGAGATATCTGCTACACATTTCCTGTGCTACATCAGCAAATTCACATTTAATAATTAACCTGTGTTGGTGGTAATTTGGATTATATTGACTGTAAAATATAACTTTAAACACATTAGAATCTGCCTAAAGCCAGAATTAGCCTTTCAGAGGCTGACAGAAAAAGAAGTCCAACTGTTGACAAGCTATTGTAATGTGTAGTGAGCAAGAATAAAAGCCGATATACGATTTAAACAATGTGATTATTAATATAGTGTAGATAATGAAAGCACTGGTAAGCTGAGGGAGGGCTGCTTCTTCCACAGTTTAGAAACAGTCAGAATATACTGTCCTTGAACTAGAGCATATGTTTGCCAAGAAGTCCTCCTGCACTTGAATTGCTAGCTGATCTTTCCCAGCTTTGGTAAAAAAAGGCTTCCAAAGCCAACCAAGATAGTGAGAACTCCAAGAGAAAAGGATGAAATATTTATTTGTTGTTAGTTAAAAAATGTCTTGAGTCAGCATGTCAAATTCAACTAAATTCTTCACATTTGATGAAATGATATGATTTTGGATCATTGGAACTGATTCTTCAGTGAGCCCTACAAATTAGACTGTTGAGCTATTTTGGTTTAATTTATCGTATGAGTGCCAGAATAATGTAGATTGCTGTATTTGATACCTGGAGGTGAGAACAATAGTTTGCTTTTTAGAAAATCATTTGAGCAACTTCTGAAATGCTAAGTGACTTCAAGTGTAAAAGAATTATTGTGAGCTCAGCCATTTGGTAAAAAATAATATGTTTTAAAAACTGTACGTGTGGCACAGCCTGATGCATTTAATACTTTATTGAACACTATCTGGTTTGTTGTTGGGGGGTGATTGGTTCTATCCATTTTCAAATGGATAGTTACCTTCCTTGGCCTAGATCATGCAGCATCATACTGTGGGTTTGGTAGCTAGTTCTGGTCCAAGTTTGGTATTTAAGGGAAAAAAAATAATTCCACTATTAAGATGTTTCTCTTCCTGTTTTTAAGCCATTCTTATACTTTTAGGATAGTAAAATTCACAACTTTATTAACTGGTCTCTACCTGACTAGAAGGTAGAGACCTTTTCTTCCTTCAGAAAAGGTTGTTGTGGTATTGGCATGTCAGACAGTTCTGTATTTATATTTTGTTTAGAGCAGAAGAAAAAAAAATCCAGGATGTGCCTTTTACTGTGTTTTGTATAAAGACAAATGTGGAAATGGAGCAGTGGGGGAAGACTGAGGGAGATGTTCAGAAAAGACGATGTGTGTAAATGAGAGACAAAAAGAAAGTGAGATAGAAATTATTTCTGGGTTTTAGAAGGAAAGGGAGAGCTTATTAATTTTGTCTCCCTCAGTGGGTTTGTCTTAGTCTGCCCTGGAAGAGGTCAGGGCTGTGCTGGGATGGCCACCCTCATGGTCTGGCAAACACTGTGCTGGTGGCTGCTAACAAAGAAGTGACACATTCCTTTTAAACTCTTAGGGTTGCTTGCTCCCAGTTTGAACAGTGGAGAAAATTGTGTGAGGAGGAACTGGTGACTGCAGAATTAGTGGGATATACCACCATTCCTGAGCAGGATCCTGTAATCCTAGATAGGATGGCATTATACTGTGCTTTCACATTGTTTGCCCTTTTGTATTCCCAGGGACTATTTGGAGAAGCAAATGCTCTTTGGCATGGGTCTGGCCCTGCATAATTTACATAACTGTTATTGTATTTTAAAGCATAGCATGTGGGATAAAGTCTCGGTTCTGAAGAGAGTATATGGAAATGTGGCTGCCATTTGTCAGTCTGGATTTAATCAGCTGCAGTGGCTGTAGCAGTGAAGATTGAGAGACCAGAATGTGCCTGCACACAGACAAGAGAAAACATCAAGAAACAGTTACTTTTAATGGACAAGTGGCCCAATGTATAATCAGGTTATGATCCTATTTTCTGAGAGCACAAATCTGGACTCTCATTGATTCAGACCAATATGGGGAGGGGAGAGGGAGAATTCCGAGAGACAGGACTTGCACAATTGTAGGTCCCTTCTGATGCTGCTGCTGTATCCAGCTGTTGTGTTAGTATTCGTTCCAGCATAGTACTCCTGAAATAAAATTTAAATAAATCAATGTAAAGAAAAAAGTGACAGAACCAGGTCGCCTCATAGTAGTTAGCTCAACAAAGCCTGGCAGAGTCAATCATTTAAACACGTGCCTAAGTCTCAGCACTTTCAAAATTCAGTAAATCTGAGAAGCATAAACTTAAGCTTTTGCTCTAGAGCTTTGCTGGCCTAGGCTGATTTATTGGGAAAAAGGAGATTTTTTTTTAATACTGAAGAACTGTGAGCACCTAGAATTTGTCCAGTTTTTTTACCTCAGTGGAGCAGGTGTAAAAAGAGCATTTTATTCTGATAGCAGCTTTGTACAGCACCAGTTTACATATAAATGACTGCAACATCTGTGGGTGATACAGGCTCAGAACATGTTACCCCAGCCTCTGACAACAGGTATTCTTCAGGAAATGCATAAGGGCCAAATTCAGACTTTCAGAGAGAGACAGTTTCAATTCAAAATTACAAATGCATACCCTGGATCTGAATTTGACCTTAAGTTGATTTGGAATTCCAGTTAAAAATACATCAGAGAAACCAGAGGGATTTTTTCCCCTGATTTTTGCATGAAATATTTTGATGACAAAATTTGTTGCTGGTGGTAAAACACATGATGATATTAAGAGGAATGCAACTAATCACGAGTGAACAGGAACTGAATGATTTTCCCTACAATCTCTGTGAAAAAAAACTCAGCTGGCAAGCTGCAGGTACTTCTCAAGCAGGAGGCGTTGCATTTCTGAAGAGTCTGTATTTATTATGGGTGGCTGGATATCTGCATGCTGGCTCAGTTCCCTGTAGTAAGGAACTGACCACATTACTATTTGCAAACACAGGGTTCACTCAAGTGGTACTAAAAAGAGAAGAGGTGGGGCAAGCAGAGCTTTAAAAAGAAAAGAGGAGTCCGTCCAAGTCTGAATGTAAAAAACAGCAGCGTTTCGGAGAAGGACGGTACCTGGGGATTTTGCTTGCTGCACTCCACTGAGAGCTGTGCTGAAGAGTTTTCTGAATTCTCTGCTTTTAAGATTTAAACAGCAGCTTTGTTGCAAGGAAATTTGAAGTGATCCTTGCGAGCCTGGCTTTTAAGCTGTGTTAAATTTGTGGCACGAGTGTCAGGCATTTCATACTTGGCTTCTAAAAGAGGGAAAAAAAAAAAGAAATGAAAGAGAGAGAGAAAAAAGCCCTGATGTGTGGGGAAGAAATCTCCTAGGAATTTCTTCAAGGTTGTAGTCAGACACAGTAAAGTCTAAAGTGACAAGAAAAGCAAGGCAAAGATAAAACTTGAAATTTTGATAAGATGTCTGAGTCAAAAGTGGCAGATTGCAGAAAACTTTTGGGATTACACATGCTCATCTTGTCCTGGATATGACTGAATACAAGCTAGTTTTTCTCTAGTGACAGCTCAGAAAACCCCTCAAGATTATGTTTCTCTTCCTTGTTGCTTTTTTGCCAGTGGTTTTTAAAATTGGTTTTGTCAGCCTCTCAGCTCTGCAGCACTGGAACTGTCCTAATGGATATAGACTAAAGCCTGAAATCTCTGCTTGTGTAGGTAAGTTACTGAACATTCCCAGATTAAGAAAACTGCATTTGTATTCTCTTAATTTAGCTTTATAATTTTTGAAGAGGTTTTTTTTACAGATTGATTTTGTGTTATATTGGCAGAACTGAAAAATCAGCTTGTCAATATCTGTTGCATTCCAAAATGAATAGAACTCCTTTTTTTTTTTTCTTCAGAAACAGCACATCTGTTGGTTTAACAATCAAAAAACAGATTAAGTTTTCATATGATCATGAAGAGATATGAACAGTTCTCCAGTTACCAAAACTCTTTGCTATAGTTTTAATGTCTCCACAGTTTCAGTACGTGAGCATGCATGTACTCATGCTTCAATATATGTAAAGTTTGAGTACAGGTTTATTTTTTTTTTTCTGTAAACATGTAAAGAGTGTTTTGATGATCATGTTTTATTATATATTTATTGTGAGCTAGATAACTTTAAAAGCTATTTTTTCTATGCCTATTTTTACATGTATTACATATGTTATTACATATTATTGCACGTGTATGCTCATACTAATGATGCATCTCATACAATACATGAGTAGCAGGTGTGCTTAATACTGTGATAATGAGGTCTGGGAGAAATGTACAACACTAACATTACTGTAATCATCTCCAGTGATTTGGAGCATGTAGGTTGCAATTCTTTACAAAGTGTAAGACAAAGGATGACACAACGCTTCTCCCTCCCCTGCTACCATTTTTCAAGAAATGCAGAGCCAATGAAGTTGTGAGTTATGCAGTTAGGAGATGAGGAAATGCTCTGAAAGGGTGCAAGAAACTCTTTATACTTAGAGTTAATGCTTTTGCCTTGGATTCCTTGGCCTTCAGAGGGCTGACTCAGTTCTTGTCATGATTCTAGTGATGTAATAACAGGTGCTTCCTTTGTGCTTTCTGCCAAGAAATACCATCTCGTAAGCAGAAAATAGAAGCCTGCATATTAAATGCTGTCATATTGAGGGGCAAAGAGCTGGGCATTTTTTGTGTACAAATTGTAGACCTGACTGAAGGTTTGTCTGAGAGCCAAACACCTAGAGTGCTCCTACCCTGATGCTTCATTTCAAATGTCAAGCACACTTCTGAAATTAGTCTCCATATTACCACCTCTTATTAGGTTCACGTCATGCTGAAGTGCACAGACTGGACTCACTGTAGGCAAACTTAAGCCAGAGGGTGTCCCTGTAGGGATCATCTTCCCTCTCTGCTGTTGGTGGCCATTTGGTCCTTGGGACCAGCCTAGACCTGTTTCTCTGTAAGTTCAGGCTGAACTACATGCAGTGCACGTGCATATCCTTGGCTGCTCTTTATGCAGTCTTTGCTATAGATCCAAACCATTTGCTAGCATGTATTTAGCTTCCATGAGCTGATTAGGATGTTCATTAATTATGGCGCTACTGCATTACTGGGTTGCCCAATTAAGAGCTTGTGTATAATGGGAGAATCCTACTGAGATGAAGGGAATTGCTTTGCTATTGTTTAATGAGTCAAAACCTCACTCCAAATATTAAAATGCAAAAGGCTGCAAAGGCTCTTTTTTTTCAGTGAATATATTTTGCATATTGATGCATATTGCTCTTCCATTAATGAAGACATAATCTGCCCTCCATTAAGTCCTTCCTGTTGAAAATTAGCTGCTGTGTGAATGCAGACTCTAGATAAAGCACTGAAACAGATTGGCCAGTTGCTCAGCAAACTGTCCAAAAAAATAGTAGCAGAGGGAATCTGCATAAGGGCTGGCATTACTGTGACATACTCTGAACAATTCCATATGACAGAGTAAGTGAAAAATGAGATGCATTATGGTAATTTTTCAGTTACAGACCACTGGATTACAATGAATTAAGCAAAGGTGAAATTTTGACATGACATGTAAGACTGAAGGATGCTTTGGTGAGAGGGATTTGCCTTTCTCTTTCCTGTGTGTACTGGATACACAACTGGCATTCTGACCAGAAGAACGGACGCGTGATATTCTAGTTCAGTAATTATGTGGGACAGAGGCTGCAGTGGAAGCAAGTGGCAGGAAGCTGGAGGCAGGCTTTGAAGGTAATATTGGAGATAAAAGTGGTGAGTGGGAGACGTGATTCATACCACTGAACTGTGAACAATGACAGCAAGCTGAATCGTGGCTTGGCGACTGTTCCTGGCGAGCTGTAATAGATACACAAAATGTTCTTCATCCTCTGAGGCTGTGGTGGCAACCTGCCAGCCATAAGGACTCCCCTGAACTGGGAAGGTGTCTGCTCTTTGTCAGTGAACTGTTACAAGTGATGCTTGCCAGAATGTGCGTAGGCTTTTCTAGATCTGCTTTCCACACTGTGGCTTCAGATGAAGGTCTAGGTCGTCTTATTCTTACATTGCTGAATAGCTCACTCCTTAATTAGTTCCTTTTATTTCTGTGGATATTCAAAGATCAAAGACCTCTCATCCTGTGGAAGTATAATGAAATCTAACCCTAAATGTCTCACATAATTTTATATAGTTATTTTAAGAGGGATTATTTGAATCCTGGCCTGGTATGACAAGAGAGAAGGGGCCTTTCTGAGGGGCTGTTAGTCCCAAAACAGCAAGGCTTATAGAAAAAGAAAGTTTGGGAGAAGAGAACACAAGGTCAGAGCAAAACCAGTCTGATGAATGAATGTATCAATATATTGACAAGAAGAATTGGAAGCACTTCTACAATTTTTGACATGCCATCTTGAATTAGTAGCTTATTTTAAGGTGCTGTGAGGACTGTGAACCAGCCACCTTTTATAACTTACCTTTTGTAGACCCCAGTGGAAACAGAGGAACTTCTACCAATGAAGAAAAATAGTCTAGCCTACACTGGAGCTATTATCCTACAAAGAAAAAACCTGTGCATAGTTGGTCTCAGGAGAGAGATTGCTAACATAGTTGACAATGTAGGTGCACCAGAGGATGGGCCTATGCCAGCTGGAATCAGTTGCCTGTGCCCCCCCTGAAACATCAGGTTAACAACAGTATTTTTTATATAAAAGCACAGATACTTTCCCTACTCAAGACTGAAAAAATTTCCACGTGTTTGTTTGAAGAAGATCCCAGTGCAGCCTCTTGCATTATCAATTTCAGAGTAGGTATTAATGGCTGTTAGTCTTGGGCTTACCCAGAAAAATTATTATCATATGGATACTGCAAGACTGGAGGTGTACTCTGGCTTCAGGGCTGACTTTAAATACTGTGTATGTTTGAAAAATGAAAAAAGGTACTAACTTTGAAGATACCCAACAGTTGGGTATCGGGAAAAAAGTCTTGGAAGATAGCAAAACAAAACCCATATTATTGAATTTTTGCACAGTCATAGGTTCTTAAACTCAGCACATCTCTTCCAAATTCTGACATTAACAGCTCAGCCCTTGTCAATTCTACAGGGCTAACATGCTGCACATTCCTACAGAGCTACAGCCTGCAATTGAAGGTGACAACTGCAGCTATCTAGGTCATCTCTTTTGGCCAGATGCTTCCTTCTGTGTGTCAAGCTTTACTCTTTTCTTTCTCCTCTCTCCTACCACAGAGATGAGGTAGGATTACTTTATTGCTCTTTATTTTGCATCTTTAAATTCCCCTGATTATCTATTTCCTGTCTTCACTTTACTCCATACAGCCTTCTGAAGACATGCTCTTAAAACCACTTGTCTGTATTCTGAGAAAAATGAAATGCCAAAACCTTTTTAACTCTCCTTTCTTTCTTTGCAAGAGTCTCATAAGGAACAGTAAGAGCCAATGAAATTGGCAGCTGTTCTCTACCCCCGTTATGACAGGGATAAACCTGATAAGATGCCTTTGCTTCCCTCTGTATTTCAGAAGAGCTGCAGTTGAGGTGTGTTTTTCCTTGTTTTCAGTAGCTGCTTTCCAGCTAGCTCACTTCTTGTTGTACTGATTTGGGGAAAGGAGCTTGTAACTAGTTTTACCAAATAGTAGTCAGGAATTCTTGAGCATGGGTCTGAACCACAGATCAATTTACAAGAAGATTCACATTCAGCTGGATCCAGCTGAATGTGGGGAAATAGTATCTTCAGCTGTAAAAACTTGGATCAAAATAGGAAGGAGGCAAATATGTTACAAGAAAAGACAGAAATGGCATCACCCATCAGATAATGGCTAATAATAAAGAGGGCTAAGAGGCAGACTCCTAAAGCAGTGACTAATATTGAAAAACTCATTGTTTTGCACAGTGTAAACAAGCAGTTTAATTAATTTCGTATTCTTAAAAAAAAAACCAAACAAAACCAGACTACTTTTTAATATCTGATTTGAAATCTGATTTTCAAGGGAGCTGGATGATAGTATTTGATGGTGTCTCATGGCCTCCATCTTTGAAAGGCAAGCCAGTAATAATATGTTGGAAGTTGCATGATTTTAACATGCAGAAAAAGCAGAGGTCTATTTTGTAGCTACTAATTTACACATAGACTTTATTTCACATTGAATTTATTTCAAAGGTAGATTTTTTTTTCCATTCTAGTGAGCAAACACTTGACATCAGAGTCCAGAAAGGAAAAACAAGATACTGTAGCTTCTGGGGAACTTTCTGCCTTTTCTCTACAAGATGTACACAACTGCTTTCTAAATTGTGCTTTAATTCTAAATTTGATTCTATTTTGCATTTGTAAGTCATATGTTCTCGCTGTCATATCTGTCACATTGTCATCTCTGGGTTGAAAGACACCAGGTGTTGTAACTCCCTCATTGTATTCATGCTGTATTTCTTACCATCGTACATGAGCATTTCACAGCCTCTGCCCTCTCAAAAATTGTGAGTGATCAGGTTGTATTTTAAGCCTCGTTTAAAATTTGAGATAGAAGATATTGAACTGTGCGTCATCTATTTCATTGTGACCTGCTGATAGCTGAAAGTGCCTTTTTCCATTTTTAGCTATCTTCTGCTCTTTGAGCTGAATGCTTTAAACAAAACAGATAAAAGCAATGGGCTGCTTTCTTTGTCACCCAGATGAAATTTCACATTCAGCCTTGTTGAAAACATTATGCTGGTGGTTGGATACAGTGGATTGAATTAATCACAAGTCCAACTCAACAGGAACTAGACTCGCATGAGGTTATTTGAGTGTATGTATCTGCACGTATACTTTATGTATATAGTGTATGTATTTGGGGCCATAATGAAATTCAAGTTCTGGCTCACTGTGGTTTCTCTGTGTTCCTGCCAGGCATACTAATGCTTCAACCTTCTGCAACCAGAGCCTTTCTCAGGACTCTCAATAAAGTAGTATATTTGTATGTAAAGTCTTTGAGAGCTGCCAACATCGTGATGACATGATTCATCGTTTTTTGCTGATTCTCAAGGCATTTTTTGCATAAAGAAGTCTTTGAGAACTAAGCAGAACCTCATTCTTCCTTTCAAAGCTGCTGTCAGGGCACTGCAGACAGCTTTTGTGTTCACTAAGCCGATTTCTTTCACAGGGTAAAGTTCCCACTGGGGGATGTGGTTGCCAGGACACGTAAAACAGCTTCAACAGGATGCAACTCCATGCTTTCCTTTGGCACTAAAAGTGCAGCTGAAAGCACTTCTAGTTACACCTGATGGATAGTTTTGTGATTGGGTTTTCCTAAACCTTAAAATCCAACCTTTTTTATTTGTTTTGTTTTGGGGTTGGTGGGGTAATTGGTTGATTTGTTGGTCCCGTTTGGGTTTTTTGGTTGAATTTTTTTATCTACTTTTAACAGAGAGTGTGTTAAGCATAGGATCCTCTTCCATTGTTAAATCCATAAAAATCAAACATTCATGGTGCTGTGGCCAGTTTCACAGTGGCCCAGTGTGTCTTGACTCTTCCTGCTTACCACGGGAAGGTCACTGTCCAGTGGCTGAGTTGCCTGTGGGCACTGTGCCCCTGCTCTTTTCTTGGGCAGTTCTCCTTCCACAAGAGCCATCCTTCAGCTGGAGCCATGGCTTGCTTTTCAGTACGTGCAGGGTTTGCTTTACCATGTGAGTTTTGGTGGTGATGAAAATGGGCAGGCTGATAACCCTGAAATCTTCTCTCCAGTGGCCTAATCAATCAGAGTTCTCCTTCTTGGAGAGTTAGTTTTGTACACTCCTATAAAGCTGGAAAATCCCCCCTGGAAATAAAGGGTCATTCTCCTTTTACTTTGGTCTGTTGCTCAATAACCTGTGTTTGGTAAAGCATGTCTTCCCACTCTGACCTTGACTTTAGAATATTCACTGCCTTAAGGGTTTTCCCTGGTGGCAAGTTCCCTTAGTGATTCACCCTTTCTGTTGAGATGTGAATTTAATGTCTGAATGTGAATTCCCTGGCTTTCATACTGAGCTATCAGTGCTTGTTAAATTGGTTCTGAAAAAGATTATGCTGTCTTTTAGAAAATCTGTTACTTTTTCTTAGTGAAGGTATTAATTTGTGGTGCTTAATCCTTCTTCCAGGTTTGTTTCTGATAATCTATGCATTCTGAGCTCTTGAATTTTCTCATAGAAAGGCACTTTTCTTTGCCTTCAAATCAGGCTTTCTGTCCTTGTTGTATACATTTTATTATCTTTCATTATCTTCTAACAACCTTCATCTGAGAAATACAAGCACCATGCCAATATGGTCTGACCACTGCCATGTAGACACAGTCATTAATTTCTCCTGTGTTCGTTTGTGTCATGATTTGAATTTTCTTGCCCAGCAATGTGCTAAGCAATCAGGTTCAGTCCAGTATGAACACAAATCTTTTCAGAGAAAGCAGACTTTTGGATCCAATCTGTAGACCAGGCCTATCTTTTAATTCTCATTTAATGTGCTCTTTATAGTGATTGAGTAATAGCTCAGCAGTGCTTCACATTGTTCAATCAAACAACCTCTCTCTTTAGCAATCCTGTCTACACAGTTGCTTTTTTCACCTGTACTTGTGATTTCCACAGAAAAATAACTTCAGGTTCATTGAGCAAGATACTACTGTGACTGGCAGACATAAACTACATGTCTTGGTTTGGAAAGACAGGTGTCTGTCAGGGAAAACTGGAATTTCCCTCTAAAGGGAGAATGTAAAACCCCCTCCCTCCAAATAATTACAATTTTGCAATTAGGAGCTTTCAGGCAAAAATATGGCAATAGGAATAACAGTTCTTTACGAGGACTATTAAAAATGCAATTGCAGTAATACAAAAAAAACCAAAAAACAACACAACAAAAAACAAGCAAGCAAGCAAAGTCCTAGAAAACTCTGATGGAGTCAGAATACAACCTGACACCCTGTTGGCCAGTCCAAATGTTGTTGGAAGTGTTGGAAGCAGTCCAAATGAGTACTCCTGGAGGGACAGATGTGGCTCTGTTGGAGTAGAGTTGATGACAGATGTGGTTCTGTTGGAGTAGAGATGATCCTGTAGTGGTGGTGAGATGAGTCCAGTTTTCCTCTGGGAATCCAGTGGAAAAGACGATGCTCTGCTGTTCTGAATCTCAGGCCATATCCAGGTAGGAAGGCTCAGCTCCTCCCCCTGGGTGAAGCATCTCACAATTGAAGGATTTAATTTTATCAGTCATGTGGTGAGCCTTAATGGCTCATTAACAGCAGATATCCCCCTGGAGGTAGGATGGGCAGTGGAAGAGACAAGGAATATTGCTCCACTGTTTTTAACAGCTGGCCCATTAAGAGATGGCATCCACCCCCTTCCCCCTGGAGTTACAAGAGAAAAAGGAAAACAAACATCTCCCCACTGTTTTCAACAGATGAAATAGAATACACATTTTTTGTTATATAACCCAAGACACTACATTATCAACACATTCTCACACTTGCTGTGGTGCTGGTGTCTGGATCAGGTCAGTGGTCCTGCTTAGTCAGTCTGTTACTTGATTTAAAAACCAGTGCATGAGGGGGATAGGAGCAAACAGTGTTCATGTCTAACATCAACAGCAGCTGCACAAGGATCTGAGGTCATGAAAGCCCTCCCTTCTGGGTGACCAAAGAGACCTTTAGCTTCTGTGACATTCAGGCAGTGTTTGCCAGGAGTTTTTGTGGTGACCTGAAGCCCATGATGTCTGTAGCCCATTAACACATTTCTAAGCCCATCAAACCTTCCTAGAGGGGATTTGGAAGGGTTTCTCTTTTAATGCTGTGGAGAACGGAATGTACAATCCTAGTACATGTGGGAAAATATGCTCCTGAAAGCTGATTGTTTGAAGAAAATTGTGGGTTAGAATTAGAGTACTTCATGTAATTATGTTGCTGAAAATGCTTCTGCTCTAGCTTCATAATCTGTTAAACAGAAATCAGAGCACATGCTCTGATTACATTTCATATGTTGTCAAATCAGTTCATCTGCTATTTGGAACATGAACCAGTGGGAAAATTCTGTAAACAATACAGAAGCTTTCCCTAGTCAGTACAGACATGTTAGGTGAGTGAAAAGCATTCTTTCTGAACACCTTTGATACTTGGGCAGAAAAAGGGGTTTATTCTACCCCTTTGAACACTTCTTGCTACATATAGTTTCTTAAAGAAGTTAAGGAGACTGGTTTGCAGAACCATGGGATATCAGAGGTCTGGCTGCTTAGGTTTCCCTAAGTTACTGAGAAAGTTACTTTCAAAGTCTTTTGTGAGTTGGTTAAATTGCTGTTCCTTGTAGTCAAGGTGTCCTTCTTTAAGTAAGGGAATTCTCACATAACACACACAGACCTAGTTTTTGTTGTGAATCCACTTCCTTTAGTGACTTATTCAAATGTATCTTCTTAATACACAATGTGTTGATTCTTTTATTCCTGCATGTGGCAAATCACATGATAAAATACAGAACAAAGGCCACTGAGATCAACTAGAACTTGAAAGAAAAAACCTATTCCTTAGAGCAACCATCACAAAGTAGTTGAAGCAGGAAAGTGTACAAGAAAAATACTACCATATGGTACTATCAGATGTGAAGTACCTTGGGAAGTTACTATCAGATGTGTTTGTTTTCAGCAGGAACCAAAATTTATCTCAATTTTGTGGGATGATTATCCATGGTAAGGAGAATTTCTTTTCTCCTTAGTATAAACTGCATTACTCAGTGGTAATATTTTTTTAAAATAGATTCCTTTGTTCAGGACTTAATTAATTGTCACTTCCTCAAGCCCTGATAAAACACCATGAATATATCAGATGGCTTTCTATTTCTAAATATTTCTAGCCTAACCTACCAGTTAAAAGCCCAGTTTCTAATTAATTTCTCAGTGCCTTGGTTTGGGCTTGTTTCTGTCAGAATACAGTGGCTTCAACAGTGCTCAGCGTTGAACTCAGTGCTGTGACAGTCTGTTTTCTGCTTTGCTGTTTTGCAAAGGTCTAAAAAGTCTGTTAATTTGTTGGCAAAATTATTACTGTTGAAAAAGGGATAAAGATAGAAGGAAGCAGCTGCGAGCAGCATTTGCATAGCAAATAATAACACAAATCAAGACAAGTCTGTTCCTTCTGTTTGAGCAATTAGAGACCAGTGCCCATTCACTAGGGAAAAGGGCAATTTCCCTTGACAGTAAAAAAAACCCAAAATAAAAACCCAACATCCTCCAAAATCACTGTGACTGTAATGATGATAAATTGAAACACTGCCCCCACCACCCAATAATTCTGAAACCAATGCATGAAGGAATACAGCCATCCTAATTTCTTTTTTTTATGATGGGTATTTTTTCATCTTGTTCTTTGCTGATTTTGATAGCTTAATTTTCCCCATCTTTTTCAAATATATGTTTCAGATATTGATGAGTGCCTTGAAGGTGATTTGGGAACCTGTGGCCAAACCTGCATCAATATTCCAGGGTCATACATCTGCTCCTGTTTGCCCGGCTACTCCTTGGGTATGGACAAGCGGACTTGTTATGTGTATGGTAAGGGCATTTTCTTTTTTTATAACTGAAAAAAGGCTTTAGAGATTCAGTGAGCATGCCTTTTCAAACTGAACCATGACTGCTAGTCCCTACTGGTCAGTGACTGGAGTTCTCTGGTTTGTTGACCAAAACCTGCCTTTGCTACTGTGTAGGTAAGTGGCAAGGCCAAAAGTGGATGCCACAGAAGGATGATGGTGAAGAATGTAAATTATGGTGGTGGAAAGATGAAGGAACATGCGGAAACAAAAAACTAAACTTAACAATTGCTTCCTGTTTGCCTTTTCTGCCAGTTTAAAACTGTAAACTCTCTTACCCCATCCTTGCTTCCAAGAATGCATGGCAGTACACAAGATTCTGCTGCCTCGGCTGCTTTCAGTCTGTTGGTCTTGATGTCTTTCCAGTATGTTTAGGTTCTGGGGACAGTGCTGCAAAATTAGAATCAGGAAGTCCTTATTTTTTGTAACGTCCACTGACAGTTAAAACACAAGTACTACTGTGAGCTATTCCTCTCCCTTCCTCTGACCTGAGAGTAGAAACTGATTTTTAAATGTGGGAGATGCATTAAATTTAAAAGTTTTTACCTCTTCTAGGAGGAAAATATTTGCAGTTACAGCCACTGATTAACCCACATTTTGTCCTCAACTGCTGCTACCCAGGGGAAAAAAAAAGAAGTTGGATTTTATTGATTGGCTTAACCCTCCACTGCATCTAGAATATGAGGTGGCAGTGGTCTGAAGTTCATCTCTTACTTCTTCACTTTGACTTCTTGAATGCCTGTCTTAGGTTCCTGTCTGGGGTACACCATAGCCCCCTTCTGACCCAGGACCTCAAGTTTCTATTTTTTTGACCAATACTCACCTATCTTGCTAATGCAAAGATGGGATGTGAGAAGGCATGTATTTGACCCAAGGAGGGGGAGATGTACTTGAATGCCTATATGTGCAGATTTTGGGACCATGAACATAACCAAAAGTACTCTGTAGAGCTCCAAAACTGTCACTAACACAATTATTTTAGCCCAGGCCCTAGAATCATCATAATTATCAGCAAGATGTAACTACAAAGACTTAAGCTGGGTTTTTTTGTGATCCTGCCAAAACATCCTTGGTTCCTCTGTAAACTCTCCAGTTCTGAACTGAAAACAAATATGTTGCATCCCAGTGATGTTTGTACACATGTATCTTTCAACGAACAATTTGCCCTTCATATTGGAATACTTTAACTTTTTAGTTATTACTAATGTTTACAGTAACAGCAGAAAGAGTCAGACAGAGATACTGTGATGGGTAAGGAACCCTTAAGTCAGGTATAAACCCTTCTTTGGGGGACACACTAGGGAAATACCCTCATGTTTTAAAGACAAGAATAACTTTGGGACAGATATGATTTACCTGGTAATTAAACCCCTGATAAAACTGAGTCCTACATCTGACTGGGGCCTCTGCAGTAAAAGTTAGATTTGTTCAGCTCTCGTTCCATTTAGAGCCCTCATTCACAGCCACCTGGTAGGGAACTCAGAGAGCAGAAAGGACAAAACCAAACTGTATAAATATTCTTGGTCAATTAATTGGCAAAAATGCAGGCAGTAGGTGTCAAATCCCTCAGATAAATCTGCCTGGCTACTCTTCAGTGTTATTTTACCATTTACATGGAGCAAGTCTTCATTGTTTAAATATGAAGTTGCTCAGTTCAAGTAGCAGCTGAAAAAGGGAGTAACTATGTTCCTGTCAATAGCTGCTATAATTAGGTGATTGCTTTAAAATCTGAGATACAAAACATTCTGCTCATATAGAAACAGTGTGCTGACCATCTTTCCTGTGAACAAGACAAATTACATCTTGGGTGCTCATCAGAACTTTCTTCACTTGGAGAAATCAAAATTTGTCTCATTCCTCTGCACTGAAAGGAGAATTAAATGACTTTGCAACTATGAAGGTGAAGCATTTGTCTAAATTTTGTAGAAGGGCTTTTTGTTGAGTTTAAAGCTCTGGGTTTCATGCTAATTGTAAAGATATTTAGTTAAAAAAAGATGTGAACCTTGTCAATAACCAGTTTAATTTTCAAAAATATATGTGTAAGAGAACTGGTGGTAGTGCATCTTTGATGGCATCCATTTCCAATAAATGAAGAGTTACTTCATCGTGGAACAATTCAACAATTGATTACACAGGCTTCAAAGCTGTCATTCTGGTGGATCTATATCAATAATTGCACTTCAAAGTCAGTTGGTTTGAGGACTACTTGTATGCCAGGATCTGTTGTTTCAGGCAACCACATTATGAAATTCCAACATTACTAACACAATGGGATTTATGTTTTGTATGATTTTTTTAGTAATAAATTAAAGAATAGACTCCATGCCCACAAATACATATATATATATAAACAAACCAAAAAGAAAACAATAAACCCATGTTTATTTTCAAAATGAAAATTAAAAATGTGTTGGTTACATAAGAACTACTTTCCTATATGCACTTGACAGTCAAACAAAAATGAACCCCCTGGTGGTTTGGAAATGTAGTTCAGGTTCCTTGAGCAATCTTAATCATAGCTGAGGTTCCTTGTGCAATCTTACATGTGCTCTACAGTGATACCCTAAAAATAACAAAGAGGTCTTGACCAAACTTGATCAGCCCTAATCACTGTGCCATACTACTTGTACTTCCACACTTATCACCTTGTTTTAAGGCTGCATCAAGGCTATTGGGACCATCGTAGCAGCTCATCACTTTTAGCCTTAATTGGTTTTCTGGAGTATGGGGCATACTTGAAACACCTCTCATTTTAACATATTTAAAGTTATACTCTTACCCTTTGTTCATCATAAATAGAGTTTTTGTCTAGAAGTAGTTGTTGCTTCTGTCAGAGTTTTATATACAAGTCTTTTGTTTTCCTTCAGCCTTCTGTAGCATAAGAAGCCTCTCTAGTCTCCAGTTTCTTCCTTTGGTCTGTCTTGGGATCTTCAGTTTCCCTTTTTGGACAGTTAAAGGGAGACTCCAGGCTCCCCCTCTTCTTGCTGTAGCACAATAGTTTGAAGTGATCTTCAACTTGGAGGCACATTCATGGCAAACTTCTTCCAACCTCAGTTGGCAAGCATGCAGCAGTTGTTCTGACCTCTGACCAGGCTGTAGGATTTGGGATAAGTGGCACCAACCACGGTAGTTTCAGTTTCCTAGCTCAGATTTTTGCTGTAATTTTCAGCATTAAATGTGAAAGGACCGTTACATTTATACATTATTGGTTCTCTGTGAAACATCTAGAAAGTTGTTACTAAGAAATGAAACAGCTAAATCTTGAACTTTCTCTTTGACTAGTATGCTACTAATGAGAAGTTAGTGCAAAAAAATTACAATGATTATCAATTGATTGGTTTCATTTTATTTTTTTGTCCATACCAGACCCAGCACCATTCCTGCTTTTTAGCCATGGAAATGGCATTTTTAGAATTGACACTGAAGGAACAAATCACGAAAGATTGGTTGCTGATACCGGTCCATCAACACTTATGGATTTTCATTACATAGAAGAGAAAGTGTATTGGGTAGACTCGGAAAGGCGACTGCTTCAAAGAATTCACCTAAATGGCACAAAACAAGAGGTAAAGTAATCAGTTCTTTGGAATTCTCCTAGTTCATGGGTGCAAACCCCCCTATGGAGACCACCTGCTCCTTGGGTACAGTTCCGCCTTTGCTGTTCATCGGTTAGCACTTTTCCTGATCCTGAGTCCAGGCTGTTTTACTGGCATTCACATTCAGTACATACAGGGTTTTCTGTGGATCAGGTGAAGGCGAGTTAAAAATGAGGTAGACAAAATTCAGAAAAACTAAGTTTTGTAGACAATAATGTTTCTGTCAATGTTGTAGATTATTCTCTGGCATTACAATTTTGTCTTCAAGATTATTGTAACACAAGCTGACACAAATGCTATGAGAAAAATGTGCTTGAATTCCTACTCATTTTTTCTCAAACCTTTTATTGGTTTCTGTGGTTGCATAAATGCTTTTAGCACTTTGTTCAGAAAAAACCATGCAGTTCATTGCATCTGGGTGATTAAGAAGGGCAGACAGGCTGTTGTGGCTGAACTTTATCACTGTGAGAGTGTTCTTTTGTTGGAGAGAGTTTGCCAGAATCATTTACCCATGTGGAGTTTTCACTCATGTATTTTCACCAATTTTAAAGGATCAGGATCCAGCAACAGTGTGTTAGGAGACTTCCATCTGTAACAGTACATGCTTGGGTGCTTCACGGTGTGCCAAATGAGAAAAGTTGTGGCAAATATAAATCTAGTGTATTTCTTGTGCAGAACAGTTTCTCATTTTGCAGGGAGTCACTCAGTTCAGAGTGGGTATGTGTAAGTACAAAGACCAAATGAAACTGATGAAAGAAAAAGAAAGAGAAATAGCTACAGGTCTAAAAAAAAATGAAGCAGGCAAAGGAATGAACTGTAAGGTTTCAGCTGGGTATTCTATTTCCTGTAACGAAAGCCAGGTTTAGAGTAGTCATTAGGATTCCTCTTGTCAACTCTTTCTTTTTCTTGTTTACAGAGACTATGTTACATAGACAAAGGCATTTCAGGATTTGCTATTGATTGGATAAACCAGGACATTCTTTGGGCCAACAGACAGAAGGGAACCATAGAAGCAACAGACATGAATGGGAAGAAACGCCGAGTTCTTCTCAGAGCTGTTGGTCGTCCCACAAGGATTGCCATTGACGCTGAACAAAGGTAATTTTGAAGGGGTTAGTACTCTCATTGAAACAGATTCCAAATAGGTAAAGCACTATGACTGTGGTTTCATGGAATGATAGAAATGGCTTAGAAGAGACTGTAAAGGTCATGTAGTTCCAGCCCACTCACCAGGACCTTCCACTAGACCAGGTTGTACAAAGTCCTGTCTGACTTTCCTTGAACAATTCCAGCAGTGGGGCATCTACAACTTCTTTGAGCAACCTATTCCAGCACCTCACCACCCTCACAGTAAAGAATTTCTTCCTAATCTCCAATCTTCATCTACCCTCTTTCGGCAAGGTTTCTGGGTAGGAAAAAGTATTGGAGAAGCAAAGGGAATGATGCCTGCAAGTGACTGGGAGTCACTTGTGCTCTGGACCCAGCACACTTAAAACATAAGTTGGCATGTTTTCTTATAAGAAGGTCTAAACTGACAGTTTGCTGCTGTTTCCTTTGTTTCTTTATCAGTCTCTCTGAATATTGGTTCTGGATCCACTCTTGCTGCTCAGCATCACTAGTAGTTTAGCCTTCACAGAGATGCTCCTTTCAGCTTCAAGTGATTTACATTGAGAACCATGCTCACATGAGAGACCTGTCTCCTCAAGGGTTACCAGTACGAATCATCACAGTGGTCTCTCCATGCTATTTCCCCCTACACAAAAACCTTTACATTAAAGTTGCAAAAAACAGCAACAACCAAACAAAACTACAAAAAACTCCACCCCAAAACCCAAAAACCAAACCAAAACAAAAACTTGAGCAGAACAGAAATTGAAATGCTTCTGTTTTGTTTAGCAAGAGCATGTCTTCGTTGCCACTGCTGACTTGTGTCAAAGCTCCTCAGCAGTGTGCACAACTATTTTAATACTGAGGCTCATGTGTCCTTTCTTAACACACTTGTACATAAACCAGTCTTCTGATGACAGTAGCATTGCTAATACTCTTTGGACTCTTACCATCTCAGCAGGATTTAGGGCCTGGACATCACTGCCTTTCCTCAAATTTGCAGGAGCTTCCCGTGGATTTGAGAAGTGATTCCAGTTTCCTTACTGACTGCACAGCTGAGCAAAGCAGAAAGACAGACAATAGTGCTTTGTGGTTAAGCTGAGCTGATTCCTGCTTCAGCTACTTGAGGAAAATTGCTGCTACCTCTACCGATGCTAGTTTCTAATATCTCTGGCAGTATTAGTAGTTCTAGTACCACACTGAGAAATTTTGTGTACAGGAGCAACTAAATAACTGAATGAAGAGTGTGTAGTTGTGATGTGATTTTGAAAATGTAGGGGTGGTTTGTTATGGTTTTTTTTGTTGTGTTTTGTAAACATGCCTGTCTTGCCTGCAGGCTGTTATTCTTGTCTTCAGATGGTACAGTTTCTAGCATACACCGAGTGTCCCTCAGTGGAAATGACATGATAAATATTTTAAAAACCACAGACAAAAT
This sequence comes from Cisticola juncidis, assembly GCA_013400215.1. Classification (NCBI taxonomy): domain Eukaryota; kingdom Metazoa; phylum Chordata; class Aves; order Passeriformes; family Cisticolidae; genus Cisticola; species Cisticola juncidis. The sequence goes on from VXBR01002375.1 coordinate 1,264,954, forward strand.
AAAGGCCATCTCACTAGATTTGATTGACACAAGGCTCTACTGGATCCAACATGACCTTGGAAAAGAGATTTCCCATATTGGATCATGTGACTATGACGGTGGAGCTCTTCATTTCCTCAGAAATTCTGTCCGGTGAGTTTTCCTCAGCTTGTCAGAAATGAAACATTCATTTCAGGGATGCAGCTAAGCTCCCTTCCTCATTCTCCCTTTTATTGGGTCAGTTCACAATATCAGGAGTATAAAGTGTAGTGCAAATGGCCTGTAACTGTAAATACAACATTAATGACAAGAAAATGGAAAAATGTCGCTGTTGTGAGGATAATACTGCCATGCAGCACTCTCCGTCTTCCAAGCTTTCAGCAAATGATAACTAATTAATCCTTAGAAATCCTTTCTGAATGTTTATTAGTGGTCTTTTTTTCTGCAGATAGAGGAGCCGAAAGGAGAGATTAAATGATTTATCCAAGGTCACAGAGGGTGAGCTCAGGTGTCTGAGCTGTGCTCAGGAGACTGAACTCCATTCTCATATAAGCCTGCTGTCCTCCTTAGCTGCTGGCTGGGCTGGCTTGGCCCTGTGCTCAGGCTCTCCAAGAAGCATCAGCAGACCTGGTGAAAACTGTGCTGTGGAGGAGAATTGTCCCACCCCAGTGCCAGTGCTAAGCACAGCTGGGGGCGCTCTTAGACTCATGTGCTTTAGTTCTTCATGCTTGCAGGGGTACAGGTGCCCAGTGGTGGTATGGGGTCAGTGAGGGCATCAGGAAAAGGTTGTCACCACAGTGTCTTTCAGTTTGGTTGGGTTGCCATGTGTGGAAAAGGGATTTCCAACAGCAAATTGAGAAAGATAGATGTTTTTTTTGGCCTACTGATTTAAATATGTGGTTCACCATTTGTGTATGATGAACACAAAGTTGGATTCTCCCTACATTGCCAGCAGTCAGTTTGGGTTTTTCCTTATTTTTTTCCCTTTTTCCTTTGTTTGTTGTTCTCTGGAGCATTAATCCTTTAGCCTGGATGACCTGGATTCTCAGTTTTCCACCTGGGTTATGTCTTCCTGGAAAGTAGAAGACAAAAAATACCTCTTTCAGTACTTCCTCTGCTTTCGCTCTTATTTAGTACTTAGCCCTTTTGTGATTAATACTAGCAGCTATAACTGACCAGTGAATGGAAATTATGTTCCTGAGACAGGAGAAGCAGCAGTATATGGATTTTAGGAGTGCCCTATTCCTACTCCTACTCTCATTTCTTCAGACAGTCAGGACTGTCAGAGCAGGCACTGGATATTGGGAAACAGTGGAACTCATCCGACCTTCAACAAACCAAGTTTCCATTTTGGTTGCTGGGTTCACTGGAAGCAGGGTCACACCTAGGCTTTCTCTTCCAGTTAAGTCAGTCCTGACCAACAGATCATTAAGACTGTCAGAAATACAGGTCATCCATTTTGTATCTATTTCTTGCAAATTTGCAGGATTATGAGTGCTGAATTATTTTGGGAATCTCTCTTAATCTGTTCTGATTCACTATATAGAAGATTCTGTAGTATATTTATATATATATATACACACACATACAATACACAAAGAAAGGTAATTTTCAGTAAATCTGACTGAACTAGTCACTCAGAAAATGTTTGAGTGAGTAAAAATATAGGGATCAGGTAATGTTCCTCTTTTCTCTCTTCTGTTGTAGACATCAATTGCTGGGTATGTCACTCTTCGCTGAGCACGTGTACTACTCAGACTTGAGGTCTGGCATGATATGGAGAGCCAATAAATATACTGGAAATGTTGTGGTCACAATTAGCCTGAAGCCATCATTTTTCCCACCAATGGAGATAAAAATAGTACATCCATTTAAGCAGCCAGGTGCAAGGATCGATTCTCAGGATTTGGGTAAGTAAATGTAATGCTGCTATGTGTGGGAATAGTAATATCGTACATTCTGATTCTCTGCAGTAAGAATTTTCTTTAGCAAAATTCCAGCCCTCAGAGAAATAAAGGAAAAAGGTGTTGGTTTTTTTTTTCCTGTTCAGCGGCCCACAGTTCCACTTGGTGTGTGCAGCTCCAGCTGCACAGGACAGAAGTCAGGATAGAAGCATTCTGAGCATGAACTGCTCGTTTCATTCATCTATAAACACATGGAGATAAATGTGACTTTCTCATTCTCTTGCCTCTCTTTACTTAAAAATATTTTTGTGCTTTCCTGCTAAAAGCACAAAGCATACAGATTGTTAACCCTCTGTCTACACTATCCTCAGCAAATTTCTGCTTCATTCTGGATGTTTTAGTCTAGCATCTAAACAACCCCGATTTTTATGGCAGTGAAGGATTTTAAGCACACAGTATGTTCTATAAGTGTGAAATTATTCAATTAAGAGGCAGCAGGTCTTAGACAGTCTTGAAGCTGCTATAACAACTATAGGACAAGAGACTCCTGTCTCTTTTCATTGATACCAGCCCACAGTGGGAGTTGGTAATTTCATTGCTTTTCACTGTGGATCCAAAAATAAAGGTAATATTGACTATGAATAGTTCACCTTCCTTGAGGATTCCTACTGAGGCAGCAGGAAATGGGAGGTGTCCAGGGAAATAAAGTCCTCTAGTCCCTGGGGAGCAGAGCATTTTTGCTTTAATAGAATAGATTTTGTCACCAATTTTGCCTGGGTAAGAACAATGGAGCAAAGAGCTTGGAGGGATTTGTGTACTGAACAAGTCCCAAGGGAAGATGGCCATGGGTTCCCAGAGATATAAAGACTTGGGGAGAATGTAGTGTTTGTTTTAGTTCATATGAGCAAAAATGAAAGTGTAAATATATTTTGAACTATTACTAAATAGCTGCTATAAAATAGGCTTTGTTTTTCCTCATGTCAAACAACAGCTTTATGCAGTACCCTGCAGTCTGTGCCCTCTGAAGGCTGGTCTGATTGGGAAAATCAAAACCTTCAAAGGAACTTTCCCCTTCAAATGCTTTGTTTGCTGTGCTAAGACATGTTGGGATACAGAAGATAAAATGTTCCTGGAAATCAGGCTTATCCTTGTAAGCACAGGGAGTTTCTATTCATACACAATACTTTATCTGTCCTTACTTTGGGGAAAATGTCTGTCCTGGCAAATGGAAGCATGCTTTTCTCTACTGACACATTTGGTGCTCTCACACAGAGGAACTAGGTCAAGAATGTGCAGCTTAATTTCACTGACTTTGGGCACTTAGCCATTATTCTCCTCTCAGAAGATTTACTCCACTTCTTCCACCGGAGCATTCTACTTTCTGGCATTTCTCTTTCCATGGAAAAGGACTTTCCCTGCTCTTATATGACTTACCAATGTTTTCAAATCTATGTATACTTCCAACATGTTTAGTAAAATATTATAGTAATGGTTGTTAGCAGTAGGCTTTTTAAAAAAAATCCAAATAACTTCTTGTAAAAATGTCTGGGAAGTGATGGAGTAGAAAGAAGCTTAACAGGCTGAATCCAGATGAACCTTTTGGACTTTGTATGTGCACTGCTTGCCTTATCCAATGCAAGAATGGGGATGAAAGGAGGACTAATGAGCCTGGAGTTCAAATGAGATTTATAGCTGATCTTACAACAGAGAAACCTGGAGATAAAAGCATACCTAGACTAATTGTATGCTCTGTACAAGCTAAGAAAATGTACATTGCAATGTGATGTCAGCTGTGAATTATCAAGCTTTCTTTAGAGCAGGTAACTAGTGAGTTCCTTCAGATGAAAAGGGAATTTAGGAGAAGTGTGCAACTCATGAGATTTGATTTTTTTTACTAGAATTTGTATTATTTACTTTGCTGCTTAAATTCCTCACCTCTCCTCTTCCCTTTCTCTTCAAATCACTTCCTTGGATTGGTCAGGGCCAGTAAAGAGAAGAGCATTAATTAATTTATGAGTTTGTTGTAACTCCACAGAACAACTTTAGTGTGGCACTTTTAATAATGGCTCATAAAGTATCTGAAATACCTTAAAATCTCAAATACTGCCTCTGGAATTCTTTGAATCTTTCTTAGTAGATTAATGATATTCAGTACATCTGGAATTTTTGGATTTTTTGAGAAATTATGGGGTGTTTCTTTCCAGTGTAAGATACTATCAGGAGGCTAGTATCTGAATATAGATATTCCCATGTAGGACAGTTGGTAGGAGGGGAAAAACCCCAAAACCCACAAATAAGTTAGTAAGTGTGGTTTGTATTGGTGTTCTCCCAGAAAATATTACATTGTAAACTTTATGATTCATAATTTAATCACCATTCTCTTTAAGCTTTGAAGCACAACTGGGTTTTTATGTATTGATATGGATACATAGAGTTCTAATACTTATTCAGTTAAAATTTATTATCTTCTTGAGATTGTCCAGATAGCAAAACTATAGCTTCTGTTACTCATTCTGTAACTCCCAGGTATCTTAGGTCTTTTTAGACCACTTAGATCAATAATGGTACAACCACATGGAGAAAAATCAGAAACAATGATAAACATATGATGCAGCCTTAAATGTGGTCTTGTTTGTGGATTCTGTTTTGTGGTTGCATGCATTTGCACTTTTGTCATTCTAATGAGTTTTTTATTTGAAGATTAGACTCTCCATTGTTGTATGTTCCTGATTCAATTGGAGTAGAAAAAGATTATGTCCAATACAACATTAATTCTACAGAACGAGAGACTCACCTTAAAACCACACAAAATTCAAGTCTCCTAAAGATAGCATGCTAAATAATAGATAATATCTACCTAGTCATCCATTCATAATTTTGCATATAATGATATGACCTTTGCTGGAGAAGACTTAACCAGTTAACCAAATATGTGCAAGGTGTCTGTGCCTGTAGCCAAGCTGCTGCATCTCTCTGGAAAAATGTATGTTATTACTGTTACAGGTACAGGATCTCTCATTCCATTCAAGGGACCAACATTTTCTCTGTTGTGGCTAGCAGAAGCATAAACTCAGAGCTTAAATATTATGCACTTTTCCATTTCTTGGAATTTAGATTGTGAATTGGAAGCAGCACAAAAAATTGACCACATATTCACTTCTTTGCCTGTATGAGCCCGTGATATCTTACACACACAGCACAAGGCAAAGACAGTGTCTTGTGTGGCTGCACACTCACATTCAGTAGCATCAGTTCAAACAAAAATAATCATTTTGGAGACAAAAATAAAAAATGAGTGCTGCATATCTGTGAAAGCACCAGCTGTGATAGACAGCTAAAGACAAACAGGAGGGTCTGCATAGCTTTCCCACGGAAAAGGATACTGCAGTAGCTTTTCCTGTGAAGCAGAAGGAATAGGTAGGCTCCTGGGGACCTGTTGGGCACATTTTTTCTTTTGGAGAAGGGTTCTGAGTTTGAAATTTGAGCTCAACATTTATAATGATTGTATTTCTCATAGATCTATGCCAATACGAAGATTGTCTAGAATGCCCTAATACCTTTTGCCCAAATTAAACACAAGGTCATTATAATCTCTCCAGTTATCTTTTTTGTTAAATTATATGAGTAATAGTACTCAAATATAACCTCCGACAAAAATAATAATAACAACAACAACAATCTTTGAATGCTGTGTCTTAAAAATCTCTCTTCTCTCTCTTTTTTGCATGGTGCTACCTCTCTGTTGTTCTTATTTCTGAGTGTTTTACAAAGTGATAAATAATACTGTGCAGGACTGAGGGCGTAGGAAAGTTGAATTTTCCCTTTCATAGTCACCTCAAGTATGGATCCAAACCAAACCATCCCCTAGTTCAGGTTCTCTCTAGATCTGCTTGTGCTGACATAGAGCTCGAAGCTATTGTTTACACACACCTACTTCTAGTGTTTTAAGTACTTTCATTTTTACAGTGATTGGTTTTTTGTCTGATTTTACCAATGGAAAAAATGAAGTTATTTTGTGTTAATGAGAAATTCCTCAGCTGGGTTGAGCAAGCAGTTATTAGGAAGTAATGACATCTCTTATAATCTCTCTACTGGAAGTTTAGTATGATGAAATCTCCACTCTACTTACACTGTAATTGTTCTTTCAGAAAAAGGAATCTGTGATTTGAATAGAGAAAACTGCAGAAGAAGATTCTGCAGGCCAGACTCAAGGACTCATCGGTGTAAATGTTCTAGTGGCTTTATTTTAAGTCGAAATAAACAGTTTTGTGAAGGTAATACATTAATTTCTCATCAGTATTATTCCATTGCACAAAAAAAAATTAAAAAAAAAAAGTTATTGGGAGCTTGGATATTATTTTGCATCCAATCTTGAGTTTGAAAAATTACTATAAGCTTTTAAAAATTTCAGTGTGCCGTTTCCGTTTTGTGTCCTTCCAAGTTCTGAAATAGTTTAAAAAGAGACATTTGAGAGTATCCCAAGTGCTATTCTTGCAAGAAATTTTAATCTTAGTCTGAGTAGGTAAAGGAGCTTCAGATAAGTAGAAATGCTTATGTGTGCTAATTTAATTTTTAAATAAGGATGAAATTGGATGTATCACCAAAGGTGAAACATTGAATAACCCAGCAACAAGATGTCTGTGTGAAGCATTGTTTCAAAAAAGACAGAAATTCTTTACATGTATCTAAATATTTTAATCTGGATTGTTTTATTAAAAATCTAAAATTGCTATTAATAATAGATAGCATAACACTTTAAAAAGCATCTCTTTAACTACATGACCAGATTTTATAAGACATAATGGCATCAAAATTCCTAGATTACAGGATTTACAAACTTGTCTGAGCACCAGCATTCCATTTCTCAGGAAATTCTCAGGTTTGATTTCCGAATTTCAACTTTTAATACACTTGTGTTTTGTAACTTTTACTTAAGTCATGTTGAACCCAATTTTTTAAAATGAATTTTTGTTTTAAGAAGTTGTCTAATGTACATTTTTTGGATGTGCACTTTGGATTTAAATCACACTGGAATCTGCATGGACAGGCATAGAGCATAAATATGTCTTGCTAGAAGGTTTTTAACACTGATTTGAATGAGGTCTGCAAATTTGTTTCATTAACCTATTCCCTAACATTTTCTGATGACACTATTCTGACCCATCAAGTTCTTTGTTTTTTTGCAGACATTAATGAATGTGGCTTCTGGAACCACGGCTGCACTTTAGGCTGTGTGAACATCCCTGGTTCCTATTACTGCACCTGCCCGAGAGGCTTTATTCTGCTGCCTGATAGGAAAACTTGTCATGGTAAGGAGCTGGAATAGACATGGTAAGGAGCTGCAATAGAGCATCCTATTGGAGGGAGTCCTCATTTAACACTGGAACTGTTGAAAGTTTTGTGTGTTGCTTTGGTGCTTCCAATCCCATATGATGTAAGCACGATCAGCTTAAACTGAGTGAACTTAGTTCAGGTGTCGTGCTTAAGGAAGCATAAGTTACATGTGAGAAATTGCATATTCTTCTTCAAAGAAAAAAAACGCAAGTCATGTCTCCAGAGAGACCTCTTCTCAGACTAGGCCTGGTGAGACATTCCAGGTGAATAAGCAATTATGTGTTTTTAAGTGTGGTCTCTGAATTTGGCTCACTCTCTAAGGCTCTGCCCAGTCTCTGAAAGTGCCGCTCACAGCATCCTGTAATTTCTTCTCAAATCATGGCTAATAGCATTGCTAATACGTATGACATTAGTAGAATTAAATGCATATGCTCAGTATACAAAAGAATTAAGCTTTTCTGAAGTAAGTCTAGAACATAAAATGTGAAAAGCTTCCAAGTTTTGAGGTGTTGGGAAATTGTCAGTCACTTTTGAAGTGAAACTTATGTGTAGACAAATGTCCTTCTACTTTATTTCCATGGAAATAAAGCCCAAGTATAGGGCCCAGGCAGGAGTGTCAGTGCTCACCAGTGAGTTCAGTGTGGATCATGGCAGGATAAGGATCTAGGGTATATCAAATATCACTGTTGGAGTGTAAATATAACCACAGAATCTAACAGACTCTAACAGTCAGTTTATTTTAGACTCCAAGAGTCCTGGGCAGGGCCAGGAGTTGGACTCAATGATCTCTGTGGGTCTCATCCAACTCAGAATATTCCACTGCTTCCTCTTTATGAAGAGGGAGCCAGGAGCAGGATTCAGTGACCCAAAAGTGGGGTTCAGGTGTGTGTGACAGTTGCAGAAGACAGCCAACTGCAGCAGAAGAACTATGGGAGGGCTGCAGCCAGAGGTTACTGGGAGGTGGAATATAATTTTGCATCCAAAACAATGTTTAGACACTGTGCAACTCAGTCCTACTTTGAATGACCAGGTTGAACTGTATGCCTGCATTTTGGATGGCCCAAACTAGATAGAAAATAATGTTTTCCTAGCACAGGCTAGGGATGCAGAATGGACAGTGTGACTCCTGAGCTACTGCAGCACAAGGGAGATGTTCACCAATTATGCAGCTTGAGAGATGAGAAGTCCAAATGCTGGCCAGAGATTTTGATGCTTTGTCCTCCAAGTCCTTTACAAAGCCCTTCATCTAAAGCCACAATCTTTGGTCAGAAAGAAACTTGAATTTTCTGGACCCTATTCTCTATGTTTAATGAGTTAGCACAGTCCAGTCCAGAACGCAGTTGCCCGGGAGAAACAATATTTGCAAGAGCCATGCACCATTTAAGCCAATGTGTGCAGCTGATTCATAGAGGCAGCTGTGGAAATGTTGCTTTAGTTCCAGTCATATGGCACTAGAATTGGGACAAAGGCATGGAGCACTGCAATGCAGAAGTTGGTAGGAGCACATCTTGTGGAATTGCATTAGAGAAATACTATTAAAAAAATGTTGGCACTGCAATATTTCTAATAACAAGTAAAGGAAAGTTATTGCCAAGTCCTCACATGATTTTGCCTTTATAACTTCTAAAATTGGCATTAAAGAACACAGTTTCTGGAAGGTTCATCACCTGTTTTGATTGATCTTAGCTCTTTAACATTTGGAGTAGAAGGAAAGAAGTCCTTCCTCATTGTCTTTTATACTTACTCTTTCAGTTTAGATTCCTTGTTTTTTTTACAACTTGATCGATTTTTGATGAAATGTAAGAAAGAAAGTTTTCAAAATTACTTCTGTTTTGATAACACATTTTCAGAGAATTTTGGAAAATTTAAGGCAGGTAAGAATAATGTCTCCATGACTCGGCAATTTTGGCTTTCTCTTGGGCTGTAATTAGAAGATATGGAAAAAAATTGGAAAAAAGAAAAAAAAACTCAGAAACACAGCATAACAAACTACTGAAAGACTGCAGAAGTGCTGTATTATCAACACCACACTTTTATTTATTTATTCTTTTTCCTTACTTTTTTTCTTCTTCTTCTTCTTTTTTTGCTATTTAAGAAGGTGGTAACATCTCTTACTGGGGGCTTAGTAAAAACTTTTATCATCATTAAGGATTTTTTTTTCCTCCTTGAATTACTGTAGAGCTAATTACCTGTACAGGTAATGACACTGGATGTAGTCATGGCTGCCTTCAAACATCTAAAGGCCCTGTTTGCTTTTGTCCAGAAGGATCTGTACTCAAAGTGGATGGCAAAACATGCACAGGTAAGTAACATTTTTTATAGCTGAAGTGGCTGCCAGGCTCTGTTTACTCTTGACACCAAAATCCAGAAGTGAATGAAGGCATTTTACACTCATTTTGAACAGCTCTAAATGATTGTGCAAGATAATCAAATATAAAGTGCTTTGAGTGCTGACAAGAGTAGTATTCATTTTCATTTTTTAGTAGCAGCAACATCCAATATTTGCTGGCCAAGTTCTTTTGTTGTCAGCACAGATCAAGATGTGTCCGAGATTTTTGTTGTGGGAGACATCTAAAGTATATACTTGAAAGGAGATATATGGACAAAATTAAGGCTTGGGTAAAACCTGAAGATAATTTTATTGACCTCATGCAGCCCAGGTTCAGAGTCACTCTAACTTACCCACAAATGGATTTTTTTGCAATCAGACTACTTGAAGCTGCTACACTCAATCAGTCATTCCTCATTTCAGCAATTTTCCAAATTCAGGGGACTGTAGCTTCTCAACTGCATCTTTTCAGTCTTAGGGGTCAAGGTCTCCATTACTGATAGCCTTATGCTGTGAAAAATCCTCTTTCCCTTTTAATCCCTTTCATATTGTGGTCTGTACTTTATACATAGATTCAGTCAATATTTCAGTTTTTCTAGCTCATGTTGATATTGAGAATATAACAGAAAAAAATAACAAAAGAATGGTTTCTTTTTATATGAAATCTTGGTTTGTTTTATTAGAAAGTATCAATCTGTCATCCTAGCCTAATTAACTTCTGGGGAGACAATTGCATTAATTTGCTGTTTCTTTGCATGGAGTGCAATGTCTGACAAAATTTATTACTGTGTTGTGGGTGGGATGAAATTTGCATGAGAGAAGAGCGCTCTGAAACACATGAAAGACCATCTCTCTTTCTGTATCCCACCTTCCCACATTTTTTTATGTTACAGCACAACATCTTGTGTTGTATGTTTTCAGGAAAACTCTGTAACAAGTTATTACTAATTTGTGTTGGAGTCCAGGATATCCCTCTGGCAGCCCTGGAGAATTTGGAGACTGTACAGGGGGGTCTGGGATCTGTACAGGGAGGTCAGCCAGCCTCACACAGAGCCCAGGAGGACACTGATTCTGGCTTCTGTCCATGGGAGTGAATACTCACATGTAAGAGGAATCACAGATTCTAAGAATTTAGAAATAAATAGTAATTTGTTATAGAATATAAATATAGAAATTAGGATTCTTAGTATATGGGGCTGAAGAGACAAGATGGAGGAATTGGGGAGTGGCCCCTGTGCTCCTTGTTCTTGCTCTCGTCCCCCATCTTTTCCTGAGTTGGACTTTAGAGATTGGTTCAGAATAGAACTGACATGTTAGTGTAGGTAGTAGGTATTGGTAAAATTTTGTAAATAAAAAATACTTCTTGGACAGTGGTTGGGTCGGAGATACCGTACTGAAGGTGCGGGGATCTCTGATCCGCCCAGTCCGGCCGCGTGCCCTGCTCTGCTGGGGACGCCTTGCAAAGCTGAACAAGAACTGATAGATAATATAGAATAAACAACTCTGAGAACACGAACTGCTGGACTCAACTTGTCGTCTCTGCCTTCGGTGTGAAACACTCAGGGCACAGAGAAGACTGAAAACCTTATTACCTTGGGGAACAGCAACCCCAGGGAAATCCCCAGGGAACAGCAACCCTGGGGGAAGACCCCACTGCCTCAGGGAACGGCCGCCCCGAGCAGAATCCTGGGGAACATCAACCCCGAGAAATTGTTTTCAATTCACTAGGCTTCTGCTTTCAGCAGGAGGTTTTTTGGTAAATCTACCAGTCACTGAGATGATTTGCACTGCAGAAATTCTAAGCAGAGTGAAACACTCTCTTATATCTCTGATTTTGTTGTATTTTATTTTTTTTAGAACGGCACAGTAAAATTTTACAAATGCTCTGTTTAAGGTTGTACATCTCCAGATAATGGTGGCTGCAGTCAGATATGCTCTTCTTTAAGCCCGTTCTCCTGGGAGTGTGCTTGCTTTCCTGGATACAAGCTTCAGCGAGACAGAAAGCACTGTACTGCTATAGGTTGGTGTCTTGGTATGCCTGCATATTTCTGCCAATAAGAGCAAAACCTTTTTCGAGTTCTTTAAGGTGGATGACAGAATGGGGATCCATTTTTGCACTGACTTTAGGTGACTTTGAGAAATCTGGGAAGCATTAATTGTTAGGAAAGACAACCTATTTTGGAAAGAAACCAGAAGAAGCACCAGTATATGGTTCTGTCTCCTTCATAGATCCATCTTCAGCATTTCACTCCAGGCTCCCGTGCTGTGTAGGCCTGTACTGCAGTACACAGTGTTTTATGCCTTCACGTAAATATGGACATAGCTCCTGCCCAGTGTTCCGGTGTAGGGAATAGTCTGTTCAAAGACTTTCCATTTAAGGATCTTTCTCTCCCACTGGCCCCAGGGAGCCGAGGTGTTTGATGTGCTCTTTTGGATTCCAGACTCTTCTGTTCCTTCTGAGAAAAGGGCAGACCCCAGTCATGAGCGAAGTATAAACTATTGCCAAAGAGAGAGGAGGAAAAAGAAGTTTTTGATTCCTGTCCAAAATAAGGGGAAAGCTATACTTTTTTTGTTTTTTGGATGACAGTATCTTTCTTGCTTTTACTACAAAAGACTTCCCCATGTGGAAAATTCAAGTTATTCTGGCATTTATGGTGATGCTGTGAAATGTAGAGAGAAGATTGCCTTGAGGCTAAGGCATTCGGTGTGAAATGCAGCAGGACTAGTGACTCCTTTTGCTAGAAATATTGAGGTTGATGCTGTAAACATATTCACATTTATCTTTAATTTCTGAGGAAAATGGAGTGTAGGAAAATTGCCATAATTTCTTTTTGCTTCTGTTCCTCATTTTGTCTTTTGCTGTTACTTATTTCCAAGCTACTTAGGTAGTAGTGCAAGTTAGAGATCACTTTGAACTCAGTGCAATTAACACACTGGCGAATTTTAATTGACAGGTCCTAAACCATTTTTGCTATTTGCAAACGGCCAAGATATCCGCCAGATCAGTTTTGATGGAACAGATTATACAAGTTTACTTGACTGGCAGATGGGAGTAGTCTTAGCACTGGACTCTGACCCGGTGGAAAATAAGGTAAGGTATTAAAAATGAGAGGATTCTGGAGTGTTGCAAGGACAAAAGGATTGAGCTTTAACCTTTCCTCTGTCAGTGATGTGGATTACGCATTATGCTGCTAGTTGTTCCGTGGCCTGTCTGGGAGCACAACTGATACAGGATGCCAAACACTAGTTGAAGGGTTTCATCCTTTAATTACTTATTTTTTGTACATTGAAAATGATAATTCACAGAGAATTTGGATTTCTAAATTCACTTCAGGCATGATTTCAGTTTTAAAGAACTTTAGTGTAATTGGCAAGTTTTCTCCATTAAGACTGCAGTGTTGTTTTCTGGAAATGTATTGTGGGGTTTTTTCACTGTGGAGTGGTACATGCAAAGGTATCTTCTATTCTATGCCACCAAACCTCTATGATCCCTACTAAATGTAAGAGTAATCTTAACAAGAATTATTTCCCATGTCCTAAGGAAATTGAGCAAAACTGCTGAATGCTCACAGAGTCTATTGCTCTTCCAAAATGTATTCCTCACATACTGGATAGTGCTGTTGGAAACAGGAGTCTTCTCTGTATGGAGACCTGTTTGTGTATGTGGCCACATCCTAATATCCTACTAATGCCTGCAGAGTTGGGAAGAACAGGGGGTTCAGCTGTGCCTAAACCCTCTGTGGTAGGTAGTTATATTTTCCCATGGAGAGACTTATTTACACTGTAAAAGTGTTGCAAAGGAATTCTGGATGGTACAGTGAAAGCTGATGAGGAGGTCAGTTATATTGTTGGAAGCATCTCAAGGCCCAGATGGACACAGCTAAACAAGTGTGAATGTTACCAGATCCGCATTTACAGGAGGAACACTTCAGGCACTCCTGGAACATTGCCCCTTGCTCCTGAAATAGGGCCCTGCTGGAGAGGCAGCAGCTGCCCTGTGCTGTGCCAAGTGTGGATCAGCTGTGCCAGTGACTCTGGTGTGTCCCCAGGGTCCCCTCCTGTGCTTTAGGTGGGCAGCACAGAGGTGAGGGGACATGCAGGGCTAGGCAGGCTGCAGGAGCCTGCTCGTGTCAGCACAGAGCTGAGTGGCAGGGCAGCACCCCTTTATGCTCCCAGGGTATTGAATTAGCTGGTCTGAGGCTAGAGGGCCTCTCCTGTTTTGTTCGACCTCATGGTCAGCATTAAAACAAAGTTACCTGCTTCACTGTTACCATTTCCAAAGAAAGCTTCAGCGCTGCTTTTTATACAGTTGCATCATAGGGTATTTGCCACCCTCTGTATTGAGATACAAGACAAAATTTACATGTCCTTGGAAAATCCAAAAATAGTTTCCCTATCAGCAAAAAACTTTTGTTTTGACCCCAGACTAAGGGACCTCTAATGGAAATGTTGGAGCCTTACAGAATAGACACCTAGTAAAAAAATTAACATAGCTGCAGGATGAACGAGAAGAAAAAAATAGAAGTGAATTTTATAAATTCATTTTATAGCTCCTTCCTAGCTCCTTGATATACATAGACAGATACTATCTTCTCCACACTGCTCCCTTTTCAACATGAGCAGCCACTGAAATGACAACCTGCTTCTTTCTGCCTGTTCCTCCTTTCCCTTCCTCAGCTGGGCTTCATGTGAAGTAGCTGCTGGCTGAAGCAAAACCACTGGGTATTCAGAGGGCTGTATATAGGGCAGCCAGGATTTACAGCTAAGCACAAGCTGCCTGTAGAAGTCATCCTGGATGAGGGATAAGTGCCTTTTTATTTGATCAGGGATCATGGGTTACCTGTGCAGCCTTTTGTGAACGAGCGGTTTAGGGAATTTTCCAGATGAAAAAGGTGTTTTAGAAATGGAGTTACTAGACAGGGGAGGTAGAATAGAAAGCAAGATGAGAACTAATGGCACCTTGTCTGTTATTTATTGACAGATTTACTTTGCCCACACCGCCTTGAAATGGATAGAGCGAGCTAATCTGGATGGTTCAGATCGTGAAAAGGTTATTCATGGAGCTCTAGATACGCCTGAAGGCCTTGCTGTGGACTGGATTAACCGCAAATTGTACTGGACAGACAGAGGGTACATGCTCCACAGTGCATTTATGCTGAAGCATGCCATAAAATATTTGGAATAAATGACTGGTGATTCAGAAATAGCTGAGATATCACTCTGATTCAGCAGTGCTTCACATTCAGATTGGGTAGTTTTAGTCTCAAGTGTATACAATTAGAAGGTTCTTAAAACTAAAATGCTGGACGTTCACTTGCAGTTTGCTATTGTATTTTTATCTTTGTCTTTCCAAAAAGCAAGGGTTTGGACTCAGCTGCAAGTAATCCAAAGCATGCACTGCATATACACATATGTGTATGTGCACATGTGAATGTATTTCTTTACTCTTTTTTATATGCATACACTGTGTGTGAGTGTATGTGTGTATAGGTATACCTTTGTACATACATATATAAAAAGGAATATTACTGTACTGAGTACATCTTGGGCAGAAGTCAGTGTTGGCAGCTAGAATCATGTAATTGGAAAGTCTTTGTCAATTATCTCTGATAAAAGAGGAATGACTGCTGCCAGACAATGGGACCACCTGCAGCTGACACCCAACCTTATATGCAGAGGGGAACAAAACTGACCTTCGAGAAAAGACAGGTTCAGATCACAACAGAGAGTGAAGACTCCTTGAAGAGTTGTCATGAGCTTTCAATATGATCCATAATTCATTAGTCAATAAAAAGTAATTTTGAGTTTTTAGATCAGCCTCCTTCTCTATTTTAAATATTGTGCTAGTCCACTTCCTTGCTTTTAGGTACTATATTGTCACATGATTGAGCTGCTGTAGAAATATGCCAGTGTTTCTTGTGAAATGGGAGATTGTGGTGCTGCTCTCTGTAGAGACAAGAGTTCAGAGAGAATATGAGAATTTGAATCTGCAACTTCCTTCTCACCCACTGCATTCACCTGTTTGCAGTTCACATTTCCAAGAATCTATTTCTCCTTCCATCTCTGTGGGGGCTTTCTTTGGAGGTTCAAAGAGGCATGGGAGGCTGGAGGCTTGCTTTCAGGTGGAGACTGATATTTATTTGACAAGGTGAATATTGCAGCAATAAAATCAGTTTTCTGGAAAAAAGGTGAATTGAAAGATTGGCAATGTAGATTCTGCACTTGACTTGGCCACAGATTTTATGAGAAATCTCAAGAACTTTAGCCTCATTTTTTCCTGCAAAATAAATGCAATATTTAAAATACAGATTTCTACATAGATGGAAATAGATAAATGGCCACTGATTTCTGGATGAAAAATTATATGTGAAAGTACTATTAAAAGAAATTCTTTATACATTTGGTAATGGTATTCAGTTAGGTGCTGGTTTTCCTCCTGACTCCTTTTAAAGCTAGCATTTATCTATTAGTGATCATACTTGCAATTCATTATTTACCCAAAACAGAAGAATTTCATGTCTTGTGCAGAGAAGCAGATATTTTATCATCATGCCCTGGACCAGATAATGAAGCTGTAACATGAATTACTTGCTCATAAACAACTAGACATCTCACATCAGCAGGATTACTTCCTGTCACTGTGCAATTATTTATTACAGCTCTGCAACAGCTAAAGCAATGTAAAATCTTAGTACATTCAGTCCAAGAAGGTAATTAAAAAGATAGCAGGGAGGACCTAACAGTGCTCTGTGTGTTGCAGGAAGGTGTGCATTGAAAGGAGCAATCTGAATGGAATGCAAAGAAAAATGATCATCTGGGAGGATCTCTCTCAGCCCCGAGGGATTGCCATTCACCCATTTGCTAAGTAAGGAGTGATAAACACAGCAAACCTTGTAATTCTTTGTGGATGATTTTTAAAAATGAGCATGCAAGCCTCGCCCTTTTAGCAGTCAAAATATGCTTTAGCATATAGTCATGCTGGGTTAGTCATTGCCTTGCAGAGCTGTGTGAACTGTAATGTTTTATTGCAGGGTTTCTTTCATGAGTTGGGGCATGTTCATTTCTCATATAGATTTTAGAAGAAAGTAATTGGAGCATTAATGATACTGTATGCAGTTTAAGCTAAAGAAAAGCATGAGCAACTGAGGTCACTGACAGCTGTAGGTGCCACACTATAAACTTCGACAGTTCCGTACCTAGTAGTGTGAAGAAGGTAATCACTTTTAACCAGCAGTCCTCACAAAACTGCCCTTTTTTTGGTCCTTGTTTCAGTTTCAGAGGAAACTAAACCCTGATTTGTTTTCTGGAGATTTTTGTTTTAAATACACCTTGTATCCTCTTAAGTAGTGTTGAAATGATCCCAGGTGTTTAAAATCTTGATCAAATTCTTGCTATTTCAATCAATGGCAAAGTCCCATGGATTTTAGTCAATAGGACTGCAGTAGGAGCATTTTAAATCTGCTGCTTTAGATTTTATTTTGATGCTCATATCCCACTATAACTAAGTACTAATGAATCAAAAAGAGGCAAATATGGGGAGGGTGTTTTGCTTTTACCCATAAAAGACCTGAAAGAATTTTTCAGCAGAGGTTGAATGCTATAGAGACATATTGCAGGAAAACTTTGAAGAAAAGTAGGTTTTGCTAGATTGTTTATTAGAATTATTGGTAGAGGCAAAGCATGCAATTTGCTTTGCCTTTTTAGAAAGTTAGTGGTGAAAGGATGAACAGATATTATGGGAATGTTCATAGCTGTAAAGATTAAAGAGAAATTTTCAAGAGCTCTAATTGTGAAAGTATTTTGAAAATCCTGATCCCTGCATTAGTTAGAACAAAACTGCTTATGTAATTAAAGCAAAAGGAATCCCTGCGTTGTTTCAATAAACCTGACAGAGGCAATTGATGCATGGGGAGATGACCTCAAACTTCAGACACTATTTGCAATTGTTGCCATCCCCATTTTGAGTTGCCTTCTAACACTGTCTGTTCATTGAAAACTGCTAAACACTCAGTGAATAACACACAGGACTCCAAAGGGAAACCCTGAGAATCATGATTTTATTAAAAGAAGAAAGATTCTGGACCTGATATTGGTGTATTTTTTTAAAGCAACCTGCCTACTCTTGCTTGTTTTCCATGGGTAGTGGGTAATTTTGGTTTCCTTTGTTTATTGTTGTACAAGGGTCTGACTAATGCATTGTTTTCTGTTGTCTGGGTTTGCTAAACCACCATCAGTTATCACATGGAAAATCAATAAGCAAATACGAAGAGCTGTAGCAGTTAACACAGTCAGGAGTTGTTTTCCAAAGGTTTCAAAGGCAGTGAACAAAATGAGGATTCTGCATAAGCCCCAGTGCAATAGCCTGGAGTCTTATGGCAAGTGTGAAAAGATGAGCGGCCAATATGTTTGCTTGAAGCATGCCCTTTTTCTCCTGTGAGGCAGGGCTGTATTGCTCTGATCTGACCTTTCTGCTTTGAAAGAACTCCATGGAGAGGAGGACAAACATTTACTTACTGACTTCCTGTATTCATTTTGTTTTCTGAAGGAGATTGTTCTGGACGGACATGGGGGTCAGCCCGCGGATTGACAGCTCCTCATTAGAGGGCTTCGATCGCCGGGTCGTGGCCAGCACTGGCCTGGTGTGGCCCAGTGGGATAGCTCTCGACTACTTGGCTGACAAGCTGTACTGGTGTGATGCTAAACAGGCCCTGGTTGAGAGTGCAAACCTGGATGGTTCTGGGCGTCGAGTTCTTGCACAGAATGATGTAGGTGAGGCTTTGGCGTTGATAATTACCTACTGCCGCTTGTCCATGTGTGTGCATCTGCGTATGTGCATGAAAATCGCTGGCCATGTGCTGTGCTTCATATCTTCTGCCATGCTGAGGTTTATGACAGCACTTCAGTTCTTCATTCTGTTACCCATCTGACTTTTATTCATTTTAGCAAAAGCATGTCTTTCTAGCACTCTCTGCTTTTATTAAAGAGTCACTTTGCATTGCACAGAGAACTTCTCTGCCTTCACAGAGAAATGAAAAGAATCAAAAATTTAAAATGTGGTTTGCTTTTCCCATGCATGGTTTCTTAGTTTAATTCAGGTTTCACCGTGTTTATTGCATCAGTGAGTTATATTGACATAAGAAGAAAGGAAATTTATCTAGGTTGTGAAGGTCCTTGAGCAGCAAGCATGTTTCTGCAATGTTGAACACTGGAAGGATTCTAAAGACACAATAGATACCAAGAAAAAAATGAGTTTACAATATGCTGGTAGTTTTTATGGCTAAGATTTCTACTGCTTGACACATAACTGTGTTGTTCTGGAGCAAGAGAACAGAAGTTAGCAGCAAAGAACTGATGCTGAACCACGTCTAAAGTGAACCATGTCGTTAAAAATCTTGTACATGGCAAATTAGTTTCTGGAGAGAACAATTCCTTTTGATCATGGGATCTCTCTGGGGACCATTTTGTAGATGTGCATACCAAATATGGGCAAAGTGAGGATTCACAGCCCAGTGCCATGGCTGCCATGGGTGACTTTATGGTTACTCTGTTGAGCAGCCTCTGTTCTAGTCTGTGCTCTGAGAAGGCTTGTGTTCATCATCTAAGCCAGATACCCTCCCAGTCCTTTGGAGGTGAGCAGAGTGAGGTCCTGGAGGAATCAGTGTTCTCCAGTTTATAAGACATCAAAAGGCCCAAGAAGAGAGACTTCTAGTCTTTTTCTCTCTTCCTGAGCTGCACACATTCTGCTGTATTCTCCACCTGGCAGCAGACTTGCATAGGAGGACCTTGAAATCTGATCAAAGTTTCATTTTATTTCACCACAAGGAGTAAGACAGTCTTACAGGGAGAAAAGAGAAGGAGAGCTAGGAGCACTATAGAAACATGGACTATGAAAAAGGAGCAGTGATACAGCTGTTTGGAGGGGAGAGAAAAGGACATCAACACCTGTATGCAAGGAAGTGAAAGAGATGAAGACCTGTAGGGTATGAATTTAGAGAAGCGTGTCCTGGTCATTTGCTAATGCTGTTAGTGAAGACTGGAACTCAGTTTTTGTTCTTGAACAAAAAGCTGTACGCTGGAGGACAGGAAGGTGGCACCTCTTCATAGGTGTTCTGCTCTAACTTGAATTTTATTACAGCAGCTCCCTCTAGTGCCCCTGTACTGAGAGCTCATTCAGTAGAGCTCCATGCAAAAGACGTAAACTATTTCTGGTCTCCCACCAAACCCCAGTTTTCAGCTGTAAGTTTAACAGCTTGTAATAACCTGCCTGAGGCAAGGAAGAACACAACCATCCCTTTTGTTCGTGCAGTGGGTGGCGTTTGTGCTGTTCCTGCCATCTCCACTGACTGACACTAACACTTCTGATTTTAACCCTTAATGTATTCTCAAAATAAGAGGTTAATAAGTTGCTGGTCAAAGCAGGCTGCCATTTGTGAATAATGCAAACTACAGATCCTAAAATTGTGAGGAGGTGTTTGAATGGACAGTATCTAGATGTTGGTCTAGTTCAAATTTAGTGGGAAGAAAAGGTAAGAACCAAGATCAGTGATTAAGCATGGGTCAGTGGAGGTAGTGAGGTGCCAACAATACACTCTTTAACATAACACTAAAGAACACCTATATAGTGTCTTAGAAATTTTTTGCAAAGGATTGTTTTTGTCAGTTAATTTTGAGCTGAATTTAGGATATGCCAACCTGTACTCCTTCCCAAGGATTCTAATTGTTATCTGTATTTGTTATCTGTCGTTTCATTTCTTGTTTGCTTGCCTTTGTTTTTAATTTATTTTTTCCAAGCTAATACACCTTGGCAGTCAGTGGCTGCAGCGTCTGCAGCTTCCAGGCTGCCCCATCCCAGGATGCTTATGCAGGATGACACATTCTGTGAGCTCCTTTCCTCCTTGTTATGTGAAGACTGCAAAAGGGGCTGTGTGCCTCAGCAGCTCTCTGCCAGGCCACTCAGTGGCAGAGGAGGGAGGTACTCTAGTTCTGACAGTCTGGTCCCAATGCTGCCTCAAGGAATGATGATGTGTGAGGTAGAAGCAGCTTGTGAACCAGATCTGGTTGGAAGTCACCAGAAATATAGAGCACGTACTGAGCCAGGCAAGTGTCACAGCTTCCTTTGCTAAGAGCACAGATAACATAGTCCATTGTTCACAGACACTTATCCCTCTCCATGGAAAATCACAGTGGAGCACTGGCTAAGGCTAGGCCCCTGTGTTCGAAGTTGATGTATATGCAGCTAATGTTTTCCTTTACAGGGTTTTTTGTGTATGTTCTACAGGTGTGGAAATGATAAATCTAATGTCTTTGTAGGCCACCCTTTCGCTGTAGCGGTGTTTGAGGACCACCTGTGGTTTTCTGACTGGGCTAGGCCGTCACTAGTGAGGGTGGACAAGAAGACCGGCCAAAACAGGGTACGTCTTCGAGGCAGCATGCTGAGACCCTCATCAGTGGTTGTAGTTCATCCTTTGGCGAAACCAGGTACACTGCAAAAATTAAGCAGTCATTCCCTTCCAGCCTCCTCTTGTTCACTGATACCAGTAGAGTAGATGTCCTTGGGTAGAGGATTATCTTCTCAGAAACAGGCTCTTTAAAAAGCCCTGCATAGTCGGGCTGGCATTTATTGAAAGCATCATCTGGGCATGTGTCCCAGGAATGCTGACAGATTTATGTTCATGCCCAAGAATAGATGCTGATCAATTGCCATGAGGCTACCACAGTCTTCTAATTCCTATTTATCCTAGTCTATTAGCACTCCACACACACCAATAATAACAAGTGACATGAGGAAAGATTTTGTGAGATTTATTTGTTTTTGATCAAATTTATTTTTCTGTTGGGAACAATCTCCCTGCAAGCAGAAAAGAGTAATTCAATAGACCAGGATTGAGAGAAGGTAATCACAGGTTCCTTATGTCCTTGAAATATTAGGACTCTAAATATTAAAGGAGAAACAATAAAGGAAATAAAATTAAAAAATGTGGTAGATGAATTAGACACAGAGTCACATGAATCTCTTTTCCCGATGGGGCTAGATGACAATATCTACGCTTTACTATATGCATTTGTTGTTATATAAAAATAAAATAAAATCATAGTTTTTGTCAGTCCTTATTCTTTTTCCAACTGCTTCAACTCTGCATGTCTAAACAGAGATGTTGACTGAAGAAGCAGCTTGTTAATTTTCCTGTTTTTCTTTATCAGGAGCAAATCCTTGCCTTTATGAGAATGGAGGCTGTGATCAGATCTGTGAAAACAGTTTTGGAATTGTCCACTGCAAGTGCCATCCAGGATTTGGGAAAACTCAGGATGGAAAATCCTGTCATGCTCTGGATTCTTCCAACTCAACAGCAGGTACAAGTCCTCCAGTTCCCAAAAAGATCCCCCCTTAAACCCTTGAGGATCTTGATGGCTAGCACTGGAAAAATTCACCTTTCTCCAACATAAGGAATGATGGTTTCTCTGAAGAATAAAAATGCTGGAATGTTGCCCTTGGGACAACAAGACAACAGACATGTTGCCTGACCACTGTAATTTTTCTCTTGGCATTTTAGCAGTGAAAATAGTGTGTACAATGCTGACAAGTATTGTGAGCAATGAATCACATTTTTTCTTTTTTGTATTTGAGAAAACTCACCACTGAGTGCTTTTAGGAATAATTTGATGTCAGAAACACATTCGTCTGGGAAGATAGTGATTTTTATTTTAAAAGGAAACCACAAGGTTTTTTGGAAAGAAGACAAGCATTTGGAAATCAGAAGGCTATATCAGTAGATTTAAATAGTCCGTGTCACTTTTTTTCTTGTCTTTTTCAGGAAGTGTCTCTATGCACAAGGAGGTAATGCCAATGCCATCACTAGAGACTGTGCTCCAGAGCACAGGAAGCACTGCGATTTTTAAGGATGTAGACAATGGGGAAAAGCAGAAATTTGTTTTTATGGCTGAAATCATGGTATCAGGTAGAGTCTGATGTTTATCTTCCTTATGTTTATTCTGAGGCTCTGAACAGGTTTATAGAGCAGAAAGAAGTCATAGACCTTAAAGAAGGAATTGTTCATTGTTGAGACTGGTAGCATTTATGCTCTTAACCTTCTAACAAGAGTTTGGGTCTATACAGTTATTCCAGGTAGGACTTCTTTTTTGTTTGTGTCTATATTCCTTGGTTGTATCTACAAAAAAATGGTAATATTATCCTGGTCTAGAAAACAAACATTTCTAATTTGGAACATTTGAGAAAGTCTCTCCCTTGGGTTTTTAAGTAAATTGTGTTCCTTTCAAAAAGGTTAAAAGAAACCCATTGAATTCTAGATATCCTTGATGACACTAGAGCATTAAATTTTGCCATAGATTTTGAATAAAATATTCAGAAATCCTCATACTAAATGCCATGTCTACTCCATCTAGACAAAGAGATCAGCTGCAGTGATTGTATTGGCTTGTCAGTATTAATCCTGGTGAGCTAAGTTTCAAACTTTGACTGTATGTTCTGGTTTTCTTAGTTGTTTTTTCTCTGTAATATAGACAAGCACTACCTCCTTTGATATTTCCAAATACATATTT
The DNA here is from genome assembly GCA_013400215.1 of Cisticola juncidis. Taxonomy (NCBI): domain Eukaryota; kingdom Metazoa; phylum Chordata; class Aves; order Passeriformes; family Cisticolidae; genus Cisticola; species Cisticola juncidis. Next base: position 1,288,057 of record VXBR01002375.1, read on the forward strand.
GTTGTTTTGCTTATGCTATAGATGAAGATGACTGCACTGCGCTAGAGTGTTATGTCAATGCAGAGTGTGTTTTGCTGGAAGATGGTGCTTCGTGTCAGTGTTTGAAAGGATTTACCAGGAAGGGAAAATCATGCTATGGTAATAAAAACATTATTATAACTTCTGAAAAATTGTGGATTGGAGGGGAGGAAGAAAATCTATTGCCTTTCACATTGGCAGTTCTGCTGTGTCAGGCATCAGAGAAATAGTGTGAAAGGGATGATGAGCAGAAAGCATGTGAGATGAGATGGCTAATTATCACGTGCCTTTTTCCCCCCTTGAGCAATGAGTGTTAATATTAATCCTATTAATATTAACAAGCAATAACAGGTATAGTAGAAGTATAATGTATTTATTTGTAAAAATTGGTTAATAATAAAAGCTCAGTTCATAGACATAGTAACTAATGTATAATTTAGACATAAGGAATCTCTTCAAAATTAATATTCCTGATGTAATGTTTATATTAAAGTGCTGCTCTAGTTTCTTTGTAGCACTAGAAGAAGACTCTAACAGCCATGCAAAACATTGCTCAGGGTGGTCCTTAATTTTTGGACTTTTTTGCAACATAAATGGAAGAACTATTTTGGTCTCACAAAGTCAAGAGAGGAAGATGTTAGAAAGAAAATACCTTTGGGTGGCTAAGCATGAAGACTCAGAAGAATCTATGTTACTATGGAAAAGGAAAAAAATTTTAAGCTGAAACGGGCATATATATTTTTTCACTGCAGCACTTTTTCTTTTTTTAAGCCTATCTGTTCTTTTATAAAACAAAGTTTCTAAATGCTCTTAGAGGTCTTTTCCAACTTAATCGAGTCTATGACTCTACAACATAAAGCTATTTGACTCTATAACATAAAGCTATTTTTGAATCAGATCATTCCCTCTGAATGGTTTTTATTAAGAAAATGATATTTGTGATTTCCAGTTGACAGTAATGGGCTGACACTTGGATTTTAGAACACTCCTATGGAATTTCATACCAAAAAAAAGACCACAAAGTCCCTCTCTTCCCGTTTGTTTCACATGCACAAATGCCAAGTGGCAGCACAGTCTGAGGGAGATCCATGGCGTAGACGTTCCGGTTTCTTGACTGAGGTGCTGGTTTCCTGACCCCAGTGTCCTGTCCCTTGCTCTGTCCCACAGACGTTGACGAGTGTGCCCTGCCCACGGACCGCTGCAACCGCAGCGTGTCAGACTGCATCAACACTGAAGGGGGATACGTCTGTAAATGCCTGGAAGGCTACACTGGAGATGGAGTTCATTGCTATGGTATGGGCATGTGAGGGGGCTCTGCTCTGTCTGGAGGGCTCAGGCATCTCTGTCTTTGTGATTCCTTCCTCCCTGTTTGAAGTGTGGTAACCTCAGCAACTGATCAATATGCAAAGCCTGTAGTTGTCAGTGAATATCTCCTCTCATTGTTTGCACTCTTTTTAGTGGCGATAGCAGAGAGAGAGGAAGAGTGAAGGCGGGGAGGGAAGTGGAGGTGAAGCAGTAGAGCTTTATTGGAAATCGTTGTCATGAATATAAACGAAAGCAGGTATTGAGTGTGTCATAATACTCATCAAATAATTCCAGGTCTATTTAATAGGCATGAGGTTCAAGGTGTGACACTGACAACTCGAGTACATTTAGAGTCTTGTTAATAATCAGACCCACTGATTTTCCCATCCAGCGCTAATGCCAGGTCTTTAGTTCATTCCCTACGTCTCTTAAATTCTTAATCCATTTTAGTGGTAAATATGAACAGGAAGGTTTTTCTCTACAGTATTTAACTAGCACACAGTTTGTTCAGAGCTTTATGAGAGTCTTGCCTTCTCTTTTGTCCTTTTATTTTCCTTTTTTCCTTTCTAGCCTAATAAAGCCCATTAAGTTTGAACCAATTCTTACATGCTCTTTACTGGACTTGTTTCTTCAGTGCTGATTAGGATGACTGAAAAATTATAAACAACATCGTTATTATGGGTAGAGTGGGGAAAGTATCAGAGGCAGAAGAATTGAGAAGGCCTTTTGTCTGCAGGGATCAGAGACAGGTCTTTGAGGGTGTTTGAAAGTGCAGATGGAAATGCACATAGAAGTGACAAGGTTCCCTTGCTGACCCAGCACAACCTAGAAGACAAGTCCTCAAGCAGCTCTGGGCTCTTACTGTCTTATTTACCACTACTGTGGTATAGTTGTTCAGGATGTAATACCTTCCACCGTTATTGAAAAATGGTCTATTATATTCCTGAAGTCTTTAAGTCCAGAAAACATATTCTCAGCATTTTATAAAAGATGCAGTACTACTGAGATGTAAACATAACTAAAAGTAATTTTGTGTTTGATGACTTGAAATGTACTATGAAAAACAGAAACTGGTAAGTGATTCTGCACTTCATTTGCAAGCGCCTGCACGCATGCACAGTGTCCAGGAATGTGATATTATGTCCAGTGAAAACACGAGTCCATGTTGTGTTGGCGAAATGACATTTGTTGAAAAGTGCTGCAGCAGTTGTGATCCTCCCCTACTTTTCTTTCTTTTTAAAGTGCTATGAATTTTCGATACTATTTTGAGCCAGATCCTGTTAATTTTACTGTAGAGAAACTCGCAACAGTTTAAGCAATCATTTCACAAAATTTGGGGTAGCAGATCTGTGATTCCCTGAAGTAGATCTGGCACATGTATTCTGCTGACAGTTCATAAAATGAATCAGAGGCTCCCAAACTCTGCTATGTGAACCAAAGGTTTCACCTTTGAGGGGAGTGCTTTGGCACTTGGCAACATGCATGTGGCTAGGCTGGCAGGAGCTGCTGCTGTGGGCTTTGCAGAGAAAGTGTGAAGGCAGGAGGAGGGTGTGCAGCAGAATGGGGGCGAGAGATAGATTACAAACCTAACATGGGCTCTGAGCCTGGAAACTCTTGTAGTCAGGGAGCTTCTTCACAGTCATTCAAAGCCTCACTCACTGAAGTGTTTACACAAACTGAATAAACCTGTAGGTTTCTAGACACTTTTCTTCTGCCTAAACTCTTTGTTAGGCAGAACTATGTGGGTGGTACAGGGGTGGGCAGCTCCCCACTCCCAAACCTTCTGCTTCTGCAAGAATGCCAACATATGGATCCAGGCTGGAAGCTACGACTAGCAATGCCAGGAGAATGCATGTGGTACAAGTAAATCTCCTCTTCAACTCTGCTGTACTTGTTACATTTCATGGGGAAGCTTTTCCCTGCTTCTCCCCATGGAGAGTTTCTGCAGCAGCACGACATGCTCTTGCTACAGAAAGTATGCTGGTTGCTTTTCCATTAGGCTTTCCATGAAGGCATATTTGCAGAGGGAGAAGACTTTGGTGTTTTTCCCTGCTGCCCAGGGAGCTCAGTGCTGCAACTGCTGCCCTTTTAAACGATGCTCTGAGGCATTTCATTCTTCTAACTGCAGACTGTTTGGGTGACAGATATTGATGAGTGCAAGATGGGGTCCCACACCTGTGGAGAGAACATGACCTGCACAAATACAGAAGGAAACTTCACTTGCTCGTGTGCTGATCATGCTTCTGGAACTGGCATCGGTTGCAGTGAGTAAATGGAGTGAGCAAATAAAAGGAATTTACGGCCCTAAATTAAGAACTGTGTCCTTGGATAAATTGTTATACCTGGAAACTAAAGGATCCCTGTACAGTAACATCTTGACCAGCTTGTGGATCCATTTAACATTGCCTTTTGGATGCTGTTTTATGGTGGACTAAGGAGAACAGGTCTGAGTTCAGTTAGGAAATATCTACATTAAGATTCAATGTAAATTTTTACTGCCTAAATGTAACAACCTATCTTTCAAATGTCATTTACAATCAACAGCAGAAGTAAATGCTCCTTGGAAGTAACAGTTTTGAGGGTAATTTCAGTCTGTGCCATTTCCCTAGCACAGGAAATGCACATGATTTAAGCTCCATTTGATTCTTCCGTGTAAGCTTGTCTTTCAGTTTCAGTCACTAATTGTTCAAAAGGGCTCTGAAACTCCTTAGAAAAATCTGATTACCAATTTACTGAAGGGAATTGCTAAAGGTTCAGCTCTAGTGACAATCTGACCCTCATTTTGGTGCCTCAATGTGGTAGCAGCATTCTCTGAAAATGAGTAACTCATTCATTTACTCTGTGTCAGCCCTCCTGGTCAGGGTGAATTTTACTCCAGACTGAGTGACTTTCTGATGATGGAGGGACATTGTGTGATTGTCACAGAGCTTTTTCTTCAGAAAACAAAAACAACAAAAAACAAGGAAATTATGTCTTTCTTATATAGAACACCTATTAGGATTCCCATCCCCATTTCAGTCACTTAATCTTTCAGTAGTTTCAGGTTTCACTCAGGAAATGATGACTTTGCATGATACATGACTTGGAAGTAATGTTTCCTAGGTCTCTCATCTGTCAGTCTGATCCCATGTCTTTATAGATGTTAACACACTATTTTAGATTTTGCCTAATAAGGTCTTTTAGCAAGGTGACATTTTCTTTACTGGCAGTTCTCCTGCAAATGAAAATTTAAAACCCAAATGTCATTGAAGGTCATGTTGCAATAAAACTGGTGTGAATCATGGAACTGACCCCATAATTGTATGAAAATGACTAGGTGTGTCTCTGCTAATCGACACTGCTGGAAATTCTTTGCCATGTAGCTGTTTTGTTCTGACCTATAGATTTGTTGTAACACCAAAGCAGGCACAAAAACACTCCTTTTGTGTAAGGGGATGCCTACACTGTGGTCATGTTGTGCAGAGATATTAGTGCCACCTTTAAAAAACTAGCAAGTTTGGATAGCTGTGTAGGTGGCAGCATGTGTGATTCAGAGCAGGCTGCAGAATCCATTGGCAGAACCATAGGGCTCCCTGCTCCCCCAGAGATGCTGTTATCTGTACCTGAGCTAGCCTGAAACAGTAAAAAAATCTGATCTGCCATCACACACAGATGAAATTAACTGGATGGCAGCAGAGTAGAAACAATCTGCAAAAGAATGACAAGTTGCTGGTGAAAGATTCTGAGATCCAAATGCATGAAATACAGTCACTCTCCACCTCTACCTCTGACTCTGGTAATTTATGCATGGTAGAGATTTACTGTATGCCAACGCTGCATAAGTTGCAAAAATCATTTCAGAGTAAGCAGATAGACAGTCAGTGCAGAGCTGGGCTCACACATCTAAACACACAGAACTCAGTCAATCACTGTAGGACTTTCACTGTAAATCTAAAATCAAGCAGATTTAGTAATTTGATCTAAATTTCTGCTTGCATAAATTTGATAATAACATAAGAAAATAAGTAAAGCACAAATAATTAAAAGAAATTGAATATTTTTACCTAGTTTAGTACCTTGAAGTTCTGGAACTCTTCCATAAGATTATTTTGCCAATGAGGCCATAGGTTTGAGATGCCTTGTGAAACTCTGTTTCAGAATCTACTGTTACCCCAGCTTCTGCCAGCAGTGAATACACTACAGACGTTGTGCGTGGTGATACTGTAGGATGTCCTCCTTCATACGAGTCATACTGCCTCCACGGTGGAGTGTGCAATTATGTTTCTGACCTACAAGACTATGCCTGCAAGTAAGTACAGAAATCTGTATTTTCTCTGCTGAAGAATGGCACCCTTTGAATGCTACCCTCAGTTCTGCAGGCAGAGAAGAGTTTGTCCATGAATGATCTGTTCATCATTCATGTCAGTCATTAGCATTCAAATCCCCTCTTTCCTTTAAGTGATCAGGGCAGTTTTCTGTGCATGGCCACTCCATTCACACCCACTGCAGTTAACAGTAGGATTGGATTTGTTCTCTAAGCGCTTGATTCTTTGGAAATGGGAGATAAGTTGTTAAATGACCTGAAAGAGGTGCTTGCTCTCTCTCCTGTACATGTCAGTGTTGACTGGCACCTCCCTGCTGATCTTGCTGATCATGTGTAGCATTCACCAGGATGGAAGAGGACACCTCTGTCTTGTCTTTGACTGGGGCCAAGAAGCAATCTTCTGGTGTCAGCATCTTCCACTACAGAAAGGCAGAAAAGGGTAGGATATAATCGCCCTCTTAAGAATAGGGAGAGTTGTGATGAGGCCACAAAATGGAGACCTACTTTCCCTGTCAATATTTTTAAACCTGTCAGTATTTTTGCAAAGCCTGATTCTGAGTTCCCCAAATGCAGGTACTGATAACAGAAAAGGGAATCTCATCTCTCCCGAAGTCAGCCTTGGCTTGGTCAATGTGACGACTTAGTCCTGTGGGACAATAATTTCTTCAAAACGTTTAGTGCTGGCATTTAAGTGTGTAACCTGACTATATTCGAAGCTGTACTCAGAATCTTTCTTCAAAATCAAACATAAAATCTTTACAATGGGACAGATTCAATGCTTGCCTCCTCCCCTGGGGTCACAGGTGGAAAATGAGGACCTGTAGAGGTGGTGGATGCTGTTCTTCCAGGGTAGGCAAATCTCTATCTGCATCTCAGGCTTTCCTATTTTGAAACATGAGTGGTCTCCCCTGCCTACAGACCTCTGTACCTGAAAGAATATGAAAGGAATGTCTCTCATGTACATATATGGGAACAAAGCTGATGCTTTGTGCTGTGGATTTCTTGAGCTCAGCAAGGCCTTTGGGCAAAGACATTACAGGAGACAAGACTTATAGTCATCTCTGGTACTTGATTGAATTTTTAGTGTAAGTTTTAGAGGCATGGTAAACTATCTATTTTCACCTCAGAAGTTTCTTCTCTTGAAATTGAAGAGTCTAAACCTGCAGAACTTTCAAATTGGATCACATTTATTTTATTTTATTTTATTTGTTAGGTGTTAGTGCAGAATGAGAATTCAAATGTACATATTTTCCAGTTTTGGAAGTGGAAGCAGTTAAAAAATTTAAAAGCAACCACGCTTAGCCATGCTGTTGGGGTTTGTGTGTGGGGCGTTCAGTCCCCTCTGAATCCTCACTAGATGGCAGCATTCATTCATTTAGGCTCTAAGGCATTAACTACCAACGGGAAGGAATGGAAAAACGTTATCCGGCAAAAATCACATACCAAATGTGATTTCTATTTTAATTAATAAAAGATCTGACACTAGAAAGTAGATCTGCTAGCATGTTTGAAATTCATTGTAATTTAACATTAACAAATTAGCATTTTTTCTGCCTTCCAGCACACATGCACTCAAAACTGTAACAGAATGAGAGTGCTTGTGTCTGACTTAATAATGAATGCTGCTATAACGTTTTCATGACATTAGGTAAAAGCTGCTGCAGGTCAAATCCTGCTTCTTTTTCTCATCTGACTAGCTCTTGGACTTCAGTAAAATTAGACCGATTAGACTTGTGATAAGTTGAACCTACATTGCTGAGGGATTGTTATGAATTGACTGGACTTTACATTTTTTCCATTTATTATTTATGTGTCTTGCCTTGCACAGTAAAACTAGGCTAGGGTTATTTTTTTATGTATTACTCACTTTCTAGTAATTTTAATTTAAGGGTTTCACGCATTGATATGATATTTCTGTGATGAGTTTTACAATGGTAAAACTAAACAAACAAACAAAAACTGCCTACAGAAGAAGCTTATATTAAAAGTAAATTTTGAAGATATTTTTAAACCTTATGCATGGGGTTTTTTTTAAACACATCAATTCATTTCTTATTTTAAAGTAAAGATTCAGATTAAAATTTGATTCCCTTAATCAAGTCACTCTGAAAAAATGAGCCAGTCCTGTACTGCCTACGTTAAAGAAAGGGGAGTTTGCTGCTGAAAGAAGTTAAATGGAAAATCCTAGGGAAACACTAATCACACAGCAGGATTTATAGGATTTAAGAAAACTTTTTCTTCTGCTTTTTACCCATAGGAATCTGGTAATGACAACCTCCCTGTATAATTCTATAGGCGATTCAATACCAGTGAAAAAATAACAGTACAAAAAGAAAAGAAAAGAAAAATTACTTTTAATACTGGGTTCTGCAGGTTTCGACAGCATTCCTTTAAAACAATTTTGTCTTCCCCACTGCTGAGCTCATCCAGCTGTTTCTGCAGCGGTGCTCAGTGGTGGATGAAGGCTCCAGGCGGCTCAAGGGCGGTCTGGGGCCGTGCCCCACCGCTCTCTGCAGCGTGTGCCCTCTCTCCTTGGCAGCTGCGTGACGGGATACGTGGGGGAGCGCTGCCAGTTCAGCGACCTGGAGTGGTGGGAGCAGCGGAGCGCCGGGCGCGCCAAGGCGCGGAACATCGCCCTCGCCGCCTGCGCCGCCGCGCTGGCCCTGCTGCTGCTGCTGGGCCTCCTGGCTGCCTGCTGCCACAGGTACTGCTGCCAAACACGGCCCCAGCCGCCGCTGGTGCTGCTGCTCCCACACAGGGCAGTGGCTGAGAAGAGCGTGAGCTGCTCCTCAGCTGATGGGGATTCCTAGCCTTTCGTTTTCCAGTAACTGGATCTGTGAATAACACAGAAAGTTCTGGCGTGTCCCTTGTCCGCAGAGCTCACTGTGGTGTTAGTGAGCAAACATGTCCGAAGGGAAAAAGAACAGACCTTACTAGGGCTCAGGAGCATGCCTTTTACTTCTTCCTGGGTTTCCCTTCGCGGCTCTAGATGTCTGAGACTGCCATGGTCGGGGTTAGCTCTTCTCTGCCAGCTATTCAACAAGTTGGCTTTTGTTTCCCATTCACTGTAGAATTCCACATGAAAATTTCTTTGCCGTTGAGAAGAGCAGCCTACTAACAACCTCAAGGCAAATTTACAGAGTGATACTTCCAGCAGTGAACATGGAAACGGTTTTCCTGGCAGTAGTGAGAGTAAAATCAGGGAAGTGAGTCGAAGCACATCTGCTTTAAAAGTACTCCCTGGCATTTTCCATGGCTGTAATGAATTGTGCAGATTTGGGATTCTTCTTCTGGCAAAAAGAAGTCCAATGGTCACTATTTAAGAACCCAGTCTGATGTGAAATTAAATGTCATTTGTGTCCCTTAGACTGGAAAGTATTAAGCATTTAAGCTAGAGTCTTTTGGCCATGACCTTGGCAGACAGCTGTTCTCAGCAGCTGATTTAAATGCAGGATTTTTGTTTATGGTTTACGTCAATTTTAAAATTAGACTCTCCTAGACATAAAAAGTTAAGCTACAAAAGAAGTTAACTATGTAAACCAATATTTTTCATTCTTATTTAATGATTCTTGCCATATTTAGTCCATAAAAGTAGGGAAGCTGTAATATTTCTTATTTTCTATTAATTAGTGATAGGGCTCCAGAATTAAAGCTAAGTACAACCTGTTTTTTTCTCATAACCTGGGGTTCATATTTTGATCAGTGGATATATAAAGGATAGAAAAATGGTGAGATTCTTATATTTCCATATAAGAATTTCCATATAGAAACCATTCTATATTTATTATATATTCTCTTATGAAAAATAGACAGAATATGATTTGTCTAAAGGTATGAAGGTATTAAATTCCTTCCCTTCTTTCTCTTCTGTAATTTTTCCCAGATTTATGTTTCTTTCTTGCCAAATGCTTTTGATCAATATAACTATTTACCACAACAACAGGTTTTCAATTACACACTTCACTGAATTTGAGCTGCAGTAATTACTAGCATAACTAGATCAAAATTAAACCACTGATCTAAAATCCCTATTTAACTGGAATCTGGGAACCAGTATTTGGGTTCAAACTGGTAGACCACTTTTTCAGATAGTCTACTATATTTCAAAATGTACAGATGAAGTCTCTAAAAGTCCTGTTCCTTCCCCTGCAAAATGGAGTTATCTATCTTCTTTTAATTGAAGGAAATTAAGCTGGAGGTCTACACCTACCAATTTGAAAATGTGGGAACTGAAGGTCAGGCTTGCTGAAGTATTGTGGTGATTTGTTCTATGACTGTTGTCTGCTGAAGATCCCTGTTTTATTCTTAATATCACATTTATGCAGTCTGAATGTATAGTGTGCCAGGTTTCTTGTCTTCCTTATGACACAAGGAAACAACTCTTTTCCACAAAAAAACCCCAAACCTGAATCATAGATTCAACACCAACAATTCAACAATTCCTCCATCTCAACTGGCCAAGGCCACACAAAGCAAAATTTACTTATGTTGTATTTTCGTGAAGGGAGCAATATATGATAATTATGCCATGTGAAGTTAGTATACAAAAACTATGTAGAAATAAAAGGAAAGTTCCTAAACATAAGGAAAATTACTATTTTCTTTGGTAAATATCTGTTAGGATCAGGATTAAATGCTCGAGAGACGACGTGTCGCGTTCAGACTCAGCCAACAAATTCACATATCAACAATAACAAATAGCTACTAAATTTTCTTTAAAATAGATCAACCAAAAAGATATTATAACCTCAGACTTCCAGAATTTGAAATCTGTAACATTAATTTTGTTACCTGATGCTTAGAAGGGAAAAAAAGTGTGTATATAAAGTGAATAAAGATGATGTACTGATTTGTATCTCAAGAGAAACAAAGTGAAGTTTTTCCTTTGGGCCTATAGGCCTATAAGGTTTTTACTGCCTTATAAGTGATTGCTGTTTAACTGCAAAAATAACAGTATTTGAATTTATGGAACTAGCCTCTTAGAGATGATTATTCATACCTTTTCCAGCTCCAGACTGTACTCTTAGCTTTTTCCCCTAAAGCCAACTCTGTGGGTCAAGAATTTTTCCTGGAAGATCTTATTTCCAAACTTTTTGAGACTTTCAGTTTGTTTGCTTCATAGCAACCTCTGAAACTGTTGTTTTGCATAAATGATGCTGATGAATACAAAAGTAACTTTCATAATTGTAGCTACCAATAGTGTACAAAAATACAGTCAGATTTTTATTTCTGAGCTTCATCCACAAACACTCTTCATTGCATTGGCTGAAACAAATCTTTGTAAAATAAATGTATTATAAATAGAACACTGTAAGAAAATGGAAGGATCTATTTAAAATTATAAGGCCTACTGTTCATTCTAATGAATGACCCTTTACAGAGGGCACATTTGAACAAACGTTTGTACACTACTACTGACTTCTTTTCTGACAAGTTATTTGTTTTAACCACTGTATGGAAATAGATAGCAAGACACAAACCAGAGAGAGAAGACAAAATACATGTCCTTCTGTGAGGACTAGAATAAGGTGTGAAAGATGTGAATAAAGCAGCATCTGTTCCTCTCAAAGCAAAATAATTTGCTTCAGCTTTTGTTCTGTTTCAGAAGTCAGAATTTGTATAAGAAGAATCTCTGTGCAGAAACGACGAGAGCCGCCAGCAGCCACGCTGACAATGAGAGCGTAACACCTACTGGCAACAAGTCTCTGGTAACTATGTTAATGTGGAGTGGAGAGGGAATCAGGAAGGATCAAAGGGTGTTAGGGATCCACTTGAGATTATCCATCAAATAATTCACATCTTAAATACATTAAATAACTGCTAGAGTCATCAAGTGCTTTGCTGTGAACCCTAGTTCATCTTACCTCATTGTTATCCCTCAAAGTTCACAGCTGCCTGGATGTATTGCAACCATTAACCAGTGTTATTGTTAGCTTTGAACACAACAGTTGGGGAACTGTGTTCTAAATTGAGGAAATGGCAATGTGATGACATGGCATATCACACAGCTATTTTCATAGGAAAGTATGCCCTCTGTAAAAAAGCCCTCTTGGAAGCCAAGGATTGTGTGTGCTACATGAGATGTTGAACTCTATTTTGAGGCTTGATGAAATTAAATGCCTTGTATTAGAAGCTGCTGTCTTGTAAAGAAAAACATCCAGGATTTTATCAGGCAGCTTGGTAGGATATATTAAGTTCCAGTTTTACACTGGTGTAGGTAAGAATGTTGACATGGTCTGGTTGTACAGGCCTGTGGCTGCTGAAGTTTTTGAAGCTGCATTTAGCCCTATAAAATCTGGCTTAAGGACCTGACTGGCACTAGAATAACATTACACTGCTGGGTGATTGCAGTTGGAACTTGAAGTTGTCAAGTGGCAAAATTTGCATCTGTGGATACTTCTGTGCTCAGTCTGAGATTCTTAGAATGGCCTTTCAAATGATTTAGTGAGAGTGTCTGGCAAGATTTGTGAGTGGGTAGTCACTGAGGCACACTGTCACACATATGTTGGTAGTACTGAACTGACCTGACCCTGGTTATGGCACGTTGTTCCTTAGCTGGTCAACTGGGCGCTCTTATGCACCTTATATTATCAGCACCTTTCCTTCAGGTGTTGGACAGCAAATGAGCTGAATCGTGGCAATGCCATAATTTGTTCACAGCAGAGTAAAATCCACAGTTTGCAAAATACCTGAGGCTGAGAAAAGCAGAAACATTTGTTGGGACTGAGAACAGTTCACTGCGTGGGAGCAGGGCCTTAGGAGACCTGCAGCCCATCAGCTCTGTCCCCACCTCCTGCTGACCCTGCAGTTAATGCTGGTCACCAGTGATATTTTTGCTGAATATAAGGTAACTCAACAGCTAAGCAATGGACTGAATCAACAACACAAATCAAGCTTTTACATTTATTATACATTTGTGTTACATTTCACTATGTACCAGGAGATATTGAATAGATTATTAAAGTAATTTATTGTGATGGCTTGTTGCATATTGGAAGAGGAAATCACTGACCCTTTGCGAATTACTGGTACTTACTCAGTAATGGATTGCTGTGGTTTCATGCATGTGATTTTCTCCATGCTGATGTAGCCACTGCTCGTTAAGTTCACCAGGGCTTCATGCATGCATGCACTCAGGTTAGAGCATCTAGAGTTGCCAAAAAAGCTGTGGGAGGTTGTCTATTTGTACTAATAATTTCAAGAAGGTTACTGGAGAGCTTTATGTAAAAATAAAAGGTTATACTACATCAGGAACAGAAAACTATAGCTGCTCAACTTTAGAGGTTTTTGGGTACTGTTAGTCTACACAGCATTAATGATCTTAACAAAGGACTTCATATTGGGACTGTATCTTGTCTATGCAGTAACTGTAGTTAGCTCATGAATTTCACTCATTTGGTAGTCCTCACTGCCACTGCTCATTTGTGAGGCTGATGAGAGAGTGCAAGAATTGTTTGGTTTTGCCTTCTGGTGCTTGTTCTTGTGTCTAGGTTGATGTAGAGGATAAAAAGATTTTGTGCTATCACACACTTCCAAAGTTAGGTATCAAGATACTGAAACTACACCTACAAATTGTCCGTGCATCGTTCACTTTTCCCTTTTCTTCTTTTCTGCCAGCCAAGGGTGCAACTAGCTGAGGGTACATTTAGCTGAGGGTACATTTAGCTGAGAGTATGCCCGCACATTTTTTGACATTCTTATTAGAGTTCTGTAAGCCAGGCCAGGTTAGTCCTACTGATTTGTAAGCCTTGGTAAACTTCAGCTTGTGCCTGGATTTTGATGCTATTCTGAGACTTTTCATGCACCAAGTGTTTTGCTTTGCACAGTCAAATATATTTTGCAGAATTGTGTGTAGCTGGATCTCCACCAGGGGTCGGGCATGTCTGGGCTGGCAGCTCTAAGAGCACAGATTTTACATAAATGAACTGATGCCTAAATAGGTGCACCTGCTACATGTGTATTTTATCAACACAAATCCACCAGTTATCCACCTGGACCCCTGAACCTGTCAGTTCCTTTGCTGGAACATCTTATTTAGAGATGTTTTCTCTTCTTCCCTGTCTCTGCTCTTAAAACCTCTCCCCTTTACTGTTTTTTTCATTTTTTCCTCTGTACAGTTTCACCACAGTGCTTCACATTTCTTTCCTCTAGCCCTGTTTTTTTCTGTTTCCCTTCCAGAAGAGGAAGGGAACTCCTCTTCTGACTTCCACTGTAACTGTAGTGTGATGGAGCTGGATGCTGCAGGAGATGCTGAGAGCCAGAAAGGGGGGCTTGCTTCCTTCTCTGTATTTGACACAGTTTCCTGTCTGGATTCCTGCAGATATCTTTAGTACTTTAAAAATGGTCCTCACTACTATGGAGAGAGTTGATTTTCATGAACTTTTGTCCTTGCCATTGGAAATATTGATTTGCAAGGCAAGAGAGTTGGTAGTTCTTAGCTAGACTGAGACTGTGCACTTTCCAAAGAAAGTCTGGGGCTGTCATCAACTCAAATATTTAATTACTTGCAGGGAAGGGTCATCCCAGAAGCCAGAATGACCTTTTTCATTGTTCTGTGGTTGGTGTGTGTGGCCCTTTTAGTTTGCCTCTTGGGTTTCACAAAACCAATTTATTTTTTATTAATTTGGGCTTTGCATATTTTGTGCATATTGTATGTATTTGCAGTTTTCGGTTTTTAAGGAGGGTAACAATTCTCTGGAGACTAAAGCAGTTGATCTAATTGAGTGTGAGACAGCAGATCCTCATCCTGCCTGTCCTTCAGAATCTGGTGAGTAGGATGTCCTTCCTTATTAGATCTCTCCTCAGCTTGTATCAGCAGGAGCAGTGACTGCTAGAGGAGACAGAGAAATCCAGGCTTTATTTCTGGCACAACCTATGTTTATATTGATGTGAAAAGAGCATTCAGTCCTTCATTTTGCAGATAAGCCATGAGAAACTATGCCACAAAAGTGCTTTCACACAGAACGAGTCAGAGGCTTCTTGTGATAGAATAATATCAGATGTGTGCATTAATATGCAAACAAGAGCTTTGCAAGTGAAGTTATGCCCATCATACTGTTGGGGAATGGATATCCATGGAACAGTACACTTTGACAGCTCTGATTTCTTTAGGGTAAGATAACTGGAAAGGTGTGACAAGTCTAGGTTTCATCCCATGGCAGCAACTGCAGTTCTGTTTTTTGTGTTAAACAAGGTGTTTGACTGCTTAGGGAGTGTTTGGTGCTTAAACAGAGATGAGATGAATGGAGGGGGTGCCCATCTCATCACTCGTCCAAAGGCAACAGGTGGCAGAGAAGCACAGAACAGGCTTCCATGGCCCTCAAATTACCAGCTGAACCACTCTGAGTTTTAGGAAATTCTGACTTCTAGGTGGCAACTGGATACCCTTAGATATTTGGGTTTTTTACTATGTGTACTTCTTAATTGCAGAAGTTACTACAGAAGCCAGTTTGCCTCAGACACTTAGAAATATGCAAATACAAATGTTTGAGAAAACAAACATCCAGCCATCTTGTAAGATTTTCAAAATTGCCCATCCTGTCCTTCAACATACATTGAGTAGTCACTTTATTCATCAGTAGAAAATGTGCCTCGCATTTACTTGGGTGCACTAATATTGGGAACATGTGTAGAAGCTTACTGCCTAGTAAAGAAAGAGTGGTGTTTCCCATTAGGAGACTCTGTTTTCATTTACAGCTTTATCAGATGCAGGTATTGGAGCAGAAATTTCCCATGACAGGTGCCTGATTTTTTCCTGAAAATTTTGGCAGAAGTGGTTCCACCCTCTTAGACAATGAGTTCAGTAAATAACATGGTATTTTTTTAACATGTTAAAGAAAGTTCTTATGCCATGCCAGTGATTAATTCTAAGAACTTTTGACTTTGAAGCAGAGACTTTAATGTTGCCAGGCAAGTAGTCTTGGCATGCCTTTCTCCATTATGTATTAAAAGAGAAAACTATGAATTTAATATAGGACAAATAATTTCTTAAAATCTTGAAGCAAGTTCTTGACTTTGTCTGTTTTTTTGTTCTTTTGTCATGAACTGGTATTGAACCTGATTCTGTGCATTCTTTCATAGCTTTCTTCTCCCCAAGCTGCCACTACATTTCTTTTAGCATAGCTGCTGTGAATCTTTTCACATGGCTTTCAGTAACATATATCCATTTTCTCCAGAGGAAGAACAGCCTGTAACATATGACAAAGCAGCAGAGACTTTGGCAAAAGAGGAGGAAGAAGAACAAGGCCACCGAAAAGAGGGTCCTGCTGGTGAGAAATCACATCAGGCCACGGGAGTGACGAAGGGCCCGCCCCAGGCTCCCTGGAGCATCCACCCCAATCCCCTGCCAGAAAGGGAGCTTTGCAATCTAGCCCCAGCCAGCTTGCTGATGCAGCCAGACTAGAAGCAGTCTGTGTTTGGATGGGAAAAGGAGGAAGTCAGCGAAGGATGGGAACTCACAAGCACTGAAGCAACACTCCTTTTCGTTAAAACCTGCTTTAGAAAAAACCCCACCATTCAGATCAAAACAGAGAAGTCCTTGCCACTCCTTCCCTGTCATATCTACTTAGAAGAATTACTGTGAGCAACGTGCTGGCAATGAGTGCTGCTAACTTCATTAACTGCCTGCTAAAAGGTCACTGAGAGGAAGGTAGTCAAGTGGGTGATTTATCAGTGAGAAGTAGTTTCTAAGGGAGCTTGTTGTAAGTTGTGATCTTTACACACAGAGAAACTGCCTAGAAAATGGGACACGAGGACAGCTGCAGAGAAACAGGAATGGAGGATAACACAGAAAAATTAGTTCAAAATGGGTCTTACTATAAAAATATTTTTATGACACTATGCCTGTCCCCAGTGCTGCTGACAGACCAGTGTAACTTGGATTTCACCTGAGATGTTCTTGTGTCTACCAAGCACCAAATAAGATTTCTCAGGTTTTTTGTACTGGAGGATGGTTCGCAGGCGCATGTTATTAATGATGGGCAGCATTTGAGGGGAAGGTGATTCCTCCATTTTTTTTTACCCATCTACACTGGTCCTTCAGAGCATAACACGATTATTTCTGGGCTGAGGAAGTGGGTTTGTGTCTGCTTTCAGACCTGTGGAGAGGGATGTGCTGGGGCTGTCCTTGTCTTACAGGGGTGTGCCAGGCACCAAAACCTGATCCATTATGTAGGACTCAGTGTGAGGAAGGAAGTCCAACCCATTGCTCTTCCAAAAGAACAGAAGTGGGACAAAACCATAAAAAAGTCCCGTCACTTTGGACTGACTTCCACTCAGCTGATTTGTGCTGCCTGTTAAATCAGAGGGAACAACTGGAAAAACGGAACCCATTTTTCTTGTAACACCTGTCAGGTTATTTACTGTGTTGTAAAGCTCTTGTATGCAGAGATGAGGCCAGGTGTTTATTGTGAGATTACCTTAGCTGGTGTGAGCATGGTGACAATAATACCAAGGTTGTAGGTTCAATCCCTGTATGGGCCTTCCACTTCAGATTTGGACTCAGTGATCCTTGTGGGTCCCTTCCATCTCAGAACATTCTGTGATTCTGTGATATCAAGTGATTTTCACCAACTTCTCTTGACTTCCTAAAACTGTTTTCAGAATGTTTTGGAAGATAACTGCACATCAGCTAAATTACTAATAATGATTTTATTATTTGTAGGGGATCCCTCAGTTCTCTGTTTGAAGCCTGCTGTTGTAACCTTTAAACTCTGCTACAGTGCCCACCACTAATGTTCCTTGTAATTCATAAGACGGCTAATAGTGGCAAATATTACTAATTTGTGTGTTTACTATTCTGCTTTTCTGGGTTCTTTTTGAAGTGTGCCAGAAAAGTATGAAATGTTGTCTTTTTTATTTTTTTTTTTAAACAGTTCTGTATGCAAATATGGGGATGAGTACTGAAAGGCTCTTACCTCTTATCCAAAATAGTTCTACCTTGGAGTAACTTTGTGAAGTCAGTTTTGTTTCATGTTGGTGAAATTGTAAGGACACTGAGTCCAAGTTGTCAGAGTTACAAAAATTATAATGAATTATAATTATAGTTTTGTAGAGGATTGCCATTTATTTAACTTCTAAAAAGTGATTTTTTGCTGGCAGTTTTGAATTGTTGAGTCTGTTTTCTAACCACATCAGTTCTGGATTCAGAACAAACTTGTCAAACATGCCTTTCCAGAGCTTAGTTGGAACTATTATCAGTGAAGACTTATTTTCTTGTATGAATGGTAACAAGGGTACTTCCACAGAAAGAGAAATGGTTGAGAGGCGCTGGCATACTGAACTGTGTTCAGGAGCAGGCAACAACTGTGTTGAATCATTAGGATCTGGTAGATTTGATTTTAAGTTTGGTATTGTTTAATTTCACTAACATTGCTCAATGCATCTAGTTTGGATCTGCTGGTCTTTCGATTACTGCTCTTCTGCATTTTAATGTGAAGAGAATCCACATCTAAAGGCTCCAGTTCAAAAAAGCATTTTGTTTCCATAAGGGCTACCCAGTAAAAGACTTCGGTCCCTGCACTTCAAGTTTCTCTGGTGAAGTATGTTTGTGTGCTTAAAATGCAAGTGATGTGTTGAATGACAGTCAGCATTTCATTGGAAGTTTCCCCAATCAAAATAAAGACCTGTAACTTTGAATCTTGACTGAATAAAGATATTTCAGACTTCTTAAAAATTAGTTTGCTATTCTATCCTGAGATTTTTGTTTACTTTGCTTTCCTTCAGGGATCTAATTTTAAATTTGATAGTATTCTTTACAGAAAAAGATAGGGAAACCAAACTGATTTTTTTAAATTTAATTAGAGTGTTTGGAGTTTTATATGTTTCCTAAACTCAGCTCTAAACTCAAAATAATCTTTAGTGTAAAAACTTGAAATTGTATTTCAAATACAAATATAATATATTTGGTTTATTTGTATGTTCATAAAGATACCGATTTATAAAATAAAAATAATTAAAAACAAACAAACAAACAACAACAAAAAAACCCAGACAAGAATCCATGGTGTGCCTCTTGTTTTAAGAGAAGAGAGTGCACCATTCTGGTTCCAGTTGGGCCATGTCAGGTAAGTTGAAAGCTTCACTGGTTTCATACAGCCACAGTCAACATTGTGTTTGTGAAACATGTGCATGTATCATGGGTTTCTCGTTCTCTGCCCAGAGAATCCATACTAATGAGGATTATCTGCTGCAGCTTGCATGTTGATCCCACCTTGAATACAGTAAGTTTTCATTCATATTTTATTTATATCTTCCCATAAACCAATAAAATCCATGTAATCCTTTTTGTTCACATTTAAATGACTCTTAGGAATGCTGTGACTTATTCATCCAGAAATACTATCCATGGCTTCAGAATGTGTTTTCAAATTTGTTGCCAAGATATTCTTTTCAGGGTTTACATGCAGGTCAGCTGAAGTAAAATAGTTGAATCTTGGAGGTTGCTCAGTTTGTTTGGCTAAACTTTCTTCATCAAAAAAGCTTTTTTAAATTGTCAGAATTTCTGAGTATATAACAAACTCAATATTGATCTTAAATCCTACTGGTGTACTCTGACTTTTAAAAATAAATTATCTTGTGTTATACTAAGCTGTAAAAGAGCAATTTAGAAGCATATTGAGAGAAAAGCATGACAAGTCCAAAGTGAGGAAAACATGGGCCATTTTAAAGAGCAAAGTGACTTTGTTTAGTTCAGTATACCCGTATTGAAATTAGCATTTCAATCCTCTAAAGCCATAGTTTCATTGTAAGCAAGTGAGGAATGATTCATGTTCATTCATAAGAGACACAGGGGATGCAATTTTTCCTAGTCACAGAACTGCATGACATATCTACTTTTACAGCCATCATCCTTTTTTCAGTCACTTGCAGCTTTGCCAGGGTTTATCTGTTCAGGCAAAAATTTTTCACCTAGCTGATCATCTTCAGAATGAAAATTTTCCTCCTGCCCCCCTCCCCCTGAAAAAAAAAAAAAATTCCATGGGAGAAGTGGAAAATTATTCAGAATGGGATTAATTAGGGGAAGCCTATGCCTTCTCAATATATACTGTGTTTTTGTCATATTGAGAGTAATTTTATCTCACATTATTTCAGGGTGATGCCTAGAGAGTTCCATTAGTCTTCAGGACACACTTGGTGTTATTGCTTCACTCTCTGATAACTGGCCAACTTTATCTTTGTGCATGTGAAAAGGAAAGAAGTTAGTGGCATTAGCAGCCTCTCCCAGAGCCCAGGAATGCACCCCAAACACAATCTGCAGAGGTGATAGCCTAATTTGGCTTATGTTTCTCTGATCTTTTATTGAGACTGCTGTTTAATGCCAGTTTTGATGTGGACCAGAACCAGCTAACTTTGTGAGGACTATTCATCATGGGATTAACTTTCAGGCACTCCTCAGTATCGAGGTGGACTAGGTTCAGACTCGTGAAAAGCCTTTGTACCTTCTAACCAGACCCAGAGATCATTAATATCCTGCAGCTCCAAGACTTTGGAACTCGGCTTTTGAGGCAACTGCTGCAACAATCATGTATAAAGATGCAGAACTCTTTTTGTAGTGGGTCTGTGGCCACTGTCACATCTTCCTCCTCAAGGTTACCACTTGCAGGTGTTACAACCAAAATATCTTCTCCTTGCCCACTTTCTCTTTGGAGAGGATGGTTATGGCTCTTCCATTCTACTAGGTGCAAGCTGAAGCTGGCCCAGAGCCTAGAAGGAATATTTACACTTCATAGATCAAGACCCTGTAGTCTGGCAGCTGTCTGTTGTCCAGGTAAAAAGTTAGGAATAATCTCCAAAAATAATTTTAAGAACATCTGAGTCCTAGACCTGTTTTTGCTCACACTCATTGCTGCATGACTGCTGTTACCTTTCCAAGTACCTGGTTTTATACCACAAACATTGCTGGAGCTTCACTTCACAGATAGTCTTGTCCATGTCACCCCTAATCTCTCCCTGTGAGCCTGACCCTCACTGTATGCTCAGTGAGGGTTTTGGGATCCTGTCTGGCAGCCACTTTTCAGTCCATGTTGCAATATTGACCTCAGCCGTGTGGTCTTTATCCAAACCAATTTGGATTGGTTATAAAAGAAAGTCAAAAGACACCATGTATGGGAATTACTCACTTTTTATGTGAGCAGATATTGGAAACAGAACAGCTGGAGTCCTGGTCTGGTAATAAGTTCCCTAGGTATTAGCAGGATGAAAAAAATGAAAAGAATTCTTAATAATTTATAAAATAATTAGCTGCTCTGGGATCTTTATTGATGAAAGACAAGATGTTTTATGTGCTAAATTCAGTCTACAAAACAGTGTGCACACATAATTGGACATAATCTTTGCTAATATTGATTGCACAAAATAATACATTAGATTGTGATGTAATAAACTGAAAGAACGCACAGTTGATATCTCATGAGTCCATTAGCAGTAGTTAATCATAATGTATTAAAAGTAGTGAAAGTGTGATATGTTATAAATTTATAATTTCTTCACTAAAGAAAGAAATAGAAATATTTACACTAAGAGTATAAAGACCATTTTGTTATTTACTTCTTCTTTATAAAAAAAAGTTGGACCCAGTTCCTTTGTTCAGTGTGCATGCCTGTAAGTAAGTAAGGAAGAGGAAATGAGTATTTTAAATGGCTCTTGAAAGACAACCATTTAAAAAAATTTATAAACTAACACAACCATATGCTGAACATCTCACTGGAGACTAAAATAACTAATAACTATAGGAGATTCAAGGATCATTACAACATTTGTATGAAAAAATAAAACATTCAAACATTTTCACTGACCTTAGTGTTGCTCATTAAAGCTTTTAACAGAGACCTGGATACAGTTGCATTTAAGTGAGGCGTTTGGAATTAAAATACAGATAAAAGGAAAAAGGTTAATCCAGGTCAAGGGAACAGACCAAAACTCTGATTGAATAAGATTATAGTATCTTTCCTCATTTCTCCAATGGTCAACAGCAGTTAGTTTTAAGTAACCCTCTTGTCTGCAATATCTCTTAAATGAGAGCCTAAACATGGTAATAACTGTCAATTTTTGGGGAGCTGTCAGTGTCTTTAATCGCTATACAATGGTGTTTTACCTCTAAGAGAATTTTGTTGGCCTAAATGCAGAAACTTGCTGAACACCACCTTCAGCAGACAGAGATACACAGCAAAACACCCCCTATTGCTTATCATATGTTGTAATCATAATAGTTATTTTCTCTTTTCTCATACCTAATAATCTGTATGAATTGTAGGAAGTACATCAAAACACACTCTGAGCTCACTTTCAGAGAGGTAACTTTGACCCTGGAGCTGAACACTACCAAATGCTGGGGCAGCTGGATCTGGACCTTGCCTTGTGGCTGAATATAGAAATAAACCAAACCTAAAGTCTTCATCCAGTCAGGGGCTCACTACTCTTCTCCTGCATCTCATACAATGTTCCCTCAAAATGTAAATCCAGGCTGTGTGGCTGAGGCTACTGCTAGAGAGTGGTGAGCACTCAGGAGCTCTTGGTCCTCACTCCACTGCTCACGGGATAACATCAAGCAAACAACTCAGCAGGTCCTTGCAAGCTTCCTCTCCATGAGAAGAAAAAAAGACATGGGAGGAGAGAAAGAGAAAGAGAGAGAGAGAGGAAGAAAGACGGGAGGGAGGGAGAGAAAGCAGGACACGAGAATTGTTGCCTATACTCTAATAGCTCTGGGTATGATAGTTGCTTTTTTTAATCTTTGAAAGAAATTCTAGCAGAAGGACTACTCTTATAAAGAAAGCTGACATTCAAATCAGTGGACTTGGAATCAAACTGATTGAGATTTATATTTATTTCATCTCCAGGGACAGACTAAACCCATTCGAAGTAGATGCAGCTTTGGCAATGTTGTGTTGGCACATTTTACACCAGATTTGAATCTTACCCCCTTCTCACATTGTTATGTGCAAACAGAGAGTACTGCACACCCATACCTCCTCAATATTTTATTTTTAAATTACGTTAATTATTCTTTCTTGGTAAAACCTCAGCCCTTTGTTTAGAACCTTAGAATCCAACTCAAATCTTAAAACTGTGCTAAACCATAGTGTAGAGGTGAATTCACCCTCTGTTTATATACATAAGGAGATCCAGATCTAAGGTTTTAGAAATGCTTTACAGAAGTCCTGAAGCCCTGCAGGAGCAGCTTCAATAAGCAAAGCACGTTTGCCTCAGTGTGTACTTCAGGACAAAGGGAGCATTAGAAGCATTTGGATGTGTGGTGCGAGGCCTTTGGGTCTCCAGCAGCACAAGACATGCACTGTGGAGTCTGGCTCAGGAGCCTTTTCAGTCAGAGGTCCCAGCCAAGCCCACCTGTGCCAGCCAGGGTGTGTGCATGCCTGTGAACCACCCAGCTTGCTCCAAGCAAAGGAGGGAAGGGCGGCTGGGTCCTATTAGCAGTTGGACAAATGACAACGGACTCGTTTTGAAGTCTTAGGAAAGAACGTGTTCCAGAGTGCACTAATACTGGCAAACAAGGGAAGAGAAAGGGATATGGCCAAAAGTTGGCAGATCTTCTCTTGGAATGTAAAGGACTGGGCAGAGGCAAGCCAAGAATGAAAAAGGCTAGGTGTTATTCTTTCCACATGTGTTTATAGAAAAGGGATAGATTTCACATTTCACCTTTTTCCAGTTTAATGTGTATTTTTTCTTCTGGTTTGGTTTTTGTTACTTTCTTTCACCACCTATTGTTCTGTTACAGGTCATTCAGCCTTATATTTAGATGGCTTAGTAACTCGGGTAGTATTCCTCTGCTTCTCATTTGCAAAATCAAATGTTCATATTTGGTACACTATCACCGCGGACACGGAAAGAACCACATGCAGGTGAGCGAAGCAGGAAGAAAAAAGGGGCGAGTTTATTTACAGATCTTAGTTTTATAGGTTCCCTATCTGGCCTGTGGATTGGAGGATGCAACTCCACCTCTCAACCCACATTGGTCCAGCCAACTGTCAATCATCTTTCTCCTCCCACCTAGAAATACGTAAACAATGAAAGACAGTTAGCAAAACATGGCCATTGTTTACAGGAGAAAGTATGATAAGGTAACAATTCTGACTCCAATATGAAGAATTTAACAGAAGGCTTAAAAAGTCTTCAGAACCAGGGTAACAGTACACCACTACATACTTGCATTTATCCTGCATGTTGTGCATAGATAACAGGTGTCCACAGTCTGCTTCTTCAAAAACATTAAAGCCGAACAAATGCCCACAAGGACTGGAAACAAATGGCAATGGCTGGCAGGTATTGAACCTCCTCATCACAATATTTACAAAGGAGCTTATTTATTCCGTAAATGCTCTCGAAGAAACAGAGGAGACGAAGAAACAGTACTTAAAGGCAGTGGTTAATCAGAACAGCCTTTCCTGAGACAAACCTAGATCATGTGACATAAATTAATGGAAATTCTTTTCACAGGTCTCTCCTGTTATCTCCACTTGTGAAACTACCATTTCTAGTACAATGTTTGAAGCTCTTCTATGCTTACGTGTTTCTATCTTTACATTACCACACTGTGAGTTAGTTTAAATGTGTAACTTAATATTTTCTGTCCTACCAGGTGGAAGGGGCACAGCAGTGAATTACTTCAGTGTTTCACGTGTTAGATGAAAGGGGCATCCAACTACTGGTGCCCTGAGCAGCATGATACATATTTCTTTAAAACTCATAGAATTAAATATAATTGTGAGTGCACGATTTGCCTTCTTGGCTGCTGGATTGAGAAGTGATAGCAAGCTTGAGCTAGCATCTCCCTCTTGACAAACACCCATAACCAATGTTGCAAAAATGGAGAGGCTGGCTAATTCTCTGCAAAATTTCCAGTCACAGCTTGAGTTCTGCAGTGTATGAGATGTTCAGGAGGGTTTTGCAGGGTTTTTTTTTGGCCCCTTCAAGCTTTCCTGAAAAGTTTTTTCTTGCAGAACTTTGCAGATCACAAGAGTTTGGCTCAGCTTCAGAGTTCTGTGAATGTGTAGCATCACAGCTGAAAGGAACATTTGAAGGTTCAGCTATACATAGATACTCTATTTATTTTATTGGGAAAGGTTTTGGGGCCCAATTTTTAATAAAACTTGCAGCTGACAGCATGATTTAGCTGTAGGAGCAGAGAAAACCTTGAGAATGAGGACTGAAATGAATGAGACAATATCAGATATATTGTAGAACACTTACAAAAGCTCCATAAATTAAAACATTTATTCACTAGAAAAGCTGATCAATTGAAAATTATTAAATGGTGCAGTCAAAACTCTTTGTCCAACATTATTTTCACCCCTTCATTTATGTACATTGGATTCACTTATTTTCATTCCGTCTATGGATTTTTGATTCACTCATGAAAAAATTATTTAGAATACATTTGCATTAAAAAGAGATTATTTTTGTTCTCAATTGTGATTGTATTTTATTGGCAAAATCCCTAATGAGATTTTAGAGAAAGGAAGCATTAAATTAATTTAAATAGAATCTTAAAAAATATTAAACCATTTTTAGATAGATTTGAAAGTTGACTTCAAATATGCCTGCTTTATAACATTAACACATTGTGTAGACTATTAGCAATGATATTCTGTGTGGTCTTTTTGTCTTGCTTTATTACCACTGTTTAAGTTGCTCCATCAGAAAGACCCAGAAAGCAGAAGTGTCCCTAATAATTTCATTCCAGACCTTTATGCCTGTTGTGCTTATCTTTCAGTAGGGGCAGTGAGACTTTTAAAGAACCTGTTCACATCTGAGTTGCAGAAGTTAAACACCATGAGTTTAAGAAATGATGGAGTTCCAGCTAGAGCAGTGAATTTCCTTACTTCTGATTGAAACCAGATGCTCAATACTGTTATAACATAGAGTTTTATGGGGGAGTACAGAAATATTTTGTTTCATAAATATGTGCTTTACAACAAATCTAATGGGAATTGTAAAGTAGTACTTCACAATATCAGTGTTTAAATGTCCCAGTGTAGCATATTGAAACAATTGCAGTTCTTTGCTCATGACACAGCTGAGGTGAAAATCCCTAGGTTGATACTCTCTGTAAAATGTGTCAGATGGAAGACAGAAACACACTCTCCCAGGACAATATTTCAGGGCCAAATGCAGTCTCTCATGGGATGTCCTTAGAGATCGATTTCTTGGGGCTATGAAAAATAAATGTAAACGTTCTTGCAAATGTCTGTCAGCATTTGGGGATTTGCATTATGTATAACTTCTGTCCATTCATGTCAGAAAGAAACATCACAGTGTGTCATACAGATATTTTTATATCACATGCTTAATGCTGTATTGGTGTTTTAATGGGTTTTCGAATAAAGTCTTGTCTAGCTCAGTGTTTGCCTTCTTGGAGAGAATTAGTTGCACATCCACATAATTCTCCAGTGGAAAAATCCCATGTAAAGCACTTCCCCCCCCCCTCCCCTTCTTATTTCCCCCTTATTTCCCCCACTATTTCCTTGTTCTGGAAACCTGTCCAGCCATGTAGCAATAAAAGCAAAGGTATCGAGAGATGCACTCCCAGACAGTGAGTGGTGGATCCAACTGGGCACCTGTCAATCCAGCTGCTGTTCTCCCTTCCTGACCTGCTCATGCTGGTGCCAAACCCAGCAGCTCATGCTGGAAACAAGGAGGCTTTGGTTGCCTACAGGCTGCTTGCTCTGCTTGAGCTTCAAGTTTTAACCCTGTTTTATGTTTTTATAGCACAGAACACTTTTGCTTCTGGGGTAAGGCAAGGGCTGAACCTACTGTATAAACAGTGGCCAGAGTGCCAAGCAGTGGGATTTGTGACTGAAGAGCTCGACCTGCAAAAAATCCTCATGCGAATGCATATACACAGACTAAACTTTCCTTTAACTGGGGATGGAGGTGTGGTGTGCTGCAAACATGGCTTTCTCAGTCCACCTTTCTTTTTGCTGTTTTGCTGGACCCACTCCCTCCACTTTCACGGATATTCCCCCAAATCCAGCGTGAACACAGGCATATGAAAGCAGATTTCAAACCCTCCAGGTTTCCTGTGAGCAGGAGATGTTAGAAGTACAGTGCTTACTCCAAATATTGGAGGCAGGGACCTGACACAAAATATTAAGCACCATTTCTCTTTAGGAATGATGGTCAGGACAAAACAACAACAATTAAGTGTCTACCTCATTCCAGAGTTAGAGTGGTCAAAATACTGCACTGAGGATCAATTCCTAAATTGGGCTTAATACTTTTGTTCCAGTAATTGCTGATACAGCTGAGATCAGTAGTGCTGGAATGGGCTGATGTCTTCAATCTTTGTCCTAATTTCCATGCCAGGGAGTCTGTATTTCTGTAGGGAGTGAAAATGAAGGCATTACTTAGAAGAAAATCTGATTCATTCTGGGCAAGGTCCATCACTTTAACCTTCTGATCTGTGGAGGGAAAAACCTGTCCTTTTACTTTAGATCTATTTGGTGTTTGTGAAGACATATGGAGTGAGAATACTGGAGATCACATGCCCACATTTATCTGAAGGTTGGGGATTACCTTCCTGACAGGTGAGAAAGAAGTTGTCTCAAATCTCATTCAAATGTTTTCTTTGTTTCAGTAAATCTTGGAAGAGTGACAAAGTATAGCAAACATGTAATTTTGACATGAGAAACAGTCCAAAAGGGCCTGAAATGAAACCAAAAATTCCTTTCAGCTAGGCACAGAGAGTGAGTGTGACTCTCTTGCAAATGATCTGTTCTCATGTGTTGAAATTCCAGAGGTTGAACTCTCCTTCTTTTTTCTCTTTTTAATTGAAAAAAAGGATCATTGCTCCCCCATCTCATTAACTCTGCTAGTCTCTAAGGCTATTATGTCTCTCTTCCTAGTAATTTAAGGCAACCTTTTACATTAACTTAAACCTATACCAGTGTCAACTTTTTTGAGGGTGCTGCATCCAGGTATCAAGCTGGGGTGGTGTTAAGAGCAGCATCTCAAGGAGAGGATCTTCATGTTCTGTCAAACTCTTTCTGACTTTGACCTTAGCAGAGCAAAAATGACCTGAGGGACTGCACGAATCAATGTGATCTAGCCACTCTCTGGTCTGATTCTGTGTTCACCACTTAACTGCTCTTTGATGTTGGTCAATGAGATGTTTTGTTTCTGTTTGTACCTCTGTCTCTTGTTTGTACCTCTCAAGATAATTAGCTCTGTGTTGAGCCTGCCTATGCCATGCCCTGCAGTCCTGGCCCAGAGACTTGCCCATGTCGAGCCAAGCCAGGGCCAGAGGGTCTCAGGGTTGCTGTTCCCTGAGATTCTCCTCGGGGTTGCTGTTCCCCGAGGTAATTAGGTTTTTTGTCTTCTCTTTGCCCTAAGTGTTTCACACCAGAGGTAGAGACGACAAGTTGAGTCCGCCAGTCCGTGTTTCCAAGGTTGTTTATTCTTCATTATCTCAGTTCCTTTTCAGCTCTGCCGGGTCTCCCTGGCAGGGTACATTATCTTAGTTCTTTCTCTGCTCTGAGAGGCATCCCCAGCAGAGCAGGACACGCAGCAGGACTGGGCGGATCAGAGAGCCCCAAACCGTATGTATGGTACCCTTGGCCCAAACAAGTTGGTTTTTTATTTACAAAATTTTACCAATGCCTACTACCTATGATAACATGTCGTTTCTACTCTAAACCAATCTCTAAAATCCAACTCAGCAAAAGATGGGGGACAAGAGCAAGAACAAGGAGCACAGGGGCCACTCCCCAATTCCTCCATCTTGTCTCTTCAACCCCATATACTAAAAATCCTAGATTCTACATTTACATTCTATGATAAACTAAATACTACTTATTTTGAATTCTCTCAGCTTGTGATTCTTCATACAATGTGGGCATTCACTCCCATGGACAGAGATCAGAGGCAGTGTCCTCCTGGGCTCTGTGTGAGGCTGATTGACCCCCTTGGACAGATCCCAGACCCCCCTGTCCACTCTCCAAACCCTCCAGGATGGCCAGAGGGATGTTCTAGACTCCGAGAAGAGGGTGATCACCTAGCTGCTGTGGCAGGTAGGGCAAAGGCTGGACCATACCTTTTCTGGGCTGAAAGCAGAACAGAAGGGTCTGAATGCAGCAGGGTATGGCCTAATAATTCCTTTGCTGATCCACAAATGGTAATAGTAAAAAGGATGGGGTTGCTGTAGGATGCAGCATGAGTGTCTATGTAGAAAAGAGATCATGTGGAGTTTGTTATCCACTTATCTCTCGCTGACACTGACAGATATGTTCCTGCTAGGAAAGAAGTGTACCACTGAAATACCTATAAAATGATCATTTGCACCAGCTCACAGGTCATTTTGCAAGTTTTAATGTTAAACATTAATATATTTTGGTGAGTGTCAGCTGCCAGCATATTTTTCATTAGTTTATAGGCTGTCGCATTATTGCACTCAACACTAGAAAGTGATGGCATTCTGAGACACATGGAAAACTGCTGCTACTTTGTCACCCTGTCCTTCCCCACAGAAGGTCTTTTTCCATTGCATTGTACCATTTGAACTTGGAAGCAGTGTTTTACCTTTCTATGGATTTACTTAAGGCAGACATTGGTGTGATGGGCATCAGTGACAGACTCTGCTCACAGCTGTGATGTCACAGCAACTTTGTCACAATTTCACTTCTGTTTTCAACTTCTCTGGTATCACTCTTTACAATATACTGGGGAAAAATAAAACAAATCTAACCATAAAGTCCTTGTGTAAGCAAAATAAGATGCTGGGTTGAACTGCCTGCTAGAGCTGACTGAAAGCTTTGCAATAAGGTGGCAAGCTGCTTGTTAGAGGGGGTTGGAAATGGTGAGAGAAGGAATTTGCAGAACAAGACCGTACATCTGTGAGCTCTGTGCAGGCCTCAGGAGGGAGGAAGGGAGGGAGGTTTCCTCTTTTATTATCTGATGAACATTAGTCCCTTTGGTCAGACTGCTAGGCGCCTCCTGGAGCTTAACCTCAGATTAGCATCTGCTTCATTTCAGTGTCTGTCTGATAGTGATATCAATAAACATCATCATCTTACAGTAAAAACTGATAATTAAATCTGTGCCTGCTAGCTCACTATCTATTGTACTCTGGGGAATAATTACAGATAGTGAAGATTTAATAGATAAAGAAATATATGTTGTATATCACTAAGTAATGAATATGAAGTTCTTGTATGCACGATTAGCTGCATAAAGTGTGTATCCATAGATCACATGAAATACAGCCAGAGGCAGGTTGAATATCCTTGTGCTGGTGTAGATCTGCTGTAAGTGGTTTATTCCTGTTAACTGGATTTGGACCTGTTACATCAGGCTGGTACCTACAGGTCTGATCCTTCTGCTTTCTGCTTTGCAAAGGTCTGTGCAACTAAAAGGAGTAGTGGAGGAAAACCACAGGTGAGCCCACTGTCACATTGTACATACATTTGCAATGAAGGGCTCTTGCCCCCTGTAGTAGGGCAAATCTACCATCAGGCTTTAGTTGGACAGACCTGCTCTTAAGCTAGAAAACTCAACTTTTCATGATTTTCCTCTAGCCTGCCCCATGGTGTCTGGTAAGCTGTCTCTTGAAGCGATGTGGCTGCACCTCCCACCAGCGACAAAGGAATAAGAAACATGCTGCAGGAAAGTGTGAGGCACGAAATGCTGTGAGCAAGGAGAGGGCTGACAAGCACATTCTAGTGTTACATGTGAGGAGGCCCAGTTAAGAACCGAGCATGGTCCAGCTGGGAGACTCCTGGCTGGCAGAAGCAGCTCTCCAAGGGCCTGGTGCACAGCAGTGGCTGATCATCCTGCTGACAGCAGAGCTCAGCCCCCAGGAGAGTGGCAAGGCTGTGCTCCTGTCAGTCTCCATCAATCACTCCCTGTCCCTCCTATGGCCAATGCCAGGCTGAACTGAGGAACATCAGGGGCTGCAGAGGGCTCAGCCCTCAGCCCTGCAGAGCTGGGTGTTCAACTCTGTGTGCTGCCAGCATCTTCTTCAGTGGTGCTGCAGGCAGGCTCAAAGTCTTAAGCTGAGGGGTTTTGGTTGGCCTCTTGAGAAGAAAGAATGAGAAAAAGAGAGAGAGAAAGGTAAAAACTGATTTCAACTCAGTGTATTTTATGATTCTATGATTTTGTTTCTCTAAACACACATATTTTTACCTTCAGGAAAAGTCAGTCTCAAGAAATGAAAATGTCAAGAGCGAATTGGAAGAAGAATAAAACAATGTAACTCTGCCATAAGCAAGACGAAATGAAACCTCTTTTTTTGTATTTTAAATCAAATTCTTTCCTACTGGTTTGGGGGAAAAAATGCAGGGAATGTAAAACTGTTTGCATAAGCACTAATTTAGAAAGGAATTTTTAGTAAGTTAAAGAATAAAAACCAGTTAAAGTGCTTCAATAGTGTGCACATTTATCTCCAGTCTATCTGTTCAAGAGCAGTTGGTGTAACGCACCTAAAACCATTTCTTCTGGAGATGGACCAAGGGACACAATTTAATCTTTCTGTGATTGGGGCGCCATGTCATCAAACCGACATGAGGATTTGGTTCACTTGTGAAATAGTGTGTGCAGGGTGTTTGGGGTACTGCTACCAGCTGGGGAATGCAGAACTTGTACCTCTGAGTTTGGGATCTGCTCTGCAGAACAGGTCACCGAGCCAGTCAGAACTGAAACTCCCCCTGGAATCTTTCAGGATTTAATCTGAGGGTTTGAATTTTGTGCAGCTTGAGTTGTTTATAAGCAAGGATATTTAAATAACTTTTCTAGATATTCCTAGATTGTAATATCTTTAAAGTTATTTAGATTTAACTAAAAATCCCAAACACTGACAACTCCTTCACCCTAAAACCTCACGGTACTACACTGCACTGACTATCAGAAGATTAAAGCAGAGGGAGGTGAAACAGTGCTCTAATGTGAGCACACAAAATAGGAACCTGGGGACCCATATTTAAGGAATCTTTAGAGGGCAGAGATAAGCTCTTACAACTTTAGCTGATCTCTTTCATTAAAACACACACCTTTATCACAGATGAACACATAGCATATCATAAAGCCACGATCCTGTTGACATCAAAGGTAATTTGGCCCTTGATAGCCTATCAATTCAGTTATTGAAATAATTTGTGTTAAAAAGTATCTGTAGCTCTTTGTGTGTGCTTAATGCAGAGATACAACCAGAGATCAGTGACTTGCACCAGTATTTTATGCAGTGCTTCATACTGATGCCAATTTGACAGTGAAAAGAGGGACTGAGGAAAGACAGTAGGACACATTTAAAGTTTTCACTGGCAGAAAAAAAATCTCCTTTGCCAAGGTTTACTCTAAAAGTTTTTGCTTTTGTTTTTCCTACGTGGACAATCCCCGTGGTTCAGCCATGTGCATTAACCCTCTTGGCTGTCCAAAGGTGTCTGTTTGATGAGAGAAGGGAGAAACTCGTACCCTCTCCACAGAGGACAGAGGAGACACTTGAAACCAATTTGGTTTAACCTCTTTATCAAGGTATTTTGCATTAGGAAAAGAAACTTTGTGTTTAGTGGTAGGTGAGAATGGCAAAAACTTTTTGGGGAGACTGTGGGTGGTCTCAGAGGGTCTGAATTTTGAATCATGCCTTACTGTGTCTTCATCCCACAGTGAGATCCTGGGCAGCTTGGAGGGAATTAAGAGATCCTCCCATGTTTGGAGCACATGGAGGCACCTTCAGTGTTGGCTCTCAGAGGCATCCTCACCTATAATCTGGGGTTAGGGCACCAGGGGACACATCACCCCATCCTGCCCTCTTCGCTGGATTTGATGCTTGGACAATGGTTTGCACTTTCTCTGGGTCCTGCAAACTGCTGTTGAGTTCTGCTACAGAGCTGCTTTGCAGCCCAGAGAGGGGCAGCTTCTGGAAAGTGGCTGTGCTTGGAGAAACCTTCTAGGAAAGGTTGTTTGTGGGATGGTGGAACCCCATGGATGGCCAGGTGGGCTTGAGGCAGCTGGGCAGCATGCTCAGGGTTGTACCATCCATCCTTTTCCTGGCAGGGGCTGCTGAGCTATGCAGGCAGGTAGGAGCTGGCCAGTGCAGTGGGGCAAGAAAATCCCAAGGAGCTGGGATTAATTGGGTAGCTTGTGCAAGTTGCTTTGAACATGAGAACAGAGGTAAAATGCTGGTTATTACTATGAGGTGTCTAAGAGCCCTTTTTAATTTACTGGTTGCTGTTTTCTATACAGTGGATTTATAAAGGGGTTTCTGGTAAAAGGGAACTGTTATTGTTAAAATTCAGAAATTAAGATTTTGGGTTCTCCAGTGCTGTCTTGGAAAAACTATATAATTGCCCAACAAAAGTGAGACCAAAATTAGTGGATCAGGACTTATGTTAATGGAGCAGAGCCATCTCATAGTCTTTGTTCTTTGAGCCATTCTGAAGTTCCTGGAAGTACACGGATCATCCAGAGACCTTTCTACATCACTAAATGTATTTTAGTTGTTGTGTTTCTTAAAGGAATAATAGCTCAGTGTGCAATATTATTGGCCATATTTATACAGAAAACAGCTCCACTCAAACCCTTTAACTGTAACTGATCTCAATGAATGTGTAACTGATCTCAATGAATCCTGACTGGAGAGAAACATTATTTGTATTTTTGAAAAGGGCACCTGAGGCATCTGGAGAGTGAGTAATTTTTGTGCGTGCAGAAAGGCACCTGTGCAACATACTGTCCTCTGTGGCTGCATTTACTAAAGCTGGGTGGATTCTGACACTTGGGGCTGGGTAGCATCCTTGTGGATGGTGCCAGCATTAGCCCTCCTCTGTCCTCGCCTTGTTTTCAGTGTCCTCCACCTGAATCTAAAATGCCAAACACTTCCAAAGGTCTGACTGCTTCTGCAGATTTCCTGGTGCAGATTTTCATTGCTTTCAGTATTTTCTGATTGTGCAGAAGCTCTCACAAACTGATACAGTAGTAAAAAAAATAACTCATGATACCAGGATTTGTGTTTAAAGGGGATCCATTCCCAGGTCCCAGGTCACCTGCTTGCCTTGGCCAAACATGTCACCATCACTCAAGGACATCTGCACCTATTACTACTGCTGGCACCTCATTTCCAAATGATGGAAACGTCAATGCATAGGAGAGAAAGGAGCTGTGAAAGCCTCCACCAGGTCCCTGCATGAATCACCAGGACAACATGATCCAGGACCATGCCAGGGGCACATGTGCCAGAGAGCAAGAGCAAAGCCAGAGGGTTCAGCAGCAGCTCCCTGCATCCCAGGGGAGTCCTCATGATCTCCAATTCTTTTCAACTTCTCAAAGCATACAAAGGAGCTGTCTGGGGTGTAATGGCAGGATCACAGCCTGTGGGGAACTGTATGGCAAGGGAATGGTACAGGCTCTCTTCCAGTAGGTGGCTTTCCATGACTGGGCAATCAGAAGGAAATTAATTCATGAACCACAGTTATTGAGATGTCTATTTGTTTTCTAGCTCCTGGCAGACAGCTTGAGCATGAGAAACATTGTGCCAAGGCTGCAGATGTATGGATCATCATAAAAGTTGAGGCATATCAGGTAAGTTCCCAATTGGCTTTACATGACACACTATTTTGTCCTTTATTTTTCACTTTCACTTTTCCCAGTTCATGGTATTGGCAACAATCTTGTCAAAATGCACAAGCACAAGCTGTCATCCCAGGGAGCTTGCTTTTCCTTTGGAGTTGTAAAATAAGATATTATTAAAAGCCCAACCTGTGCTACTGCCTGACAGTGCCACTAAATAAAGATATGAACTAATTTGTATGCATTTAAAAACCTGTAGAGTGTTTTTCCTAAAGCTCATATCAAAACTTTTTTGGGAGATATTGGGAGAATTTGACAATAATGACTACATATTAGAGAAAATGAATAGCAACAACATTGAATATGTACAGGGAATTTGCAAATTTTTTTCCCTTTTTTGGGAAAGGAAGTATCTACAGTAAATTCCTTTGCTTTATATTCTCCCCAAAGTATCAATTGGGAAAAAGTTTCACAAAACATGCATTTAAGGAATAGAAATGAGAATTATTGCTTTAATATGGCAGACATGAAGGTAAAGAAATAAAGAACTGATGTAATTTCTGTACAGAAATGTGTAACTAGAGAAAAAAAAAGGAGGATTTGGAGAGTGGTTTAGAAAGAAGTTCTTTTTCCTGCAGGAAAAGTTGAAGACTTGTGCTAGGCTCTATGTTGTAGCAAAAGAAAGTTTTTGGGAAAGCAGGAGTCCACTGAGCTGCAACCTGGATAATCTGTCCATGAACAACCAGAAGTTAACTGTGGGTCTGATAAAACAAACTTTAAATTGCCAAGGGATTCAGTTTTCAGAGTATCTTGAAGAAAGATCAGGAGCAAGTCTCTAAACGCCATTGGAGGCTTGTCGGGTAGCTTTTATTTGTAAGATAATCGTGTGCTGGAGTCTAGCTTTGGACATTTGTACTCAGTGTTAACATCTCCTCTCATTTTATTGTCCAGCTCTTTTAGATGTGAGGTTTTACATGGATTAAATTAGGATATAACAGTTGTTTAGTCTTCTGTTTAAAATAAATGCATTTAAAGAAAAGAAGCTGAAGTGTTTAAATGAAGGGCAGCAAGAGGTGCATACCCAGAGGGGCTGTCACTTCAGATAAATGTGAAGGCAAATTCTGTAGCTAGCTAACACTGAGAGCTGGTTTCTTCATGTATTAGTTTTTCTCACCACTCAGTATAATCAGGCATCCAGGAACTGTTCAACCTGACTCAGAAGAATAAAAGCTCTTTGGAAGTATGTATATATTATTAGCATATCAATATATATTACAGCTTTTTGTATAAGAATGCTGACAGCTTTTTCAGGATTTAATATATACCCTGTAATATAAAGGGAAGGAATGAGTCCCGCATTCAGCACATAACAGTAAACTCTAATGTTGTTATTTACCATCTTCCAAAAACATACACATCCAGTAATGACATATAGGCCTGGATGACTGAGTTAATCTTTACACCTGGATTTATGAACCTGTTAACAAGCCTTCCTATTCTCTCTGAAGGAGAGGGCCATAAACACTGTAACTTAATCATAAAGCTTCTGACCTTAGCACTATCTATGGGACTCCTTGTTGCTTGCTGAGGGTGTACAGGAGTACGCTTAAAAGTCAGTATTGCAAAAATATGTTTGCTTTGAATTAACATCTGAGCGAATTTTGGCAGCTACTTTATGTCTGGTTTTGTCTGTTCTCTGGTACAAAACTTTGTTTGGAATATCTGAGAGTACTTACATTCATACTCTAAATACAAAAGTATTCAGTGGAACAAAAATACATAAAAGCTATACAATTATTTTTTCTCTCTCAGCCAAAGGTTGGAAGCAGTCTCAATCATGGCAAATAATAGCTGAGCAAACCTCAGTCTGGAACATTAAGAATTTCTTTGCACTCTGACTTAGTAGATAATTATAAATTTACTTCTCAAAATATTTGATAAATTAAACAGTTGCATGGATGTTCACAGAATGGTGTTTGCAATTAGAGTTTTGCAGAACAAAATAGTTGTTTTGGCAGTGGTAGAAAACAAAATACATTTGAGAAAACTGCAGTTGGTCTCAGACATTCTGCAGATGGAAAGAGACTATTATATCACGGGATGTGTTACTTGCTGAGAATCAGTTTTTCCAGTTCCAGTTGTGGACAAAAGAGAAAATTTAAACTGATCAAAAATTACACAGAGCTTAATCTTGTGAGGTTTAAACTTCAAGTAGAAGTAGAAGGAGCTCAGAAATGAAAAAGAGCCATTTCCACATGGCTGAATTGAAATAATGACTAAGGATGAGATCCCTTTGACATGACCTTGGTCCAGCAAGGAATTGCTTGGAGGGGTTGAGAGAGCCAAATTTATGGAGTGCATAGGGAGAAGGAGAAAACAAAAGGATAAAGTTAACTGTACTGTTTCAGACCTCAGCAAAATCTCTGGATGTCAAGGAGATGTATTGTGAAAGCTTTGGTCATACGCTCCTCTGCCAGATATTTCTATTATCTCCTTTTTCAAGAGATTTAAACAGGAAACTTTGGAAATGTTGTGTTAGCTTACACTGCTGACTAAGATTTGTGGGTTTTTTTGGTCAAAAATATGGTGAACTTTAAACTTTGAAAAGGGTTTTATAGATTTCCTTGATTTTCACATGAGTTTTAAGACTGGCCATCAGGGACAGACTGTGACTACAACAGCAAAGCAGCAAACACTGTCTCTTACTTTGTCTCAGAGAGGTAGGATGTTTGTGTTTGGAGCAGAAGGCCCCCTAAGACTTCTTTGTGTTCATCTCTTTCAGGACACCACTGTTCCTGAGCCCTTGCAATATTTGACTATTTATCTTTGAGAAGATCTGATAGAACAGGATAGTACTCTTATTCTCATTTTACAGGTGGTGGAATCAGGAAGGGAATGTACTATGACAGAAGCATGTCTGAGGCAGAAAGGTGAGTCTCACTATCTCACAGTTTGCCTACATGTAACACATGTTCCAGGAAATAAGTAGTTTGTGGGCTCAGATTAACATACTGATTTAGAATGTGTTTTCCAAAAGAAATGAACATTATTTATTTTCATTGCTTTCCAGGTGTGCTGATTCACAGTGAGCAGTTTAGACAGCTTTATGGACTGCTCCTTCTCCAACACTGTGATACTCCTCTATGAACTCTGCCATCTCTTCCACACTTATGTCTCTCTCTTCTACCACCTCTTAATGTCCCTCTGCCATTTTTACCTGCATTGAAAATGTTGGTTATATTTATTACTCCACTTGCAAAAATTTAATTGTGAGCCTTTCCTTAAGCATCTTGGCTCACATGCCTTCAGCGTGAGTTGTCACAAAATTACAGGGCTCCTTTCTCCTCAGTCACATGTTTCAGATGCTTTTTGCTCTCACCTCTTCATGATTTGCCCTCCAGTTTTTCCCCTCCAGTTCTTCCCTGTGCTCACTGGGGATGCTTTCTCTTTTGTCTTTGTGAGATGCTGTCACACAGGCCCAGCAAGCCATGTGTGAGAGAGATTCATTACAAACTAATGATAGTCCCGGTGTTTATCTGAGTTGCTGTCATGTTTAGTCTCCATCAAGACTGGGTGAGTGGCTGCATCACTGCCTCTCACTTATGAGCTTGTGTTAAATGTCATTTTCAGCATGTGTTATAAAACACCACATGGTGGAGATAAGCCATTTTGTTAGTTCTGAAACTTGAAACCCCTGTCACCAGACACCACAAAGAAGCCCACATAGGTTGTATAAATTACTTTGTTATAGCCAGCCTAGATGCTGAACCCACAGATTTGTGCCATTGTTAACTGCTTAAGCAGAAGTGCCTGGCAGGAAAATTCACACTGACAGCCCAGCTTAACTTGGTTTATTATGAAGTCAGGTGGTAACAGCATCCAGTTTTGTCCAGCAAGCACCCACAGCCCTTCCCCGTCCTGCATGTTAAAAGGTACTCCTGCTGCAGACAGCAGCTCATGGACAAAAGCCATATTGACTGGTGTCCTAATGCATTATTGAGCAGCTGGACAGGGTCATCCCTGGGTGTAGCTCAGATACTGGGTGTGGCAATAGTAAGGAATAGGGGCAGTTGGGAAGCTTTCATTGGAGTCAAGATCCAGCTGGAAGTGGACAGCTCATAATGATGGTGTCTAAAGAATAAGACAGTCATGAGAATATCAAATAATGCATCAAGGTAGCTGTAGAGCTGCTTTGTCTTCAGTGGCTCATGAGTGAAGGGGACATAGACAACACTCAGCTAAATTAGAGCAAGGAAGCTGGGGTGCAACACATTCCTTTCTTTGTAGCTCTCTCTGAACAGAGTAAATAACACTTTAATGTTCCATTTAGGGAAATAATAATCTTTACTGTTGCTCCAAGACTTCTTCAGCCCTAAACACTTCATGCTGGATGAACAAACCAAGATGTGGATCCTCACCTCCGAGTCCTCATCATCACTGCTAGCAGGACTAGCAGGACCTGCTGGCCATGGACTAGAGAGAACAGAACCAGAAAGAACATGTGGCCATTGATTTCACTGTGAACCAAGAGTTA